>CM044431.1:90752197-90778285 GCA_024363595.1 Xenopus borealis
TTTTTTTTTTTTTTTTTTAAATGAAAATGCATTTTAATATAATTTATTACATTGTTAATTGCCAGAAAGTTTTCTCCAACATTTAAGGTTTTCAAATAAATTTACTTTGATCTACTTGGTTGATCACTTTGAGCGAATGCCATGATGCACAACTCAACTCAACTCAAATAACTGGGCCTCGCAACTTTCCCAATATGTGTGAGACAATTTTAACTAAAAATCCTGCAGCTGTACATGGCAGATATGTCAGTCTAGCAGCTTGTGCAAGGGGAAAGCAATCTGCAGTCAGCTGTGGAATGTGGTGTTTTAGGTGAGTTAATGCTTTCAATCAGGGCCAAGCACCCTAGGCAACCTGACTAAGAGAGCGAGAGAGACGGCCGTGCGAATGTGAGAGAAGAGAGGGCGGGGACAGCGACGGAGGGAAGGGAGAGCGAATGAGGGGAGGGAGGGGTGAGCAAAGGGAGGGGACAGTGACAGAATGGAGTGTTACAGAAGGGAAGGAAGGCTGAGGAGTGCGGAATAGTGGTAAGAAGAAGACAATTTTAGTAGTAGGTGCCCAGCGCCCCCTTATCTTTGCACACTAGGCATCTGCCTCTTCTTCCTACCCCTAGTTCTGGCCCTGTGTTCAATCTATCCATTTATGCACTAACATTACTGGCACCTCAATTTTGTGTAGAGGTTAACTGTTCCTCTTTCTAGTTTTCAAATATTGTGAGGTATGGATTAAGGTGGACACACACTGGCCTAATCTCTGTAATATCCATCTGATTGACCTGTTCGCTGAAAACTTCAAACTAGCATGGTTGAATGATCGAAACAGCTGAATTGCCCTATCAAGTATGGGCTTGTCTGCAAATCCTTATACAGGTTTTAGTCAATGATGTGTATATATGTCATTATTGATATGGTTCTTGTTTACACAGCTCTTTGCATTTTTGCATGGCCATTACAATAAGTACATTATTACAACAGAGGAAACAAACTGTATTACATTGTAATAAATTAAAAATAGGTAAAATTACTTAATAATTTAAGGTTTAACATAGCTGAAGTACCTTGTCTCAAAAGTCTAAATTGTAAGCGATCTTAAACATACATAATGTTACAATTATATATGCAATTATATTATAATGCTATTTTTTGCATTTTACAAATTATCTCAACATATCAACTAATGTACATGGAGTAACACTACAGTTAAAGTTCCTTTTATTAGGTTTAGATATATTTTACTATTTATAGGAGTACATTTTGTGTGTATATATATATATGTATATATATATATATATATATATATATATATATATATATATATATATATATATATATATATATATATATATATATATATATATATATATATATAGTATGTTTACACAGTTCTGTAGAGGTGTGGGCGAGTTCTCAGATCGACCTACACAGCTATGTTGGACAGCAGATGTGAGTTTATAGCCACAATGGAAAATGAGAAATATGAGCATATTTGACTTCCTTTCTGCGCTGCATCTCACATGACTCACTTTCAGTAGTCTTACTACTGGACTGCAGAACTGAATTTATATAAGGGAGATAAGTTGTTGTGTATGTTTGTACATAGCATAGCGAAAAGGTGGCATGCTTGTATTTCTATAGAAAACATTTACTTGAGAAAATGTATATTTTTATTAGCACCCCATTAAAGGGGTGGTTCACCTGAGTTAACTTTTAGTACAATGTAGAGAGTGATATTCTGAGATAATTTGCAATTGGTTTTCATTTTTTATTATTTGTGGTTTTTGAGTTATTTAGCTTTTTATTCAGCAGCTCTCTAGTTTGCAGTGTCAGCAATTTGGTTTCTAGGGTACAAATTACCCTAGCAACCCTGCATTGATTTGAATTAGCGACTGGGATGTGAATAGGAGAAGGACTGAATAGAATGATAAGTAATAAAAAGTGGCAATAACCAAACATTTGTAGCCTTACAGAGCATTTGTTTTTAGATGGTGTCAGTGACCCCCATTTGAAAGCTGCAAAGAAACAGAAGAAAATTGCAAATCATTAAAAAACTATGAAAAATAAATCATGAAGACCAATCGAAAAGTTTCTTAGAATTGGCCCTTCTACAACATACTAAAAGTTAATTTGAAGGTAAACCACCCCTTTAAAATCCTCTTCATTTTGTCTTAACTGTGATTTATCTTCAGTAGAAATATGTGAAACAGCATGTAGGATTTTTTTTTTGTAGAAGGAATTCTGTGAATACTGTAAATACCAGGAACACTCCTAAATGGTCCACTTACATGGAATACCCTAGAGACTGAACCTCACACGCTGGGTTTTAAGATAAGCCAGGTCCACAACACTAGTGATGAGCAAAAAAATTGTGCATAAAAAATTTTTTTGCGTCAACAAAAATTTTGATGCCCACAGACTTTCACAGACATTTCAGCAAATTTTCGCCATTTTGCGAATTTTTAGCAATGTGAAACGGGTCAGATTCTTGCATCACTACTGATCATATTCCCAACTGCAGACCTGTTTACCCTTGGGGCTCATGAGTGCAGGGTTTTCCAATGATGAGTCTGGAAAATTATTGATTTGGTTGAAGAGATACTGTACAAATTCTGGGAATGAAGCCTTTGCTTTAACAGAAAAAGGGAAAAATGGCAAAGCATAAACCAGCATTCACACATATTATATTCTACAAAAATGCCCATTCCAGGTTTTATTGCAAATGTTGTGTATTCCTAATAACTATACTATAACAAGTATAATTATATACAGTATACATATATCTATAAATTTGAGTGTGTTTACTGTTCAGCAAATATCGCTATCACAGCTCATGAAACAGCCTGAATAACCACCCATCCACAATTATCATCTGAGGAAGGGTGGCTTGTCCATCTGAAACATTATGTGTGTGTAGCTCCTAATATTTGGTTGTGTTGCTCACAAATTGTGGTAGTCATAACTTAGCATGCCGTACAATTGCACTGGAATACTGGGAAAAACTTGCTTTATAAATGAGCCTTAAAGTTAGACACGTGTAGCTGTAGACCAGTGGTCCAAAACCAGTGCCTCATGAGCAACATGTTGCTCACCAGCCGCTTGGATGTTGCTCTCAGTGGCCTCAAAGCAGGTGCTTATTTTTGAATATCTGGCTTGGAGACTGACTGCCAAATAAAGCCTCCTGTAGCCTGCCAGTCCACTTAAGGACTACCAAATACCCAATCATAGCCCTTATTTGGCACCTCCAGGAGATTATTTCATACTTGCATTGCTCCCCAACTTTTTTTTTACATTTGAATGTACCTCTTGGGTAAAAAAAAGTTGGGAATCCCTGCTGTAGACTGAAATAGAACAAATAGCCATCTGTAATTATAGGGTACTGTGCTTTTAATAATATTAGATGGCTTTCTTGAAAGTCAGAATGGCTCTTTATACTGTATAGTACACCCTCTTCTAAGCCATAATTTTGAGGGAGGATGTACATCATGATAATTATACATCATGATGGCTGCATTAATTTGTTCTGCTACAGCTTCAAGGAATACTGATAGTACTGATTGCTCTGAATCTCCTTTTTTTCTGACATGAGATTGGAACATATAAGAGTTTTTACTGTTATTTTACACATGAGAGGTAAATATGGTGGCAGTCTGAGGCTATGAAATATGATATTTGATGTTGTGAAATAAGGGAAATGGCCCATTTTGCGAAGTATGTGAGAAGACATGAAAAGGGTATAAGCGTTGAGCATCACGTAATATTTTTCCTACTTTTGTCTTCTCAAGGGCTGCTTACCTTTTGCACTTCTCCCATACAGGAGAGACAATAATATTTTTTCACGAAAGAGCAAAAAGCACTCCTGTACGAGCTCCTTCCCAGCAGGGGAATTTTATGCACATATGTGCAACATAGAATCTGGAGATGTGCTAACTGATCCTATATCACACATGCTCATAATGAGCGAGCTAAGACAATTGCTTATTTTGCTCATATGCTTGCCACAACATTGCACCAGGATCTGTGTCTGCTGAGGGCATAGTGCTCACAAGGGGGGCTTTATTATTAGTTTTCCCCAAGTGTAGCACAGACCCTGTAAGCCCGCACTTCTTGTGTGGGAGATCATTTTGTGATATATGATTGTAATGTCTGTTTTCAGAAGACCAAATTACATATATTGTCATGACTGGAAGAATATCCCCCTTTGGCTTGGGCCAGATGATGTATTGCATCACAGTTTCTCTGCAGGTGGAGAATCCACTGCCCTGCTGCACCCTTAGCCTTTTAAACTACTGGTGGATTTTGGGGGGGAAATGCAAAATGTTGCCTTTTACACTGGATTCTGCCATGTCTGCCTGCACCTGAGTGGAAACAATGCTTCTGGGTTCAGCCAGACGATGCAGGCAGTGGAAGTGGAGCAGGGGAGCAGATTCTCTGCCTGAGGATCTACCATCGTCTGATCTTCGCCTAAAACTGACATTATAATTCTATAATATGATTATAGTACCACAAAAAGTTTGCAATTAGAAACAGGAACCAATTAGCACATTAATAAAATTTTGCATACCGTCTTATTAAAGGGAAATTGTCCTAGTATATAAGTGCGATGTATTTTTGTTTCAAGGACAATTAACACCAGAATAATGATACATAGTTTAATACTGTAATTGTATAGAGAGTCATTACTGTCATTAACCTATTCTTGTTGGGCATTGTGGTCCCAACATCCCTACTGAAACTTGGCTAAATAGCAATTTATATAGAAATCATATCATATAAATTTACTGTGATTGCGGGGGTTATTTACTAAAATCCGAATTTTTATGAATAATAAAAAAATCAGACAAAAGTAGAACCCATGATTTACCCTTATTTATCATTCAAAAACCACAACAACTGCAACTTTTTGGATTGTCGCACGAAATTCAAGACTTTTTCAGTTTGTCACGCAAATTTTTTTTTAGGAATTTGACAGCTGAAAAGTCAGCATTTTTTTGTGAAACAAGTGGAAAAGCCAAAACTTTTTGGATTATTGTACGAAATCCAGTGCAGACAATATCTTCAAATTACAAATAGGACCTCTGCCATTGACTTCTACAGGACCTCGACAGTATTTTCATATTCAAACTATTTACCATTCGGACTTTAATAAAAAAAAAAACCCTGCTCCACTTCCACTGCCTGCATCGTCTGGCTGAACCCAGAAGCATTGTTTCCACTCAGGTGCAGGCAGACATTGCAGAATCCAGTGTAAAATGCTACATTTTGCATTTTTCCCCTGAAATCCACCAGTAGTTTAAAAGTTTTAAAGTAGTTTAAATTCGTAAAATATTTAAACCTTACAAATGACTGGTGCCTTGGTTAGATTTGCAGTTGAATATGTTTTTACATGTGGTAAACTGATAGTTTACCCATCTACAGAGCTTAATGGTTAAGAAAAATATTGTTCTATCACCAACATTGAAACCAGAAGAGTAAACTATTAATGATATTGGGAAAAGGGGATGTCCATCTGGTTCAGTCATTGTTGTGATGCTTTGCAGTGCTCTTTCTATATTTAGATCTTTAATGACTCAAAGTAAACAAAATACCTTGGTGAAACCGTATCCAGCTGTTTGCTGCTAGAGAGAGAGAAATTGTACTGATTCTTGTTTTGGCAAGATTCCCAGTAAAGTGCTTCTTTTTCTTGCCGTTTCATAAATTAATCTGTAATTTAGTGGTATTCTTTTGCCATGCACATTTCTGTGACCCATTCATTTATCCTCAATAGAGACCTGAGAATGGTTCTAAGCTCACTCTTTGTGGGTTTTCTGTCATTCTTTCCATTTTGTCCCACACACTTAATCATCAATGCAGATTCATTGGCTACTGATTAAGGGCTGTGACACACTAGGCTATTTGGGGAGATTTAGTCGACTGGCGACTAATCGCCTCGACTTTGCAGCGACCAATCTCCCCAAATGCCTTCACCTCACTCTGCACTGGCTTAAATGAAAAATCGCCAGCGATAATCACATACGACGATTCGTTTTCCGAAGGCGCCCGAAGTTTCCGTGTGAGGCAACTTCAGGACTTCGCTAAGATCGGTCGTTCGGCAGAGAAATATCTTTGCGTCTATGGGGACCTTTAGAGCATATATCAGTCTAGTTTTCTTATAGGAAAAAGATTTTTGTAACAATCATTTTCGGCTTCCATGAGATTAAAACATGGATTGGTAAATATATGTACAGTTTCATATCTAAGGTGTTTACCTACCCATAATTCTGATGTTCCCTGTGGGATCAGTCAGATCAGCTGTACAATAAATAATTGCTGGTCCTGTTCAGATCAATAAACCCTTTCCTCTTTGTCTCCCAGTAGTCATATGGAATGTTAACGATGAATTGAAGATCATCATCATCATAGCCACTCCACAGGTAGCATTTACTGGTCACTTGCAAACATCATATTGGTTGCTATGGTTTATTGCACCTGGACAAAGCTAATGCTTCTATTCTTATTTGATGATAGTATGCAATACAATACAGTTCCAGGCAGAAATGTTTAGAGATTAGTGTTCAGGCCCGTTAAGTAATATTTAGGTTGTGGCACACAAGTGAAGCAGTGCCATACTGTCTCTCACAGCATTCAACTCTCTTACCCCCATCCCACTTTCCATATTACTAACCCACTCCTTGCTTCCATCACAACCAGCTTCACATCTTATATTTAGATTTTAAAGGAATACTAAACCCAAAATCAGATAAGCTGATTGTTCTAAGGAACCCGTAACTTGCAGCTTTAATTTGACTTATGTGGCCACCTTAGGCATGGAACTGCCACAGATTCAGTCCATGGTAAAGATGCATATAAGAATGTAAATGTCCAACTGTTTTTCGCTTTCAAGCAACAACAGTTTTGAGGTAAGCCTCCAGCTTGTGACTTGGTCAGGGTTGCACCTCAGCCAATTTTATTAACAGGGAAGAAACACGGCATAGATGGTCTATATCTGTTTTCCCCACAATCCTAAATTAGTGGATCAATTTGCTAATTCTTGAATTTTCAGAAGTGTAGCAAATTGACAGTGGGATTAATGCTGGATATAGTTTGCAAACGGATTGGTATAAAAACAGACATCTGTCAGTAAAGGGGATTTTCACTTAATATAATGATCTGAAGGGCTTAAAGCAAAGCTTTTTGTGACAAATTTGAGAAGGGGCTAACTGGCTAGTGAGAGAAAAGGCCCAGGTTGTCTCTGAATACTAGTCAGTCATTCAATTTGTTATTATTCAAACAAATACATATTTATTTTTATCAGGTAATTTGTTATCTTAAAACACTATTAATGAAAACCTTATAGATTGTAGGCCTTTTTGAGCAGATCCCTCGTTGTATTATATATCGGTTTTCTTTTCAGTTGTTATGTGCTCTTATACACTGCCATAATTGTTTTATTTCTTTAAATTATGTATTGCTGTGTACCTTTATTTGGAGTCGGACCAAGCCTTCAGGTGTGTCCAGTTAGAGCCTGCACACAGTGAGGTTTTGTGGGAATGTATACAATATTATGTATCACATATGGGGCAAGATACAATGAAAAGAGAAAAATACTTATAGGAGGATCAGTTAGAATACCTAAAAACAGGTCTCCTCCATTTACTCTTTAATTTAGTCCTGACATAACTGAATCATTGAATGCAAAAAACAAATGTAGGTACACCTCATAGAGCTTTTATGCCAAATGTCACTTTTAGTGACCTTAAATGCTTTTTCTCTGGATATTTACTTGTTGGTTTTGATATTAGGCTGTCTTTAGTATACATTTTCTTTCCTATACAAATATTTCTGCTCTGTTCTCTGCCTTGGTTAGTGCTCTTTTTCAAAGCTGTGGTAAACCACAAGTCAATTTCCTTGTATAGTCCCACTTGTGAAAACATAGTAGATGGGAAATGATGGAACCACATTATTCAGTTACAGTTTACTAATGTGTGAGTGCATATATATATATATATATCTATTATCCAGAATCAAAATATTTAAACATTAAATACACTCAAGAGAGTTATTCTACAATTAATATGGATTCATGTTACTTATGATAAAGTATAAGTAAGAAATGATAAGGTATAAGGTGCTGTTTTGTAATTGCGTAAAAAAAAAAAATGATTTGCTAAAAATAGACCCTATGGGAGATGGACTTTTTCGCTGGAAAAGAGACGCTTAAGAGGTGATATATATATATATATATATATATATATATATATATATATATATATATATAATTATTATAATATTCATAAGGGGGAGAGCTGTGAAGATGTGGAATTCTCTCCCTGAATCAGTTGCACTGGCTGATACATTAGATAGCTTTAAAAAAAGGGGTTGGATGGATTTTTAGCAAGTGAGGGAATACAGGGTTATGGGAGATAGCTCATAGCACAAGTTGATCCAGGGACTAGTCAGATTGCCATTTTGGACTCAGGAATTATTTTTCTCCCCTCTGAGGAAAATTGGAGAGGCTTCAGATGTGTTTTTTTTGCCTTCCTCTGGATCAACTAGCAGTTAGGCAGGTTAAAAAAGTTAAAAGGTTGAACTTGATGGACATGTGTCTTTTTTTCAACCTAATTTACTATGTTACTGTGTTACATATAACCCTATAAAAGGGTTAAATTGTTGACTAATTAAATTGCCACTTATAAATGTGTAATATGAGAGCACCAATTACTGAAAATCTCTCTGCAGAGGGATTATACATACCAGGCAGTCTTGCTTTGCCAGTATGAATAGGGAATTACACAGTCCTGCCATCTGTCTACCTGTATTTCTATTCCTGACTGCCTATCTCTGACTGGCTGACTGACTGGCAGTAGAACCCCTGTATTATCCTTACATTGCTATTATTAATTATTCTGAAAACAACATACAGTTATAGGATCCTTTACCTGGAAACCTGATATCCAGAAAGCTCTGTATTTTACTCTGCTGTACAAAATATACAGAGCTGTGGAGTCAGATCAGATTTAAGATGGAGGATATGGCAGAAGTAATTCTGTTTCTAAGAACACTACTTTGGTTAATTTTGGTTTGTATTTAACAACTATTCTACAGCTACAGTTGTGCTCATAAGTTTACAGTCTTGGTGTAGGAAGGAAGGGTTTGGGTTCCTAGAGCACTGGGCTGATTTTTCCTTGGGGTACAACCTATACAGCCGTGACCAATTGCACCTCAATGGAAGCGGGTCCACTGTGCTAGAGGAAAGAATGGCCAAGAGGTTGGAGAAGTGTTTAAACTAGGCAAGTGGGGGTGAGTGAGAGAAAGAATTATGAGGAAGCTATGGTAGATGGGGTAGTGGGATTAGTAAGGGGTCATGGGGGAGGAGTGAGGGGGGCATACAGTTTACCAGCTAAGGAGGTCCCTCTGTTACCAGGAAAACAGACTAATACTAACTTAACATATAATTCTCCTCAAAGTAATGCACATTTAAAAAGTAAAAGTAGTAACCTCTGCTGTATGCTGGAAAATGCACAAAGTTTGAAAGGTAAAATGGGAGACCTAGAATTAATTGCATGCTCTAAAAATTATTGCAAATTTTCTTTGTAACCTTATGCCCATTCGAAATCTCTACCCAGAGGTATTCCACACCCTCACCAGTGCCCGTAATGGTTATTTCTTTAGTGCATTGCTTTAATTCAGGCTTTATATACAACCACATTCCTCCCTCCTTTCTAATCCCTCTGTCCCTCCTAAAAAGGGTTTAACCATTTAAATTCACAGTCCAGTCACATGTTTCATCCCACCAGGTCTCAGTGATACCAATTATATCATTATTTTTAGAGCATGCAATTAATTCTAGGTCTCCCATTTTACCTGACAAACTTCGTGCATTTGCCAGCATACAGCGGAGGTTACTACTTTTACTTTTTAAATGTGCATTACTTTGAGGAGAATTATATGTTAAGTTAGTATTAGTCTGTTTTCCTTGTAACAGAGGGACCTCCATAGCTGGTAAACTGTTTGCCCCCTTACTAATCCCACTACCCCATCTAACCTAGCTTTCCCATAATTCTTTCTCTCACCCACCCCCACTTGCCTAGTTTAAACACTCCTCCAACCCCTTGGCCATTCTTTCCCCTAGTACAGGGGACCCCATTCCATTGAAGTGCAATCAGTCTGTATAGGTTATACCCCAAGGAAAAATCAGCCCAGTGCTCTAGGAATCCAAACACTTCCTTCCTACACCAAGAATTGAGCCACACATTTAACTTCCTAAGCTCCCGCTGTCTTCCTAAACTTGCTATTTTGATACTAAACTCTACAATTAGTATAGCTATGGGCATATACGGTTTGTGTGAAAGAGTGGAGGGCTGTGTGTGTATGCTGGGTTTTAATTTGGAGGGGTTGAACTTGATGGACTTTCTTTTTTCAACCCAATTTAATGATGTAACTATGTAACATACCCTAGCAGAATTAATGATTTCTTAACAATTTTTATGATAATATGATTGATAACACAAAAACTTCTCTTTCAGTCATGGTTAGTGGTCACACAACTGTGTTTACTCTTTTTAAATCATAATCACTACACAAACTACCCAAATGACTCTGATCAAAAGTTTACATACCCAGGTGATTTGGCCTGATAACATGCAATCTAACTTGACACAAAAGGGTTAGAATGGATATTAAAGGTAACCATCTTCACCTCTGATCTGTTTGCTTGTAATTAGTGGGTGTTTATAAAAGGTCAATGACTGACCTCCTGACAGACCCTTGCATCTTTCATCCAGTGCTGCACTGATGTTTTTTGGATTCTAAGTCATGGGGAAAGCCAAAGAATTGTAAAATGATCTGCAGAAAAAGGTAGTTGAACTCTATAAAACAGGAAAGGGATATAAGAAAATATCAAAGGAATTGAGAATGCCAATCAGCAGTGTTCAAACTCTAATATAGAAGTGGAAAATTGGAAGTTCTATTCAAACCAAACCAAATAAAACTAAAATTTCAGCCACAACTGCCAAAAAGTTGTTCAGGATGCAAGGAAAAACCCACAAATAACTTCAGGTGAAATACAGGACTCTGAAAAAATGTGGCATGGCTGTTTCAAGACGCACAATAAGGAGGCACTTGAAGAAAGATGGGCTGCATGATGGAGTTGCCAGAAGAAAGCAATTACTACGCAAATGCCACAAAGTATCCCGCTTACAGTATGCCAAACAGCACAGAGACAAGCCTCAAACCTTCTGGCACAAAGTCATTTGGAGTGATGAGTCTAAAATTGTACTTTTTGGACACAATCATAAACACTACATTTAGAGAGGAGTCAACAAAGGCCTATGATGAAAGGTACACCATTCCATTCAAGGCACAGGAAATTTGGTCAGAATTGACCCTAGTAACCAGAGTGCTAAAATTGCTAACTGGACTGCTGCTGAATAAAAAGCTAAATAACTCAAATACCAAAAATAAGAATAAATGAAAACCAACTGCAAATTGTCTCAGAATATTACTTTCTACATTATACAAAAAATTCTCTCAAAGTTGAACAACTCCTTTTACTCAGACTATCATATAACAGCTCAGAAACCTGTGGAATTTGCATCAGAATTTTAATAATCAGCCCTGTAGCATCAGCTGATATCACAGGTGAACCTTGTTTTCTACTTGATGATTCCTCAGTCAAACAAGCCCACTAAGAAGCCTCTGTATAAATAAACCATTCCCCAGCTACAGCATGTTATCTTTTTATATAAAGAGCAGTTCAATATACAGAGGCTTTTCAGTGTCTTGCTGGTTTGTTTGACTTTGCTCTTTGGGACCAGGAAGTAGAATGTGGCTTTTTTCAGTTTCAAATTTTGCCCTGTTTAGTTAAAGGGAAACTGTCATGGGAAAACATGTTTTTTTCAAAACGCATCAGTTAAAGGGGTGGTTCACCTTCAAATTAACTTTTAGTATATTGTAGAAGGGCGAATTCTAAGAAACTTTTCAATTGGTCTTCATTGTTTATTTTTCATAGTTTTTAAATAATTTGCAATTTTCTTCTGTTTCTTTGCAGCTTTCAAATGGGGGTCACTGACACCATCTAAAAACAAATGCTCTGTAAGGCTACAAATGTATTGTTATTGCCTCTTTTTATTACTTATCATTCTATTCAGTACATCTCCTATTCATATTCCAGTCTCTTGTTCAAATCAATGCAGGGTTGCTAGGGTAATTTGTACCCTAGAAACCAAATTGCTGACACTGCAAAATAGAGAGCTGCTGAATCAAAAGCTAAATAACTATAAAACCACAAACAATAAAAGATGAAAACCAATTGCAAATCGTCTCAGAATATCCCTCTCTACATTATACTAAAAGTTATCTCAAAGGTGAACAACCCCTTTAATAGTGCTGTTTCAGTAGACTTCTGCACTGAAATCCTTTTCTCAAAAGAGCAAACAGATTTTTTTATATTCAATTTTGAAATCTGACATGGGGTTAGCCATTTTGTCAATTTCCCAGCTGCCCTGGTCATGTGACTTGTGCCAGCACTTTAGGAGGGAACTGCTTTCTGGCAGGCTGTTGTATTTGCTTCTCAATGTAACTGAATAGTACGCAGTGGGAAACGGGTTTTACTATTGAGTGCTGTTCTTAGATCTAAAAGGCAGCTGTTATCTTGTGTTAGGGAGCTGTTATCTGGTTACCTTCTCATTGTTCTTTTGTTAGGCTGCTGGGTGGGGGAAAGGGAGGGGGTGATATCACTCCAACTTGCAGTACAGCAGTAAAGAGTGATTGAAGTTTATCAGAGCACAAGTCACATGACTTGGGGCAGCTGGGAAAATGACAATATGTCTAGCCCCATGTCAGATTTCAAAATTAAATATAAAAAAATCTGTTTCCTCTATTGAGAAATAAATTTCAATGCAGAATTCTTCTGGAACAGCACTATTAACTGATGCATTTTGGAAAAAATTTTTTTCCTATGACAGGATCCCTTTAATAAAATGAAAACTGTGGATATTTCCTAATTAAAGCAATAGGCAAAAAGTATTTTCAGCACAAATCATTTTCCCTAAAGGTGGCCATAGACCGTGAGATCCGCTCTCCCCGATATGCCCACATTGAAGTGGGCGATATCGGGCTGATCTGATCGTGGGCCCTAGGGCCCGACGATTGGATCATAATCTAGGCAATACGGGCGGTCAGATCGCAGGACCGCATACATGCACAGATGTGCCCGCGATCCGACTAGGTTTTTTTAACCTGCCCGATCGAGATTTGGCCGACTTTCGGCCGGATCTTGATCTGGGAAGCCCGTCGGATGGCCCCACACACGGGCCAATAAGCTGCTGACTTGGTCTGTTGCCACCTTTTATCAGCCATTGTATGGGGGCCTTTAATATGTTGAAATTGAAATTATAAAGTGAAAGGCATGGTGCAAAGTGCACTTCTGCACTTTAAATGACCCATAGCAACTTGCCACAGCTGGATGCGTCAGTAGGTTCAGCAGACTTATGCCAAAAGATTTACACGTTAATATGATTATATACATCCTCGCTTTGAGAATGGTACCTGCAAATTGCACCCAATTTATCTGTATCTTTGCATTAAAGGGGTTGTTCACCTTTGAGTTAACTTTTAGTATAATGTAGAGAGTGATATTCTGAGACAATTTGCAATTGGTTTTCATTTTTTATTGTTTGTGGTTTTATAGTTATTTAGCTTTTTATTCAGCAGCTCTCTAGTTTGCAGTGTCAGCAATTTGGTTTCTATGGTACAAATTCCCCTAGCAACCCTGCATCGACTTGAATAAGAGACTGGAATTTGAATAGGAGATGAACTGAATAGAATGATAAGTAATAAAAAGTAGCAATAACAATACATTTGTAGCCTTACAGAGCATTTGTTTTTAGATGGTGTCAGTGACCCCCATTTGAAAGCTGTAAAGAAACACAAGAAAGTTGCAAATCATTAAAAAAACCCATGAAAAATAAATAATGAAGACCAATTGAAAAGTTTCTTAGAATTGGCCCTTCTACAATATACTAAAAGTTATTTTGAAGGTGAACCACCCCTTTAATTGTGACATGCTGGTGCAATTGAGGCAGGCACAACTGTGTGTGGCTACATTTACTTTGGGGTTCTGGGGGAAAATTCTGCATTGTGGGTAAAAATTTTTTTATTTATAGCCAAAAATTGCACTTTGTACACTGTTCGTATAACCCTTAAAGGAACTATTTAGTGTAAAAATAAAACTAAGTTAATAGAGTAGGAGGAAGTTATGTTCTGGCTAGTATATTACAGTTTTGGCTAGGGCCTCTTTAGCCATATTAAAATATGAATGTACATTAAAAGTTACCTATTGATTATGTTGATCGTGTTTGGCTTAGAGGTTTGTTTTTGTACGTTATTGTTCGTTTAAGTCTCTAAACCTGACTGTTTTGCCAACCTGACTGTCCCATCTAAGCCTGTCAGTTGGAGTTTCTAATACTAACAGACTCCTGGTGCACAAATATGACAGCTCCCTCATACAGGAACATGGGGCATTTTTATGGAAAAGTTATAAGTAGCTTTCAAAGGCAATCTTATAATGTATATAGAAAAGAGTTAATTTCTGGTGTCAGTATCTCTTTAATGCTCCAGTGAGAGTACTGGAAACATATAATTTTCTTGTGGGATACATGTCTACTTGTAGTATGAGTTTGATGTCATAAGCTGTACAATAATTATACCTCTTGAGTTTTCCTTGGATGAAAGAATACGAAGGCATCTTTGCAAACAAGCATAGGGGCTTGCTGCATGCTTTTTTTAACCATTATACAGGATATTTTAAAGGGACACTGTCATGGGAAAACTTGTTTTTTTCAAAACACATCAGTTTCCCACGCTGCTGCTTTCATTTTATGTGTGTTAGTTGTAGGTGGAAAATCGTGGTCCTCAGCCTAAGTTTATTCTGAGGAAAGTGGTAGAGGTAGCAAGGTACATTTAAAGTAACTAGCATTTCTAGGTTGGCCCTAGACAACTGGGGATTAACTTGCTCCTCCTGGAGTCTCCACCTCTTCCTCCAGTTTTTCAGTTTGTACTACCGAGGAGGCAGCAACTCCCCTCTCTCCTACAAACAACAAGGATTACAATGTTTAGTTGAGCCCTATTTTCTAGAGTGCTCCTACAGATTATTGTTAACTATTAGTCCCTAGTTGAGCTCCTTGGTGGGATTACATCAACAGTTGGCTAGGTAACTACCATCACCTTGGTGAATATAGTGGTTACCCCAATAGAGCAATTAGGCTCATCTGTTTCAGTGTGCTCCCCGTGGGTTGAGCCCTTTTTGGCGTGCTCCTATTGTTGAGCCCTCACAACAGGTGTGACAGTGTGCTCCCATCCAGGTTAAGCCCCACACTAGACTAACGCTCGTTGCGAGCCACAGTCTCCCGACAGCCAACCAGCGGTCCTGCACAGATTCTCTGGCTGAGCAGACAGACACACGCACAGAGTGCCGCAGTTACTCTTGCCAACCTCACAGTGTGACGTTCTGGTGGCTGAATCGGCTGGCAACTATACACGCTGTATGCACACATTAGGGCGCAGATGGTGCCATTTTTTTCCAGTGGTTGGACACGGCACCGGTGCATGGAGCAGAGTTGCTTACACAGCACTTCCATCTAAGGTACATCAATCGGTACCACAAACACAAACATAATGGCCTCACTAAATGAGGATTTATTTTCTCTCATAGAGTAAATTGACCTACCAGATAAGCAGCGCATCAGCTAGGGCTTCAGCAGCTTCCATTACAGCATGGAGAAAGCGCTGTGGTTATAACATTGGACTGGTGACACAGCTTCCAAAAACAAGTTAACCACAGTTAAATTTGTCGGATCACAACTCTTTGGCCCTGAACTTAAGCAAATAATGTCAGACGTGACAGGAGGTAAGGGATCCTTCCTTCCAAATGGCAAGAGACCTAGGAAGGATTACCACAGAAGGAATTACCATCACAAGCCTTGGGCTTCACAAAACAGACAAACCAGAACTGCGAGAACCTCCACACAAAACACAGGTTACAAAAGTTTTAGATCATCATGGCAGCCACAAGCAAAGTCTACACATAAACCTCCTATGACTAAAAGCCAGGAGTCCTGACCATTCTTCTACAAGCCAAATTACAGTTACTTTGCCCCTACCAACACAAACAACTCAAGTAGGAGGCAGACTAACCACCACCTTTCTACCAAATTGTCAAAATTCTAAAACAGACCCTTTGGTACTAAACATCATACGAGAAGGGTACAAGATTAATTTCTTATTAAAAGTTCCCACACACAGATTTGTCCCATCTATGTTACCAAAAGACCACACCAAAAGGGTTGCACTACTAGACATAGTTGAAGAAGTGATCAACAAGCAAGTAATTTCCCGGGTACCCCAAAAATTTCACTTCAGAGGGTTCTACTTTTTATTTCTAGTGCCAAAAAAGACAGAGGCTAAAGACCAGACTCAACCTTCAGCCACTCAACAAGTACGTCCGATACGAACGATTCAAGATAGAATCTCTCCAAGTCATCATCAAATCACTAAAGCCACAAGCATTTATGGCAAAGATTCCTCCGATTCGCATTGGGAAAAGATAATTTTCAGTTCCAGGCACTACCATTTGGCCTTTCATTGTGGCACCAAGAGTATTTAGTATTTGGTGCCCTCCTGGCAACATTACGACTCCAAGGCATTCACGTCACAGCCTATTAGATGACTTGATAAACACAGCAGCTTCCGAGATGGAAGCCCTAAAACACATCCAAGTGTGCCTTCGACAACTTCAGCTCCATGGTTGGTTGATCAACCACAAAAACAGAATCTTTTCACACACTTCTTGGGCATGACTATAGACTCAATAGAGAAAGGTCTTTTGCCCCAACACAAAGTTCAAATGCTCCAGTAATCCGCAACAGCATCATTATGAGCACCCAGACTACAGCAAAACACATCTTGACGCTATTAGGCTACATGGCAGCCAGCACTACAACCGTTCCATACGCAAAATCACACCTCAGACCAATTCAGTGGGAGTTCCTTAAAAAATGGAACAAGGATCACCAAGATCTTTCGCAAACAGTCAATCTGTCTTCACACGCAAAAGACAGTCTAAGGTGGTGGGCACACCACACAAGGCAATTCCCGGGAAAGACCAGTACAAGAGGTAATAACCACAGATGCCAGTCTTCTAGGATGGGGAGCCACATGGCCACCAAGAGTTTGCCAAGGAAGGTGGACACAAACAGAGATCAAACTCCACATCAACTGCCTAGAGCTCAGGGCAGTAATGTATGCTCTTTGTTTCTAGCAAGATTCCCTCAAGAAAAAGCATGTCTGAATATAATCGGACAATGGTACTGCAGTAGCGTACCTAAATCCCAAGATCACTTCATCCTTCCATATCAATGAGGACATTATTAAACCATAATTTTTTCCTTCTCCTAGCAACAAAAAAAAAGAGAGCTTCATAAGCTGGATCCAATGAGAGCACTTACATTCAACTTACACAGAACAGCAAATTCAGGAAATCTGATTAATTGTTCATCCTTTATGGTCCTAGCTTCAAAACGATCCATAGCAAGATGGATAGTGGCAGCTATTTCCCAGGCCTACAAGACTAAAGACAAAACACCACCATTTCTATTAAGGCTCATTCCACAATGAAGCTCAGTGCTTCTTTGGCGCTTCACAACTTGGCATCACCAGAAATTATATGCAAGGCCACTACTTGGTCTTCACTTCATTTTTCAAAGTTCTATAAGTTAGGTGTTTTGGCTTCTTCAGAAGCAGCATTTGGCAGGAAAGTGCTACATGCAGCAGTAGCACACAGTTAGTTCCTGCGCACACACACAATAAAAGTCAACACACTTAGTGCACTAACCACCCTTTTGGACCGCTTTGGGACTTCCACAGTCGTCCAACACCGACAGGGCTGACCTAGAAACGAAGATTTTCTTACCTGAAAAATGGTACTGTCAGTGCAGCATCCCGCCCATTTTCGGGTGCTGTTTTTTGCTGCTTGTCAAAACATAGTTAGGAAAGTTAGATCTATTTCTTCTCCACTGGTAGGCTTCTTACACAACTGGAGGTAGAGGTGGAGACTCCAAGAAGGAGGGCGATTATAAGTTTTTTTTATTGAGTTTGTCCTGCATCCAGGAGGAGAAACTTAAAGGACCAGTAACATCAAAAAATTTAATTGTTTTAAAATAATTAAAATATAATGCAGTGTTGCCCTGCACTAGTAAAACTGATGTGTTTGCTTCAGAAACACTGCTATTGTTTATATAAACAAGCTGTAGCAACGGGGGCTGCCATTCAAAGGACAAAAGGCTCAAGTTACACAGCAGATAGATAGCAGATAAGCTCTGTAGAACATAATTTTATCTGTTATCCACTACTTATCCTGTGCCATATAGCCTTTTTTCAATTTCTGCCATTGCTATTCATCAGCTTGTTCATATGAACTATAGCAGAGTTCCTGAAGCAAAGACAGAAGTTTTACCAGTGTAGAACAACAGTACACATTATTTTCATTATTTTAAAACCCTTAAATTTTTTGTTGTTACTTTTCCTTTCCTACACTGACATGTTAGCTAATCAAAAATTTGCTTCTTGGCAAAACTGCTTCTCCCCATAGATAAGACTGGTAAATACTCAATTAGTGCACTAAATAGTGTTTCCACATAAAACCAGGCAGTGCCTTTAATTGTTGTTTCATGCACACCCTTTCTATTTTACATAAAGAAAGGGAGGTGCTTATTTATACAGAGGTTATTCAGTGGGCTGTTGGTAGAATTTGGCTTTTGTCTCATTTTCCAATTTTGCCCTGTCTAGAGAAATAAAAAACCAGTACAGGACCTGTTTTTCAGATTGCTTTCCGTAGTTTGAATCTTCATACCTTAAGTCTACTAGAAAAACACTTAAACATTAAATAAACCCAATAGGCTGTATTCATTATATATTTTGGATTAAGTACAGGGTTCTGTTTTATTATTACTTGTACAGAGAAAAAGGCAATAATTTTTAAAAATGTGGCTTATTTTACTAAAATGGCATTTGTCGAAGAAGACCTTTCCATAATATGGAGCTTTCTGGATAATGGGTTCCTATACTTGTATTTCCTAATTAAAAGCATAGGCAGAAACTGTGATATGCACAAGCTCTGTTCATTGAACTAATTTTGAAATACTGCGGTAAAATGTCCCTTTAAAGCAGTGATTCCCAACCAGTAGTTCGTGAGCAACATGTTGCTCACCAACCCCTTGGATGCTGCTCTCAATGGCCTCAAAGCAGGTGCTTTAATTTTGAATTTCTGATGTGTAGGCAAGTTTTAATTTCTTAAAAACTACCATAAGTATACTGCCAAGTAGAGTCTCTTGCCAGTCCACATAGAGGCCACCAAATGGCCAATCACAGCACTTATTTGGCACTGCAAGGGACTTTCTTATGCTTTTGTTGCTCCCCAATGCTTTTTACATTTGAATGTGGCTCATGGGTAAAAAGATTGGTGACCATCTTACCACAGAAATTTCAGACACACTAGAAAAAGAAATCACACTAGAGGAAGTAGAAAAAGCACTCAAAGAAACCAACACATGTAAAAGCCCTGGCCCAGATGTCTTCACAGTCTGGTACTATAACATTTTTAAAGAAAAATTACTCCCATATATGTGTGCAGCGTTTAATAGTATTTCAACAGGATCATGCTTTGACAAATTTTCCATTTAGGCATATTGTACTCTACTCTCGAAACCTAATAAACTATTGAATGCAGCCAAACTCTTAATTCCATTGCATTGAAAATCAAGACAGATCCCTACGATTAAAAAGTGGCTCAAAATTTTTTCTGAAATCCACAAGTTTTAAGAACTTACTGCCTACAACCTAGAACAGTTTCCCAAATACTCTACTACAGGGGTGTCCAACCTGCGGCCCGAGGGGTGGCCCAGGATGGATAGGAATGCGGCCCAGCTTTAAACACTTGGTTCACAAGGAAATGTTGTTTCACAAAAGATATAGGAGGAGGGGGGGACTCTGCTCATTGCCCAGTTAGTAATAATAATATAATAATAAGTCCAGGTGTCCCAGATTCCAATGTATAGCTCCATCTTGTAGTTCTTTTCTGTGCATTTTACAAATCAAACGTGTTTGTGTATTTCATGTGTGTCCCCAGGCAATTTTTCTTTTTCCAGTGTCGGCCAGGGAAGCGAAAAGGTTGGACACCCCTGCTCTACTACATGGACAATGTGGCTACTATTTAAGATACTGACTCATATAAAGCAAATCAGTAAAGGAATATAACTATACTGGTCTCCCACGGCATCTATATTCTACGTCTGGCTCTACCTATCTAACTCATTCCCCCCTCTCCCCATTAGTACATTACACACCACCCAACCTCTTATCCTCTCACAATACCCTTAAATTCAGAACATATCTCTTACTAAGAATGGAAGATAAATTAATAATATTTCAATGTCCAATGTTTAATTGATGCATAGTACTGCAATGTTAAATATTGTTTATACCTATCTCATTTGTAACACTTATAATTCTCAATAAAATGTTTAAAAAAAAAAAAAAGATGAGTGACATATACTTATATTTTGAGACAATTTGCACTTTTTTCCAATTTCCATGTTTCCATTTTTTTATTTTTGCGTTTTTCAGTAATTTAGCTTCTTGTTCAGCAGCAGTTTTAATTTTCAGCAGCTAGGGTTAAATAATACCATTACCATTATAATTAGCTTTCAGTGTGACAAATAATAAATAAATAATAATAATAATAAATAAATACAATAATAAAATTGTAGCCTCACAGAGCAGTAGTTTTAAGTGACCCATTTGTAAGCTAGAAGGGAAATAATTCAAAAACTATAAAAAATAATAGAGACCAATTGCAAATTTGCTAGGAATAGGACCTTCTATAACATACGGCAACCACCCCTTTAACTTGGAATCTCCTTTCCCAAAAATTTCCCATAATAATTCCTGAGTGATATCTGGCCAAGGCCATATTGTAATAACTATTTTGGGCTGTTTATGCAGATGTCTTTCTCTGAGTCTGCACAGGTGCCTAATTTGATACGATTGTTGGCCAAGAGACCAAACAGCTAAACCAAATGAGGCCACAATCTGATCCTTCAGCGCGGTTGTTTTAGAATGAATTAAACTGTGTATTTGAGTCTAAGAAATATTTTTTAAAGTAGAGACTGTGTAATTGAGTCCAGATGTATACAGGTGTGGTTCTCTTTTATTATTATTGCAGTTGGTTTGATTTAAAAGTTTTTGCATTAGTAGGTGAATTTTTCTTGAAACTGGATAACAACATGTGTATATATATATATATATATATATATATATATAGATAGATAGATATGTATAAATACGTATATATATACGTATATGTGTGTAAAAATATTTATGTATATATAAATATACACACTGTATATACTCAACTTTCAGTCTATTTTTCCTTAGCTGCTAGAATGGGCTTAACCACAAATAATCCATGGTAAGGACAGGAAGCAGTTAGTTGTGAGTAGCATTCTAACTTCATCTTTTTATTCAATTACGAAGCAGTGGTCAGAAGGGGTACATTTTTGGTTGATGACTGAAATGAGCTCATGGGAATATTAAGTTCTTTTTCTTGAGGATTTGTGGTTTCATGTTCCATTCTTTTACCTTCTCATCTGCAAAGCAAATATTTATAAAACTTGCAAATGAACAAGAATTAATCTGTTCAGTGCTTTCCCCTTTTTTCTAAGTGAATGAAAATATTTGTCTGAGGTCTGCAATATGATTTTAATAACACAGGTCAGGGCAGTAACTGGATTGATATATGCACTGTTCTGTTCCTGCTAAGTATTGCATAGTAGTATCTGCATAGAGAAACTGATTTCCTGCTAGGTATGCAACAGTATATATTTCCTTTTTGTGTTTACAGTAGCACGTGTCATGTACTGTAATTATTATGGACCCTCCATAGGGACAAGACAAAGAGTTGCTGCTGTTACATTTCAAACAGAATTGCTATCTGGCAGGGATTTCATTGGCCCTTCTGCTATAACTAATACTTGATGCCAACACAATGTAATTAATGTCTAACAAATAAAAACTTTTAATGGTGCAGAATATCCCTCTGTTCAACAGGGGCTTAATGACTGGGGATTACGGTTGCCACCTGTCCGGTTTTGACCCGGACAGCCCGGTAATTTGAAGGGCTGCCTGTGTCAAAACTTCCCGCCGGTTTTCCAAATTAGGAAAACCGGGCAGGGTTCCCCATGATTGACACAGTGATCGACCAACTGATCGCCACGTCATATCCCCGCCCCTGATGTCACAGCCCACCCCTATTATGTCACAACCCTGCCCCCTGCCCGTTCTCCACTGACACAAAAGGTGGCAACCCTACTGGGGATTGTGCCAAACTTACATTGTGCAGGGCAAACAGGGAAGTTTAAAGGACAAGTACCAGCAAAGTAGTTTAAAACCAAAGTTTTAAAATAATTAAAATCTAATCTATTGTTTCCCTTCACTGGTACAACTGTTGTGTTTGCATTAAAAACAGTACTATAGTTTATGGAAACAAGCTGCTTTGTAGCCATGGGGGGCAGCCATTCAAGGCACAGGTTACATAGCAGATAGCAAATACACTCTATAGAATCCCATTGTATTCTATTTCAGAGATTACCTGTTATCTGCTGAGTAGCCTGTGCCTTTTCACCTTTATCAGCTTGAAATTTTGACCCAGGCCTACACAGCACCATCTTTATATAACTTTAACTAATGTGGGCCAACAGTACATTATATTTTAACTGCTTTAAACCACTTTTATTTTTGTGTTTTTTAATGTTAAGCATCCTTCATATTTGGTCCTTGTAAGGTTTGATTACCAGTGCATAGATAAACCCCTGCGTAATGTACTCTTTATATCAAAACAACACTTGCCGCAGATGTTTTTTCTGGGCTTAAAGGTTAAAAGGTAAAGAGAAACGTTACAACCTTGTACAATTGGAAAACTACACTCAGATCTCTAGTAATAAATGTCCTTTTCCAAAGTACCTGAAGAATTTCCAGAACAAGCTATGTGTTTGTCTTCCCAACAATACAGATTCTTATAATACAATTTGCATGTTTGGACTCTTTATCCATGAGGCAGTTAACAGCTGTTGTTTTCACCTTTACTTTAAACAGCTTACATGTTCTCAGTACTTTGCCACTGGAAGTAATGATACCTATCAGTGTTAATTAGGGCAAGGCCAGACGTGGCGTTTTTACATTGCATTTATTAAAAAGCTTCGTCCGGCTTAAATATGCCATTGAATCCATACGCGGCCGTCAACATGCGTTTTTCGGCACATCGTTTTTCTATTCCCAAAATGTTCTTGTTCTCCATAATTCCACCAGCGCTTTTGCGCAATGCCGCAATACGCTATGCGTCATTTCGGCAGTGTCATGCTCTTTTATACAGTATGTCACATGGTCTAAACTGGCCAATGAGTACTTGTGTACTTCAGAGATCCAAGATGGCCAGGTTAAGCAGGTTGACTGACGAGATCCTCCAGTACTTCATCACATTTTTGCTGCGTCATGGCTATGACACAGTTCTTGTCTGAGCTGCGGGTTATGCAGAAACTCACGAGGAGGATGCATCAACATTTCCACATGAATTTTACTCTTAAAGGAAACCTGTCATGATTGAGTTAACACTAGGAAGGAAATAAAACTTTTAAAACAAACCACATACCCCTATTTATTATGCTCAAATCTCACTAATTCTCAATTCATAACTACTTTTAAAATGTCCATGAGACACTAACTGAATCCCTGACTTTCCAGAAAGTCAGGAGAGCAAAGCATCATGGGTAGAATCAGTCCTGCAGACTCCTCTCATGATATCACCAGTTTGTGCAGTTGTTAGTGGCTGGAGTAGCCCACACAATCTGAATAGAACAATAGAAGGTGTTTCAAATAATTCCCATAGAATATCAAGTCCTGGTGTGACATGAGTTATACAGAGCCTGTCTATCATAGAGTATACTCTGACTAAGCATGAATGAGATTTGGCAGTTTGGCACAGCCCACACACGGAAAACAAAGGGGTGTTTAAACATGGCAGCGCCTATGAAGCCCTTTTTACATGAAGGATATTTTCTAATCTGTTTCAGATATAGACAAAAACAGCTGACTAAAGGGTTTAACTAAGGATGGAAAATAAATATTTTACTCATGTCTCAAGGTGACAGGTCCTCTTTAAGAACTGTGCAGTAAATGTGGTCCGAATTAAAAAGGCGCCAGCCCTCATTCATAGAATTGTTGCAGAGATTATTGGTACATTTTTATTATATATATTTTAAGATGTAATAATGTTGCAGGTTTTTGATTGCTGTAAATACACCAGCATTTTTGTGGTTGGGTACAAATGAAGAACATGTTTGTTACCATACTGTACCCATTGTAATTTGTAAGAAAAAAAATAGTAAAATTATTTTAATTTATTAAACTTGAATGATAACATTTAATTTCATAGTGCAAACTTAGATTTTAGTACAAATATATAAAAGTACAAATAACATATGTATAAAGGTAGTGCAAGTATATAATACTGCAAACATTCACAGCAAAAACTTGTTTCAAAATTACAATTCTATGAAAGAATTATTTGCAGGGTGATTGGGAGTGTGGCCACCAAACTGTTCCCAGCTGCATAATGTAGACGGTTGGTTATACCAGAAATTTGAGATGAGATGAGTGAACCTGAACAGGAGGTTGTGGTTGTTGATTTAGTGCCATGGTGTGCCTGTGAACCACTTGCCATATTTCAAACTTTATTAAACCCTTCTTTTGCTCATTAAACAATCTTAAAGGAGGCAGAAATGATTTCAGGAAAGTTAAATCCGAATTTATTATTATTATTATTATTATTATTAACATGTATTTCTATAGCGCCAACTTATTTTGTATCGCTGTAAAGTGAATGTGATAAAACAACTAAATCACATGAATTACATACATAATGTAGTTACGTACATCACAATAAATACCGGTACAGAAGGTGAGGAAGGCTCTGTGCAGAAAGAGCTTATAATCTAAAGGGAAGGGAATGATACACAAGGTGTGGGAGTGGTCAAGATCAGAGTTAGGTGGATGAGATGTAGTACTGTAAGTGGTATTGAATTGGGTAGTTACGAGTGAGGGTAGGCTTCTCTAAAAAAGTGGGTTTTAAGAGATTTCTTGAAAGGTTGGGAGAAAGTCGGACAGACCATGGGAGAGAATTCCAGAGGAGGGGTGCAGCCCTTGCAAAGTCTTGAATGCGAGCATGTGAGAAGGTAATGAGAGAAGAGTTGAGTAGCAGGTCAGTAGAGGAGCGTAGTAAGTGGTTGGGTGAGTATATGGAGATTAGTTCAGAGATGTAGGGATGGGGAGAGTTATGAAGTGCTTTGAATGTCAGGGTCATTATTTTGAATTTAATTCTGAAGGGCAGTGGAAGCCAGTGCAGGGATTGGCAGAATGGCATGGCAGAGGAAGAGCGGTTGCTGAGGTGTATAAGCCTGCAGCAGTGTTCATTATGGACTGGAGAGGTGACAGTCTCTGGAGGGGAAGGCCAATTAAAAGAGAGTCTTACAAAAGTCTAGACGCGATATGACGAGAAAGTGAATAAGAATTTTGGCAGCATCTTGGGTGATAAATGATCGTATTTTGGATATGTTCCTTAGGTGGAAGTGACATGATTTAACAAGTGACTGGATGTGAGGAGTGAATGTCAGGGCAGAATCTAGGATAACCAGAATCTTCTGATGTAGGTGTGCTTTTCTTCTCTTTCTCTGTCAAGGAAGTAACTAATTGACCTAAGATTCCTCTGACATCATCTAGAAAAGCGGAAAACACCTTTCGTTTTCAGCATGACTTATTTGGACAGGAAGGTTGATTAGATAATTGTACTTGTAGTGTACTTGACACAGATGACATATCTGATGCACTTTGAACTGAATCAACGTCATTTGCATCTTCTGTGCTTGGTGTGTGATCCATTTCCAAATTGCTTGATGTCCTTAAAGGGGAATGAAACCTCCGCGGCGCTAGCCCTAAACCTCCACCCCCCCCCCC
>CM044431.1:90778302-90912182 GCA_024363595.1 Xenopus borealis
ATGTATTTGTACATATATATATATATATATATATATATATATATTTGTGTATCTGTATATATGTGTATAGATATATCAAAAATAGTAAATAAACCACACTCTCAGGTCTTGTATAAATGAGCCAAAAAAATAAAAGATTTATTTCAACGTTTCGGCTCTTAAACACGAGCCTTCATCAGGAAGTGTATATATGTATACACATTACCTTTTAAGTTCCTCTCTTCATCATTAAGGATATCCCACTCAGGCACAATATTGGATATAACCTCATCCCATGCAGACTTTCTTTTTATTCTATCATGATATGATGAACACCTAGCATCCCAAATACTTGGTGCTCCGCTACTAGGATGATCATTCGTTCAGTATCAAAAAATGCTTTGGAGGAAGACATCTCGGAGTAAAACTCTATGCAAAATGGAGCATGAATGATCATCAATACGCAGTGTAATTATGTCACTGCATGCAAAATGGAGCCAGAATGAATGTCAATAAGATGCGTAATTATGTTACTGAGAATTTGAACGCCATATTTAAAATATGCTGCGATTTACGCAAAGTGTGGTTTCAGGCGTGCAGATCCCATAGAGTCTATTGACTTGGTAGTTTCTTGACGTATTGGCATTTCTACTGTGGCGGATTTCGGCTTGCAAGCGCCCTGTGTGAATTGCCATAGTATGTTTTCCATTAGTTTCAGGGGTAGTGCAGTGTATGCGTATTTACGCGTATCGAGTTTTTTAAAAATTGCAACATAAAAACACTGCAAAAAAAAACATGTCTGGCCTTGACAGTGTTAATGAAAAGAAGCTTTGCACTCATTTCAAAAGCGAGTGGAACCTGTTTACTAATAATGACCAAATCTTCATTTAATTAATTAACCATGGTAACCAATTGAATATTTGGTGCTATAGTTTTATTTACAGACCCTTGATAAATCTGCCCCTAAATGTCAGATGTAGATGCATGAACAAATCACACCATCAATCTTTATCTGATCCAATGACAGCTATGGGGAACAATTTTTGTAGGATCCTGCAACATCTTGTGCTGTTGCTATGTGAAAGGGAGCATTTTTTTTATTAATTAGGTGTTATATTTTGGGGTTGTGGAAAAAAATTGGTTGTGTCCAAAATTTTCACTGCCACACTACAAACAATGTCCTTCTATACGTTTTTTCAAATGCTGGGCAATATTAAAGGGATCCTGTCATGGGAAAAAAATTTTTTTCAAAATGTATCAGTTAATAGTGCTGTTCCAGAAGAATTCTGCATTGAAATCCATTTCTCAAAAGAACAAACAGATTATTTTATATTTCATTTTGAAATCTGACATAGGGCTAGACATATTGTCAATTTCCCAGCTGCCCCAAGTCATGTGACTTGTGCTCTGATAAACTTCAATTACTCTTTACTGCTGTACTGCAAGTTGGAGTGATATCACCCCCTCCCTTTCCCAAACCCAGCAGCCTAACAACAGAACAATGGGAAGGTAAACAGATAACAGCTCCCTAACACAAGATAACAGCTGCCTGGTACATCTAAGAACAGCACTCAATAGTAAAACCCATGTCCCACTGCGTACTATTCAGTTACATTGAGAAAGAAAAACAACAGCCTTCCGGAAAGCAGTTCCCTCCTGAAGTGCTGGCACAAGTCACATGACTGGGGCAGCTGGGAAATTGACAAAATGGCTAGCCCCATGTCAGATTTCAAAACTGAATATAAAAAAATCTGTTTGCTCTTTTGAGAAATGGATTTCAGTGCAGTAGTCTATTGGAGCAGCACTATTAACTGATGCATTTAAAAAAATTAGTAATATCTGTGTTCACAAGTTAGGATATGGGAAAAATTATGCTTGAACTACATAAACCATTCCTATTTCCTTATCGACCAACTTTTACATGTTTTATAGGCATATTGAAATCAGTTTGTCTGTAAGGTATTTTTAAGTGGTTTAATTACAGAGACAAATTAATAATATGGTCCAAGGGCAAAGCTGATTTTGTAGCCTGCAGCACAGTCAGCTGCTGTAAAGAAATAGTAAAGAATTTGTGGAGGCTAACAATACATTGGTGTTTGTAGTTAGAATCAGTAAGTGTCACTCAAGTGAATTCTAAAGCTTTGCCCTTTAAAAGCTGTTGTGCTGTTACAGCTATAGAACCAGTTATCCATAAACCTGTTATTCAGAAAGCTCTGAATTACGGAAAGAACATCTCCCATAGACTCCATTTTATCCAAATATTTAAAAATTATTTCCTTTTTCTCTGTAATAATAAAACAGTACCTTGTACTTGATTCAAACTAAGATATAATTAATCCTTATTGGAAGCAAACCCAGCATATTGGTTTTATTTAACGTTTACACAATTTTCTAATAGACTTAATGTATGAAGATCCAAATTACAGAAAGTTCTGTTATCCGAAAACCCCAGGCATTCTGGATTGCAGGTCTGATGTGGTTGCTACCTGGACTTTCTGTACCCTTTGCACCACAACGACTGTCTGTCACCAGGATCTGTGATCACCAGTGCAGCTAGCTACAGGTGCTAATGTGCTACTTGGAAAGTTCCACATTCTTCCATCCTACCACTGCAGCCCCATAATTTGGGAGTGCCTCTGTTTGCTCCAACTTATAGACAAATCTGCCTATAGCACAATTCAGTATTTATCCCCAGTTAGTAGTTTTCATATGAAAAATAGTTTGATTTAAATCTCTACAACCACATTGATATTGGTACTTGACTCTACATTTCTTTTTGGCTGTGAGTAATTTTATACTGTGTAGTTGGTTTTTTTTTCTTGCCACGTTAACATGTGATTTTCCTGGATTTACTCCAAAGTTTGACCTGCTGTTTGATTTTGTTGTGCTTTGCTTTCCTTCCTTTAATAGAATGATGGAGATCCGAGCTAATACTACAGGGACTGCTCTTGAACAGCTACCACATGACCAGTGCTAAGTTATTCAGTAGCCTGAATTATTAATCTTATTTAGCTTTGGAACACTGCAAAAGAGACATGTAAGAGCTGAAGTAATGTTCATTTTCTCTACCTGTTGCAGTCTCCTTTCATCCAAAAAAAAGAGAGTTAGAAATAATTCCATTAACTTTACAAAGTAATGAGTTGACCTACAGTATAAGTCTCTAGCTGTACCTCTGTTTGATGGATGGCTGGTACAAATGGTAATATTGTATATGTAGATCAATTATCCGTGTTTGTATGCACAGGGCTATTAAAGAGGTGAACTTCCAGAAGCCACAAGAAATCCATTCAGATCAGAATAAGGACGTTTCAGATTAAAGGGGCAGTATAAACTTCAGCTATAGTTTAATGAGTAGAGCTTGTGTTGAACATCATTTTTGCGTGTTGCTTTAAATATAAACTATATTTGTTTTTTATTTATAAATAACACTGATTAAAATAACATTACATTAACATTAGTCACATTCTACTTCCTTTTTCTTCTGAGCACAATCAAAATCAAAAAAACTATACACATTTCTTTATTAAAACTACAGTCAAAAAGTATCTTCAGCACAAATCCTATTAGTTGCACTTAGGTTAAAAAAAGGGTTGGAATGCTGCTGTAAAATACAAAAAGGTTTATTTACAATTAGAACTGTAAAGTTGGGGAATCCTCTCCCTGAGGTGTTGTATCAGTTGTGATGCAGGACCCCCATGTGCATGGTGCTAATTGGGGCCAATCAGCCTAAGGTCAGCTCTGTACATTTTACAACAACTGACATTATGGTAAATGAGTTTAAAGTCACTGGTAGAAAGGCTCTGCGGTTGACAGTCCTGTTCTGAGGTATCAAAGTCAAAGCATGTGACCATTGTTCCATAAGTGAGGCTCCCAGTAAGTTTTTTTTTAAACAAGACCAGTTTGATTGTTTCATACTTTCATTTTCTAAATTGAGGTTGACTGTCTAAAACTACTTGCTGGTTGGTTGCTATTGGACATTTCAATTATTCAATATGGCATGTAAGTTGAGTGATTGAGGGAAGGGTGTACCTATAGGGTAGCTAAAGTTTTTTTGTTTTTTTAAACAAATGAATGATATCTATATAAATATATATATATATATATATATATATATATATATATATATATATATATATATATATGCCAAATTACATATTTTGTGAAAAGTAGTATACATTTTTTCACTTTATTTTCAATGTGCTAATTTAGCATGTTTTAAGTAAAGTTGAGTCAAGTTAGGCCATGTGTTAAATGTTCTGAAATGAACCTAGCCTGCCATGGCTGCTTTTTCATGTAAAGGTAAAAACAGTGTTAGCTCAGAACAGCAACATCATAAGGGATCCTTTGTACTTTCTCTGTGACATTTAGCTCATTACCTAACCATCAGGGAATACATATTGCATGCAACAGAACTAGAACTAGTGTTGGCTTATTAGCACCAGGGGTTTTCCAATACAAAAGCAGTGAAAATCATTGCTGAATGTCACGAACAAAGACATATCTCTCTACGAGATGATAGGATGAATAACGATGTACATTTATTCTTAAAGGAGAACTAAACCCTAAAAATGAATATGGCTAAAAATGACATATTTTATATACTGATCTTATTGCATCAGCCCAAAGTTTCAGGTTATAAATAACGGCAACGAACCAGGGCTTCAAACTTGTCACAGGGGTCACCATCTTGGAAAGTGTCTGCGACACTCACATACCCAGTGGGCTCTGAGCAGCCAATCAGAATCTGAACTTAGGGGTTGTAGCATATTGTCAATCAAGTTGGCCTGTTATATAAGATGGTGCTACAGGGCTGATTATTATATTCTGATGCTAATTGTGCTGGTTTCTGAGCTGGCATATAGTAATAATCTTTATTAATTACTAATCAGCCTTATATTGTAACATTTATATTCAATTGGGTTTATATAATAAATTGCACAAAATGTGCCCAGTGCCTTATATTACACATGGGGGTATGTGTACTGTATATTGTGATTTGGTCCCTAAGCTCAGAAAGTGACAGCAGCACAGAACATGTGCAGTGAATCAGCAGAAAAGAAGATATGGAGACACAGATCTTCCCTGCTAAAGGATGGTGGTGGTCTTGGGCTTGTACAGAAGCCCAAAACATAATGTATAACATTTCTAGCCTACTTCTTTAGTTCTCCTTTAAGAGAAAGAGGCTTTACATATTTATTTACACATTTTCTGTTTTTGAGGGTTTCATTTTAAAAATTATGTGAGGATGATGGTAAAGTCTGAGGTTTCCTTTAGTTGGCCCACTTTTTTTCAGAATGGGAAACCTTAGGAGAACTCCGCATGAGAAATCTTTCTTGCCTAATCAATTCAAATGCAGAAGTAGTTCAGTTTTATCAGGGTTTGCAGGCATGCAACAGACAGCAAAAAGCTTTTGCATCCTTTTGGTATTCCCACATAAAATCGTGGTTTCTTAAAGAAAAATAAACAAGACATTGACCCACACACAGCATTATGGAGTGTATAGTTAATTCTTATAAATGTATCCTAATTAACAAAACGTTTGTACTGGTTTATGCTTTCCAGATAATATGCATGTGTCACTAGCTGAAGCCTTGGAGGTTCGAGGAGGACCACTACAAGAAGAGGAATTGTGGGCTGTTCTTAACCAAAGTGCTGAGAGTCTCCAAGAACTATTGCGAAGAGGTACACTTCTAGTATATTCTTAGTTAGAGAGATAATTATATGTGGGTCACCTTTTAGCATTTCTTGCCACATTTGATGTTTGATATGTGCATGCATTGCTCCTACAGAAGCCACTGGGTCCCAAAGTAAAATCATAAAAAAATAGTGAAAATGCATACTTTTATGTTTCTGTGCTGAAATCCACCTTTGGACTGGAGGATGTCATGCCTGTCAGACAGCAGATCTGCCTTTTTTCAAATAGGCAGAGTGTGCCAATAGCCTTATCCATTCACCTGTGCAGCTTTGGCGATACCTGCAAATGGAGTGCCAGAGGAAAAGTTTTGGAACTTTTGCTTATTCACAGTTCATATAAATTGCTTTTTGGTTCATATGCATCTATTCCTGCATCCTCTCTGAATTTCTATGCCCGTGATCCTTTATCTGCATGTGTCAATACACCCAGATAAACCCCCTGTATCACCAGTCTTGAGCAGTTTAATGTTTCTGTTATTTTCTGAACTGTTTTGTTACATTAGCTACTATTTTATTAATTATAACCGGTACATTTAATGAAAACTTCAGAAGTTCAGAAATGTATCAACTAATGTAGCAATTTTGAACAGTTTACAGATTCAGTGACATCCCCCCACCCCTGCACCCAGACCTGTTTCAAAAAACGTAATATTAGTTTTTGGGAAAAGTCTATTTCTTGTGAACTATCTGAAAACAACTAAATAAAATGTTTGGAAGGTGATCAGCCCCTTTAATTGGCCAATTTATTGCCAGAGCGTTTTTGAACATTTTGTATTTTTTCAGTTTTGGGGCCTTTCCTGAGACTTTTAGTTTACCCAGGTAACCAATATATTGTTTTTTTTCAGGACAGCCTAAAGTCTCAAAATATTTAAGAATGTTAATGCAATTCTACTTCTGTAACAAGATATAGGCATCTAAATGTCATAAAAATATTTTTTCCCCGTATTATACACACATATAGTAGAAACATAATTTATTTTATGCATTAAAAATACAACTGATTTGAAAAGTCCCATGTCTCCTGAACTTGCCAATACCACACATATATATATCGTTTTTTTTGGAGATTTCTGACTTCTATAGGTCAAAAACTCCCAGCAGTACACTTTCAAAATTCCAAAGCACTGCTCCAGATACTGTATGTGCATACTTCAGATTTCAAGGACAAACCAAAAACCATGTAAACCATACATTTTTACAAAGAACAGTAAATTTGTCTTTCTACACCAAACTACTCAGTAAAAATGCTTTCCTGAATTTACAGGATTTTATAAGATTTTCTGACATTCTGCCTTTCTAATCCATACTACCAAACCGCAAATATTTCCTAAATTTGGCGATTTTGATGAAATTTCTGAAAACCACCTCAAAGCTTCTAATTTGAAGCATGTTATTGAATACATATCATTGGGTTTCAAGAAAAAACACCCTAAATATGAAGGCCAGGGGTCCACTGAACAGTCTGTGCCCAATGTGCATAGGTTTACCTACATATGTGACTTCTAGGGTGCCAAAAATTAAGACAACCCATATGAGCTATCATTTCTGTTCTAGTACACTAACCCCAAAACGCCATATATTTTTGAAAAGTACACAGTTCTGCTTTGGTGGTGCTTTGTATGAATTTTCTAAATACACCTTAAATCTTCCACTTTGCAGCAATTTATCACCCGCATATCATTAGGTACCACAATATATCACCCTAAAGTTGAAGGCCAGGGGCCCACTGAACAGTTTTATACCCAATGTATATAGGTTTAAATAAGAATGTCATAACAAGTACAGAGATTTGGGGAGCACCATCCGTCTGCTAATTGATAGAGAAATAAACTGTGGTGTGCAGGGTCAATTGTACCATTATAGAAACAAAAAAGAGAGAACCAAAGAAAAGACCCTTAAGTCTGCACCTTCCCACAATTATCCGAGATAATTATCCATATATACAAAGATTAAAACGTGACTTTTATTGGTTAAATATAAAAGGATAGCGTATTCCAGTTAAGTGTGAAAAATCTTAAAATAAATACTAGGTAAGAATCCACATCACAGAATCCGGCAGCAAATAGAGAGATCTAAAGCGTTGTCTAATTAATGACTGATTTATGCCTCAGGCTAATATATTGCCAAATAATCAGCTGTACTTAAAGGAAAAGTAAATGTTTTTCTTTTTCTTTCTGTAAATTTGCTCTAAACAGCCCCCCAGATTAATGTACCCTAGTCCCTGCTGCAAGTCTGCTCTGGTTTCTGTGTTATCAGCAGCTTGTTTCCTCTTCTTCCTGGTGCAGAGTGAAGCCCAGCCCCTTAGTTTACTGAGCAGTCCATTTGCTGCTGTTCCACAATAGAGAGGAAGAGGGAGCCAGTGTTTCATTAGTAAGCTAGTTTCCCCAAGCAAAAGCTGCTACACTCACTGCTCTCTGCTATGTCATAGTATGCTAATGATCTCCTGGACTAGTCCAAGATATAAGGTCAGCTCAGAAAGCTAAGGGGCTGGGCTTCACTCTGCACCAGGAAGAAGGGGAAACAAGCTGCTGATAACACAGAAACCAGAGCAGACTTGCAGCAGGGACTAAGGTACATTAATTTGAGGGGCTGTTTAGAGCAAATTTAGAGATAGAAAAAAAAAACGTTTACTTGTTCTTTAAGGATACATATACGTATCTATGGTATGCAGCAGCTTGACACCGTAACCCACAACATATGGAAAAACAGCCTGCAGGCTCAGTCAACTGTGACAATCATTGGGTCTCCTGTCCCCCCACCCATCCGTTATCTGCCTAGAATTGGAGGATTACAACAAAAAGTGCCAAAGTAATATATGCTTGTAAATCAACACGTACGAGCATCAGGAGGCATCCGGATGGGTGGGGGGACAGGAGACCCAATGATTGTCACGTTTTAATCTTTGTATATATGGATAATTATCTCGGATAATTGTGGGAAGGTGCAGACTTAAGGGTCTTTTCTTTGGTTCTCTCTTTTTTGTTTCTTAAATAAGAATGTCACATGTACGGGCCCCAAAATGTACATTGTGCATACTAATTTTCTGGCTTATATCCATACTTCCCAACATCCTTGAGACTGAAAGAGGGACTAAAAGATTTGGCACGCTTAGTGCGGCAGAAATTTATTGACTACACCCCTTTTGCGGCCACACCATGCTCATTTTACAAATTTTGACAGGTTATGAAAGTTTGAACACATTTCTGTAGTTTTTATGTTTTATTACAGTTTTACCAATGACAGTGAATTGTCCTTTAAAGGAAAAATATACTCCCAAAATGAATACTAAAGCATTTTGTGATGGTCTGTGTGCTGCCTCAGAGATCACCTGACCAGAAATATTTCAACTCTAAGGGGCAGATTTACTAAGGCTCGAATTGTCGAGGGCCAAATAATTGGCAAATAAATATTCGCCAAAATGGAATAAAATATTTGCCAGTTTCTGAGCGCTTTTTGAATATTCGCCAAAATCATACGATCGAACGATTTTAAGGAAAAATAGACAAAAAGGGTTCTATTATTCGAAAACATCGTACGAATCGAACGGTTTGAAGTGTTCGATCGTATGATTGGAATTCAGCAAAAGACTTAGAAAAAAAAGCCTATGGGGTGATTCCCATAGGCTTCTATTGCAATTTGGTAGGTTCAATCTGGCAAAGTAGTCAGTCGAATAGAAAGTTAAAGGGCAAGTTCTTCGACTGGCGAATAGTCAAGCGATCGAATATATATTTATTCAATCTATTCAATGCGCCGAATATTCTATATTCGAAAATACTTAATTTGCATATTCAAATATTTGCACGATCGAAAATAGACTATTCGAATCCTTCATGTGAATTTAGTAAATCTGCCCCTAACTGTAACAGGAAGAAGTGTGGAAGCAAAAGACAGAACTCTGTCTGTTAATTGGCTCATGTGACCTAACTTTATAGTTTGTTTGGTATGACTGTGTGCACCGTTGAATCATACGAATCATACGATCCCAGGAGGCTGTCCTTGGATTTAGCTGTCAAAAGAGGGACTGTCCCTCTCAAAACGGCACAATTGGGAGGTATGTTATATCTACACTAAGTCATAAACACACCACCAGATTTACATGTGGTAAAAGCTCCAAAAAAGTACGGCCAATAATAGGTAAAGCAGTCTTCCAACACCAAGCAACCAAACTGCAAAGCTTTCCTAAACTCGCCGGTTTTTATGACATTTTTTAAAATCACCTAAAATGTTGCAATTTGCCTCATTTATATCACACATGGTCAAAATGGATGATCCAATAGTCACACTGCCATTGTTTTAAGGGGGTAAAAGAAAATGCAAACCAGTAAAATGAATAAGTAAAAAACAAACCAAAAAACCTCTTTGTGAGTTTTTTGTATGTGTGTATGTGTGTAAGTGTGTATATCTGTGATTAAATATTAAAATATCAAAAAGAAAAAGGAATATTTACTAAAATATGCGTGTATAAATGTATGTGTGTAAGTGTGTAAATAAAGGCCACTTACTGTCCCTGGAGCAGGAGGGACAATGCCTTTGCTGGAGAGATCTTAGAGGTCTGTGCCTGCAGAATGTTGCACAGCAGGAAGTGCATGGGCAGCGATGGGGGGAATGAGTCAACAGAGCAACAGATGCGCAATTCACATTCCGTCGGCTCTGCAACAATTGTGGTGCAGGACCAACAAAACAGACCCCCAACATCATTGCCCAGGGGGCTTGCACTGCTGCCCACTGCTCATCTGCATAAGAACATACTTGGTACCTTCTTGGAAGATAGAGCACCTGTCTGCCAGTACATACTCCGTATGTGTTTGACAGGGAAGGGTAAGTGGTCATTGAAAACATTGTTTATATTTTTGCTGGTAATACTTAACTATGTAAAACAGTTCCATGCAGGATGCTGTCACTTTGCAGAGTCATTTGACTAAATTAGAAACCTGGGCAGCACAATGGAAAATGAGGTTCAGTCTTGATAAGTGCAAAGTTGTGCACTTTCGTAGAAATAATATAAATGTGAGTTATACGCTAAACTGTAGTTTGTTGAGAGGTATCATTAGTTGAGAAGGATCTGAAGATTATTTTATGGCAAGTTTTCTAATTCTAGGCAGTGTCATTGCATGGCTACGAAAGCAAATAAAGTTCTGCATAATATTAAAAAGGGCTCTGACATGAGTGAAGAAAACATAATTTTGTCCCTTAATAAGTCTATGATAAGACCTCACATCGACACATACTCAGTACGTGCTTGGCAGGGAAAGGGTTGATGACCTGTAAGTGGGCATTGAAGGCACTGTTTCTATTTTTGCTGGTAATACTATGTAAAACGGTTAGTTCCATGCAGGATGCTGTCACTTTGCAGAGTCATTTGACTAAATTAGAAACCTGGGCAGCACACTGGAAAATGAGGTTCAGTCTTGATAAGTGCAAAGTTGTGCACTTTACTCTGCCTACTTTGAACTAAAGTGCATTTAAAACATTTAAAACCATTAAACCTTTCAACACCACCTGAATTTTTATTAAAAGGTATTCAAACAGACTGTATTTGAGCACTGAAAGTTCTTTATTTTTTATCTATTTGCCCTTTTACCCTATTCCAACTTTAATGGTTGCCCCCAGGGTTACACTGCTGCTTACTTTTAGAATCTATATTTTGTCTTTGAAGCAAACAAATAGTTTATATCAGTGTTATTCACATGTTCTAGTCAAGCTAAAATATAAATATATCTTGTTATTCAGAGACTAACTACAAAGAACTTGCTCCTATTCTCCTCAGTCTATGATATTTAACCACACCCTATGCTGTAAGACACTCATTCCATTAGTAAAACTTCTCACTCCCAAAACCACATGATTGCAATAAAAGAGTGGAGTGCATGCCACTTGTATTTGAAATCTAGGCAAACCTATTGCAGAATTTCATCAAGCCAAACCTAGACTGGTCCTATAACTTTATGTAATTACAGGCAATAATTATTTTGTTGTCTTGACACTGAATTATTAAGACATGTTACAGCTTGTTCTTCATTAATATGAATGGTACTTATATTTCTCAATAGTCTCATTTTTTATATTTGGTGTCATTTTACAGATCATAATTTTACCTCAAAATGTTTCCTTGTGTGTTGGCTTAATGAGAAGTAATTCCTTCACAAATATTTTTTATACAAGCTTGAACTAGAATAGAGAAATGTTTTTTGTTTTGGTGTAGACATGTGAGACACAAAGCATAAGTGAATGAGGGAAACAGGATAATGCATTTTCCATTGAACCTAAAAGCATTTTGAATAGTATCATGAACGTAACGTCCCAGTAACATGGCCAGTCTACAGTATCCTGTATACAGAGCCTATAAAATTATTCATCCCTAAGGTAGCTGCAGCTTTTATTGTTATAAAACATTTAATAACACTGAATTTAATTTTGACACAGAATAAACTATTTCTTATGTCAAAGTGAAAACATATCTGTGTAATTTAAATAACCGTTATAGGGGATCTATCGCGAAAATAAAATTCTCTGAATGGATAGTTGAGGTTGAAATATTAAAATCTTCAAATATATGATTACTTTTTCTGTAAAATTATATATTATTATATTGCATGAGGGTGCTTTCTCTGAGAGACAGTTCAAGCTAATGCTGGATGGGAGTGTCTTCTCACTAGCTATGATTAGCTAGTTGCACTTAGCAACATCCCACCCTCCTGCATGCTGAATAGCATTCTCACACCAACTGTTACACTGGAAGCTCCTTGTGAGAAAAGTTAAGCTGGCCATAGACGCAACGACTTGGTCGTACGAATCGAGGATTCGTACGACTATCGTACGACTTTCGGATCGTGTGTGGAGTGTTCCGACATTTGTCGTGCCATGCCGATCGGTCGCTTGGTCGATCGGCCAGGTTAGAAAATTTTTGTCGGCTGGCGATAATATCTTTGCGTCTATTGCAGATCGTACGATTTTCAGTGGGAGACCGTCACTAGGTTTTTAATCGTACAACTTTCGTAGGATCCTTGTCAGGGGCAGAATGTCAGCTGTCTGTGCTTTTTACTACTTATAGTTATCTGAAGGTTAGTGACAGGTCGGGAGCAGGTCGGGAGATGCAAAGATCCGATCGTGGAATCATCTTACGATCGGATCTTTGCGTCTATGGCCAGCTTTAGGCAGTAGAGTCTGCACATTCTCCCAGTCACGTATAGCAGAGTGAGTAGGGCAGGCAAAGTATGGAACACATAAGCAGAGTATAGCACACACAGGAAGAATAGGGCACAGTCGAGCAGGGTAGGGCAAATACAGGCAGAGTAGGGTACGACAGGCAGATTATACAATTGTAGAGTAGGACACACACAAGCACTCAAGCAGAGTACATATATACATACAATTTACCTAAGAATGTTGCATATAGGGGCCCTGAAACATAGACATCCCATTTGATGACCCCAGTTGACCCGAGTTGTAAAACTTACAAGTTTTTTTTAATTTTATGCTCTCAGAGGGAGGGGGAGTTACAGAACGAACAGGAACAGAGCCTTAATAAAATTTACCACACCACTGATGCTGGATGCAGGGTAGTGTGGAGGGCTGGCTATGGGGACAGAATAAGATTAATGCAGCAGTACTGACAGCAAGACAGATGCTATGAAGCTGCCGATGTTTTTAACAAAGTTTGTGACTGACAGCTCTGGGACAGCCAGTGGGAGTGAGGACAGATCAGTTATGCAAATAAACCTGACCCCGACCTCAGAGTTAGCTAGAGACAGGTAAGAGAGAAGCAGCTGGGAATGGGGTTCACTATGACTGCAATATTTTAAAAACCGTAATAATTTAAATTGCACCTATGCTGATTTTTTTTTAACAGTAATCTCATGTTATAATGCATTTTATTTGAAACATTGCCCTTGTTTTAAGTTGGTTTTTCCCACATTTATGTCATCATTTTGGCCCATTTTAATAAAGAAACACACTAACCTTGTGAATATTTGTTTTCCTGGATTCTGTCATTTTTATTTTTTTTTTTACAGTTTTCCCAGATTTTACTTGTTTCTTTCAGGTCCCCTGGAAAACTTAAAAATGGGGTTCAACTCTAATTACAATAAAAAACACACATGAGCATATGGGTTTCTATCACCTTATCACATCTAGACATTGCATTTTACCCCCCTATTCCTCCTTGCAAAACTCAACTCAATGTGGATTGTGAGTAAACAGACTTTTTCAAGTACTACACTAATGCAGGACTGGAACTTGGGGTGGGCAGCAGAGGCATGTGTCTGTGGCACAACCGGTGGAGGGAAGCTAGGCATGTACCTTGTTTGTCGCCTAACCCTAGTTCTGGAACTTCTCCCCACACCACCTGCTAATCATAGTTTAACTACTCCTGAAATGTCACGTTGTGAGCACAAGCATTCGTGCTAGAGCATGTGCATGCAGAGGAGTGGGGTGAAGTTACTGTAAAATATCCTTAGGTTCAGTGGCAGGCCACTGAGAAGGTCTCTGGTCTGCTCTTTATCTAACAGCTGGGGAGTGGAGGGGCTTGTTTATACAGAGGGCTTCAGCCAACTACTGATTTGTTTTGATTGTTGTCGGACAAACCAGGAAGTATAATAGAATATGAGTTTACCTTTAATGTCACATTTTGGCCTGTCTGGTGCAATAAACTATAAAGAGCATATATGTTTCCTAAATAAAACTGAAGGCAAACGTATGGTCAGTACAATCCTTTTTTCATTGAACTAATGCTGAAATCTTTAAAAGTTAGAAGACAGCATATGTATGCCAAAACATGAATATTTATCTGTATCTGTTTGCCAAACAACTATTAATAAGATATTTCTTGGCAACAGTCCTGTTCTTTAAAACAATCTCAGTGAATGATGAGTTGCACTTGAATATCTGCTACAGGTAGTGACATCCTTCTCCATATAAGAAAGTTGAGTATTTTTTTTTACAGCAATAGTTTTTACTAATTTGATGTTTCTTTAAAGCGGACCTGTCACCCAGACATAAAAAGCAGTAGAACAAAAATTATTTTCAAATTAAACATGAAAACTTAAATTTTTTAAATTAAAACCTCCATACTTGTTATAAAGGTATTTCAAAATCTCAGCTTTCAATCATATACTGCTTGCCCCACCTCTATGATTTAGACAGTTTCTTTCACTTTCCACTCTGCATTTCCCAGACATCACTGCAATTCTCTCATTCACTTCCTTCTCATGGTCTATAAATTTGTATCTTGTACATGGGCATGGTCATCAAGTCCTGATTCTTGAACATAAACAAGGCTTTGGGATGTTTTAAAGCTTGCCTTAAAGAAATTGTTCAGTGTAAAAATAAAAACTGGGTAAATAGATCAACTGTGCAAAATAAAAAATGTTTCGATATAGTTTAACCAAAAATGTAATGTTTTAAAGGCTTGAGTGACTAGATGAGTGACTAGATGTTTAATATAATAGCCAGAACTGAACTTCCTGCTATTCAGCTCTCTTGGTTTCCAATGCATAGTTATAAGGCATTAACTAATCAATGACTTGAGGGGGGCACATGGGTCATAACTATTTGTTTTTGAATCTGACCTGCATGCTTAAGATAAATTGCAGACTCACTGAATAGTTATGTCCCATGTGACCCCCCTTTAAAGTGATACTGACACAAAAAAAATGAATTTTAACATATGAATGTACATTAAGGGGCAAATTTACTATTATTCCCCATGATTAGCTTGACCAAATTCGCAATTCGACCATCAAATGCTTATCGAATTGTTTTAGGCTATCATTTTGCTCGCAATACGATTTCTCGATGAATTTGTATGATCGGATACCGATCGTTCGATTTCACAAAAAAAACGTGAAATTTAATTCGAGCATCCGAACAATTTGTACGATTCAAATGATCGAACGATCCGATCATACGAATGGTATTCGAGCAGGACTTAGGCTCAGAAGCCTATGGGGAGCTTCCGAGCTTCTATTACAATTCGGTAGGTTCAATCTGGCGAAGTAGGCAGACGAATAACTTTAAAATTTTGAATCCTTCCATCATCAAATGATCGAATATCCGATCATTCGATCTATTCGATATTCGATGATTGAAGAGGCCAAATTTGCATATACGATTTCACGAAAAATGAGTACGATCGTTATTCGATCGAACTTCGATCATTTCACGTGAATTTTGTAAATTTGCCCCTTAATGTTACCTATAGGCCATGTTGATCATTTATATAACTGTTAGTTGAAGTTCCTAAGCCTGACTCTCTGACTTTGCCAACCCGGCTGTCCCATCTCAGCCTGTTGGTTACAATTTCTAATGCTAACGGATTCCTGTTGCACAAATATGGAAGCCCCTTCATACAGGAACAAGGGGCAACAGAAAGGTAATGTAAAAGCATCATGTAAATACTTTATGGCAAAGTTAGAAGTAGCTTTCAAAGCCAATATTATAATAGATGTAAAAAAGAGTATAATTTCAGGTGTCAGTATCTCTTTAAAGTCACTGACTAACTTCGAGTTATAGAGATGAAAGGCAGGAAGTTGTGTTCTGTTCTGTTAGAAATTCAGTCACTCGCACATTTTTTTATTTTGCACAACCTATCTATTTAGCCAGTTTTTATTTTTACACTGAACTGTTCTTTTCATAAAAGTCTCTACAAAATGCCTTCTTGCTGCTTGCTGTGATTGTTTATTCCAAGAAACTAGATTTATGTAATTTATTTAATGTATGTAAAGTACCCATATATTTCATAGTGCTCTTTACACTTGTGAATTTTAGTTAAACATTTACAAAAAAAAAAAAGATTGGCAAGTCAGTCCCTATGATGGGCTGATATTTATGAGCCAAAGGTCAAGGTTGCATTAAGCATATCCCATTGTAGCCCACCTATAGTTATGGAGTGTTTCTAGCAAAGGTATGGGACCAGTTATCCTGAAACCCCTTATCCAGAAAGCTCCAAATTACAGACTCAATTTTAAAAACATATTTTCTTCATCTCTGTAGTAATAAAACAGCACATAGTTCTTGAATATAAAAATATATATATTAAAAAGATTTCTATATTGGGTTTATTAAATGTTTACATGATTTTATAGTAGACATAAGGTTTGAAGATCCAAATTACGGAAAGATGCATTATCCGGAAAAGCCCAGGTCCCGAGCATTCTGGATAACCGATACACAGGACACAGACTGAAAATGTCTATGTATGGAAGTCTGACAGACAAGGGTCATTGCAGATCCTATAATTCGATGCACCAGGCAGTAGAAGTTTTGGATCGTCTACCCCACGCTCCATCTTGAAATCGGGTAGATCGGTACAATTTGTGGAGGAATCCTCCACTCAGAGATCTTTATCACCTGTGTCCTCCTCCTCTTTGTTAACTTCGGATCCAGAGTTTTCGGGAGGCTATCCAGACGATCTCAGGGATTGCGACAACAATGTAGACAAACACAAGAATCGAGAATTCACAAGGAAGGAACCGATGGGTAGTCAGAGTACCAGAAACACAAAAGGCAGGACAGAAGGAGGAGACCACGCCAACTATCAACTCGGGAGAGCCGGAGGCCACAACAGGAGAATCCAATGGTAGTCTCCAATACCACAGGACCATCTAGGGAGACTAATTTGGCACAATTGATCATAGCCAGCATTGGGATGGAAAAACCATGTGTCTGTAATAATGTGATCAATTTGTCCTCACAGGCGCTCTCCAAGGATGAACTGTCTCTATTTTCCAGGGGACTAAACTTTGTTCCTAATACTCGTAGTGATACATTTTCTACTGTTTTGGATTTGAATACATTTATTAGAATTGTTACTTTAAAAAGACATTTTGCTCTAGATGATAATATTGGCGATATTTCAGATATTGATGTGAGTCTTGGTATTAATTCCAGAGTATTGGGTCGTGAGAATGACAGAGGGCTGGATACATCTTCAAATTTCCCCTTAAAGGAAAACTATACTCCCAAACAATGTAGGTCTCTTTAGAAAGATATTGCCTAAAACAACTTATATGTAAAACCCTGCTTCATGTAAATAAACCATTTTCATAATAATATACTTTTTTAGTAGTATGTGTCATTGGGTAATTATAAATAGAAAATTGCCATTTTAAAAAATAAGGACAGCCTCCTGGGATCCTAGGATCCAACGGTGCACACAAACATACCAAACAAACTATAAAGTTAGGTCACATCAGCCAATTAACAGACAGAGTTCTGTCTTTTGCTTCAACATTTCTTGCTGTTACAGTTAGAGTTGAAATATTTCTGGTCAGGTGATCTCTGAGGCAACACACAGACCATCACCAAATGGTGGTTCAAGGCATGAGATGTAAAAGGGCAATATTTACTTTAATATATATTCCAGTTTGGTAAAATTCTTTAATATGTCACTTAATTTGATATAAACTATCTGTTGCTCAAGTATTTATTTTGGGGGTATAGTTTTCCTTTAAGTTCTGTGAATTTACCTAAGTTTGATTTTAGAGATTTATGTGGGGTACAGACCATGGAGGAACTTGGATTGGAGAGTATTGGAATTGATTCTAATGAATTACCTGTAGTACATACTTCATTTAAAAAGTGTTCTAACTTTTACCCCTTATAGTCAAAAAGTCATCCAATTGATTTTTTTTTACAAACTAGTAGTTTATGGCGCCCTCCGACGTGCTTCACTGATCGACATCTGGACATCTGTATAGATGTTGATCGGGCGGGACTAAAAATCCTGTCGAATCGCGGCTGCATCTGTTCTTTATGCGACATTGAAAAGTTAGATTTGAGAAATAAAAAAAAATCTTATTATGGAGATAAGACTATGAAGATTCTCATACATCCAGGTCATGGTATATTTATCAAAAGTAACTCAAAGCAACTGGACTTGCTGAGATATTTTAATGAAGACGTTTCACTGCTCATCCGAGCAACTTCTTCAGTTCAACTGACTGGTGTAGGGGAGTTCTCGTCATATAGACTCTTCCAACAATCCAACCACAACGGCACATTGTAACTCTTCAGAGAGGTGACATCTGAAATTCACAGTGGTGTTGATTCTGTGTAGTTACAGATTACCAATGTGACATGCAACTCCTAGAAAACAGGTATTACTTGTGAGAGTTGCATGAATGGATGTGTCAAGAGTTCTGAAACAGCCGGGGAACAGATGTGAGAACAGCATTGTATGCAGCAGACAGGTGGTGAACTATGCAGTGACACCGCAACACATCCCAGTAGTTGAACTCATCACAGCCACAGAATCTGCCATCAAGAACAATCACATAAAAAGGAAGAAGCGGAACAACTCTGACTAAAAGTGTCAGCTGCCTTGTCAAGTGCTAGAACACCTCCCTCTAATCTAACTGCAAAAGAGAGGAGAGCTCTCAGTTCTCTGAGTAAGGACCCAAATATCACTATCCTGCCAGCAGATAAAGGGCGATGCGCAGCTGTGCTCAACACAACTGACTATCACTGCAAGATAGCTACACTACTCAGTGATAGCAACACATATGAACCTTTAAGGAAAGGTCCAACTAGCTGTTTCAAGAGAAAGGTGATGGGTTTCTTACAACAACTTGAAAAGGCGAAAGCCATCAATCAAGTTTTATACCGCCGTTTGTACCCCAGAGAAGCCACACCATGTTTATACGGACTACCCAAGATACACAAAGAAGGAGCCCCACTAAGGCCTATTGTCAGCAGCATCAATTCAGTGACATGCAGCATTGCGAAATTCTTGGCTAACATCTTAGCTCCGTTGATAGGCAATACAGTGCATCATATCCAGAATGCCAAAGATTTTGTAACCAAGATTCATGGCGTTACACTAGAGGCAGAAGAAACCATGGTATCATATGATGTCACATCTTTGTTTACATGTATACCTACGACAGAGGCAATTGAGACTGTAAGAAATTGACTGCAGCAAGATAACACCCTAAGCAGCAGAACGAAGCTCAATCCTAACCAAGTATGTTTGTTGCTAGATTTGTGCCTTAACACCACATACTTCAAGTACAAGGACCTTTTCTATAGACAGAAACATGGCTGTGCAATGGGTTCTCCAGTCTTTCCAATTGTAGCTAACTTATACATGGAGGAAGTGGAAAGGAGGGCTTTACTTACTTTCCAGGGAACAACACCAAGTCACTGGTTCAGTTATGCGGATGACACTTGGGTTAAAATCAGATCCAATGAAGTGGCGGCGTTTACAGAACACATTAATTCAGTGGACAATAACATCAAGTACACAAGGGAAGATGTCAAAAAAGAAAATACCACCCGGAGACACATAGTAAGCGATACATAGTCATTCCATATGTAGCTGGAGTGTCAGAGAAACTCAGGAGGATTTTCAACAAACACCACGTCCCTGTGTTTTTCAAACCTAGCAACAAACTGAGACAAAAATTGCTACACCCAAAGGATCCAACTCCTAAGGGAAAATAAAGTAATGTGGTATACGCAGTCCAGTGTAGCGATGAGTGCACTGATCTAAACATTGGGGAGACAAACCAACTGCTCCATAAGCGAATGGATCAGCATAGGAGGGCAAACTCTACAGGGCAAGATTCGTCTGTTTTTCTACACCTAAAAGACAAGGGACACTCTTTTGAAGATAGCAATGTCCAAATTTTGGATAAAGAAGACCGCTGGTTTGAAAGAGGCGATTCATGTTAAGGTGGAGAAACCATCCCTGAACAGAGGCGGAGGCCTTCGACACCATCTGTCTGCTACATACATTGCTGTTCTCACATCTGTTCCCAGGCGGTTTCAGAACTCTTGACACATCCATTCATGCAACTCTCACAAGTAACACCTGTTTTCTAGGAGTTGCATGACACATTGGTAATCTGTAACTACACAGAATCAACACCACTGTGAATTTCAGATGTGTTGTTGTGGTTGGATTGTTGGAAGAGTCTATATGCCAAGAACTCCCCTACACAGAATTGTAAGATTCTAAAAGTGCATCGATGATTGCATTGGGGTATGGGATGGTAATGAGGGGTCCCTTAGGTTATTTTATGGAGTATTGTAACCATATAGTGAAAGGTATCCACTTATGAAACTAAATCCGTCAAATCACCCTTTTTTTGATGTGGTTTTCAAATCAGATGGAGGCGATATTTTTTACTAACGTATTCCGCAAACCTGTAACCAGAAATACTCTGTTACATGCGGATAGTTGTCACCCCAAGTCTTGCCTGAGGAACATACCAGTAGGCCAATTCACCCGCCTTAGACAGGCTTGCTCTTCGTGGGATATGTTACAGGAGTAGGCTCTGGCATTATGGGATTGTTTTCTAGACAGGGGATACAACAACGAGGACTGGTATTGTTTATTTGATTACATGTGAGTGCAAAGCCCAATATGTGGGTAAAACATTTAGAATGGCCGGTACTAGATTTCTTGAACATATTTCGGACTGTAAATCAGCTGTGGCTAAGCATATTATAGAGAAATATTAAGGGAATGCTGTAGTGGACTTCCAAGTTATAGATAAATCAATAAAAAACATCAGAGGCGGTGACTATGAAATGTCTCTTCTTAGATTAGCCTTTTGGATCTTTCAATTGAAATCTAAAGAGAATTATGGGGGATTAAATAGAGAATCCTGAGATCTCTTGCTTCTGCAACTGATGTGTTTCCAGGGATATTGTCTATAATGATAACTTTCTCCATGATGTTAATGCAATTAAGTATATAATTTTATTGACCTATGCACGCTCTTGGTTATTTATTTTTTGTAGTTAAGATGTCAAATGTTTTTTATGATATTTCTTTATTTTTATGTTATGGTGCATCTTGTAATATTAGTGAGTGACCTTTATATGTATTGGACTTTTGATTTATACTTATTGAGTTATATTGTTTAGTACAATTTTGGGTTTTGTTTGTCCTATACCACACGGGTTTATCTTGTTTACTGTTTTTTTTATTGTATATTAATGATTTTAGACTGTTTTTCATTCATTAACCCCTTACCTTTTAAATATGGGTTGTGGGCTTGGGTTTTAACTTTCCCAATCAGTGTTAATGGGTTTCTCACGTCTGTGTGGAGATTGTTCTCTCTATTTCAAGGTGGATAGGAGGCTGCACCATGGGCTTCTGAGGAAGGGGGGTAAGGCCATGAAATGCGTAAAGCGTGCGGGTTTGTTGTGCTGTTGCTGTTATACTGTATTTATTTAATGGGACTTTTGTAACAGTAAACTTCTATTTTTAATATACCGGATAATGCCTGGTGCTCTGTACAGCTTGCAATTAACAGACTGAAAATAAGCCTGCCATCCTTTAGAATAAATATTTCAACCTTCTTATCTCATTAAAAGGGTACAGATAATGATATACTGCAATTTACACATGGTGTACACAGGAAGTACTATATAAAAATTCTCGTTCACATGTTCTCTATGTCCCTATGTATATATGACATTTGACTCACTCCACTATAATATACTGAACCTTATTCACCGTAAGTGTTATCGTGATGGCCTCAATGCTATCCCAGAATTTGTGAGCCTTCAAAGAGTATATAGTTATACAGTTAAATATTATGGTTTAACATGTAAGAAACCATCTTCAGTTGCTACTCCAATGAATAGTTGTAACAAGATTCAGAAGTCTATGTTATATGATATATCTGACAGTCAGGAAAAGTAGTTTAAGAACCCTACAAATTCAAAAAGGCTATATACCATATCAGAGCACCAGACCAAGTTATTATTATCCTTATATTATTTATAGCAGGGAAATAAATGCATTATTTCTTAGAATGTTTTGATTTTATTGAAATTTAGCTTTACTTGTAGTTATTATATTATGCTATATAATATAGACTCCGTGTTCATTTTGCTGTGGGAACATCATAAGAGTGACATCAAAGTGTGTCATAGGTTACAGACATAAACATGAATGTGCTGTCTGATCATTGGTAAGGCACAGAAAAAGTGATATGAGATTCTCAAAAAGGCAAAGCAGTAGTAAAATAAATCTTAATTTATTAGGACATGAAAAGATGGCCTAATGCATTTTATGCCTTTTGGGGCACTTAGTCATAGGCTCTGTGAGTATGTGCCCCAAAGATACAAAACTGGTTAGGCTATCTTTTCATGTTTTATTAAAGGGATGGTTCACCTTTAAGGTAACTTTTAGTATGTTATTGAATGGCCAATTTTAAGCAACTTTTCAGTCGGTTTGCATTATTTATTTTTTATCGTTTTGTAATTATTTGCCTTTTTCTTCTCTTTGTAGCTTCTAAATGGGCTTTGCTGACCCCTTCTAAAAAGCAAATGCTCTTTAAAGCTACAAATGTATTGTTAGTGCTAATTCTTATTACTCATCTTTCTATTCAGACCCACTCCTAGTCATATTGTAGTCTCTTATTCAAATCAGTGCGTGGTTGCTTTGGTAATTTGGACCCTAGCTACCAGATTGCTCAAAGTGCAAACTGGAGAGATACTGCATAAAATGCTAAATAACTCAAAAACCGTAAATAATAAAAAATGAAAACCAATTGCAAATTGTCTCAGAATATAACTCTCTACATCATACTTAAAGGAAAACTATACCACCAAAAAGAATACTTGAGCAACAGATAGTTTAAATCAAATTAAGTGGCATATTAAAGAATATTATCAAACTGGTATATATATATTTAAGTAAATATTGCCCTTTTATGTGTCTTACCTTGAACCACCATTTCATGATGGTCTGTGTGCTGCCTCAGAGATCACCTGACCAGAACTATTTCAACTCTAACTGTAACAGGAAGAAGTGTTGAAGCAAAAGACTCTGTCTGTTAATTGGCTCATGTGACCTAACTTTATGGTTTGTTTGGTATGTTTGTGTGCACCATTGAATCCTACAATCCCAGGAGGCTGTCCGTATTTTTTAAAATGGCAATTTTCTATTTATGATTACCCAATGGCACATGCTACTAAAAAAAGTGTATTATTATGAAAATGGTTTATTTACATGAAGCACGGTTTTACATATGAGTTGTTTTATGCAATATCTTTTTATAGAGACCTACATTGTCCGGGGGGTATAGTTTTCCTTTAACGTTTTCTGAAAGGTGAAAAACCCCTTTAAGTGAACTTTATTTTTACAACTGCAGCTCTGACTTTTTGAAAATCTTACATGAATATTTTTCATATGATTCCCATCATACACCCTGCAAGTGGGGATAACTGTGGGATTCTCTCCATATACTCAGCCCTCAGGTTGCTCTATATTACACAGTTTGTATGTGGGGCATTTAAACATGTTGGTTAGAGCAGCACACACTGTTTTATTATTTGTTCTTAGGCAAGATGCATTGACCCGAATTTCCTCTTGACTATTCTGGTTGTGCCTATCAAAGTTAATACTGCTCTGACTATGTGCCTATGCTCATGCTAATAGCAAGACAACATGTACTATCATGAGTGCCCCTGTAAGAGCAGTGCCCATAGACAGGTTGTGTAGGTTTCATTTACAATATAATTAATTTGTATGTTTTAATGAGAAAAAGACATGCTGTAGTTTCGAGGACTGTATTTTTTAGTTCAAGTCCCACTTTTAGGTCCAAAATGTTGGTTTGCAATTTTGTTCAGAATGTGAGTAGGGCCACCTTGGCTAGATGCAAGATAGCAGATGAAAATATTGCATATAATCCTCTTAAGAATAGTTTAAAAACTACTGAGGCAGAAAAAGCAATATTCATTTAAAAGCATTTTTTACTCCACCGGAAGCGCTCCAACTCCTTATACTACTCGATCTTTTCACACAAAGATCCTATGCATTCAATTGATATATATAATTGGGGTGATAATTCTCTGTGGCTGCCGTTCAAATTTAAAATTAAATAACTTATTCACATATGAAAATTCATTAATCTCTCAGCCGCTCACCCACTGTATGGCGTGGTCCGGGTGCTTGGCCCCGAACCCTTCACTTTATCCCCACACCCGAAGCATAGGTTAATTCAGGGTCACTCACCGCTCCTACTCGGTGGTCCGGGTGCTGCGCCCCGAACCCTCAGCAAGGGGAGACTTCCGTATATCCTTTCACCAAAAAAGGCACGCACTTCACCGGACTCTCGGAGCGGTTAAAAATCAGCTTTATTCACGAACAATGTGGTCCTAACGCCCGAACTGTATTTTTTAGTTCAAGTCCCACTTTTAGGTCCAAAATGTTGGTTTGCAATTTTGTTCAGAATGTGAGTAGGGCCACCTTGGCTAGATGCAAGATAGCAGATGAAAATATTGCATATAATCCTCTTAAGAATAGTTTAAAAACTACTGAGGCAGAAAAAGCAATATTCATTTAAAAGCAGTTTACAGTAAACTGTTGACCGAAATGAGATGCTAGTTGACCTTCAAATTGGCTTTTCAGGAGTATCTATGAAATGTATTCTTCCCTAGTCACACCTTATTTTACACTCGGTATAGGCCCCTGAAGCCACTGATTCTGCTCCAGCAGGGGGTCATCACCACAGTTTAGTAACCACTTCTGTAGTTTATAAGGATTTTTGTTACTGGATATTTTTTTTATTTTTGCTAACTTCAAAATGAAGATATCCTTATTCAGTACAGGGTTTGAATAAAAATTATGATATTCAGTGCTAACAAAAACTTTCTTCTAATCTAGCTGATCCTGCGGCACTTGGTTTTATTATCTCTCCTTGGTCTCTTCTGTTACTGCCCTCTGGGAGTGTTTCGTTTACAGATGAAAATGTCTCAAACCAGGATCTGCGAGTCTTTACAGCTCCTGAGGTGCTTCAGACCAAATCACTTTCATCACTTTCAGATATTGAAAAAGTAAGTTGATTTATTAAGATTTCTTGTCGTTTCATGTAATTTAATGCTAAATTTCATACATTAGCTTATTATTTGGCTTGTAAATTCTAACAATTAAAGTAAGTAATTAGATTAATTTTCTCTGCTTATGTTTCCCAGTAGTTGTTACATTTTTATACCTTAGTTCAGTGATGTCCAACTACTGTGGTACCGAGGGCTGGACATTTTTTGGCCTATCAATCGTCACTCATATGTGGAAAAAAGGTGTTGTATTAAGACATACCCTTGAATCCATATGCCTCCTCCTCCCCTGTGGATAACACAGCACCCCAGCACAAGATTCAACACCTTAGGGGCACTAACAATAATTTTCAAATGCTAACAAACTCCAGAACAAAAAGGTGTGAACAGGTGAACAATATGGGCAGTTTCAGTCTGGGTCTCAGGTGTGATCAGTACAGGGCTTTAGGGGTGTGAACAATAGAGGTGTTACAAATGTGAACATACATGTGTGAAAAATACACTCTGAATTGAAGGTTTAAACAATTGAGGGGTCAGTACTGAAATATTTTAAATCTTACACAAGGTAAGCAGACACAGCAGGTAGACTTCCATGTGGGGAGTCACAGAAGTGGGGGGGGGGCACCAGTTGGACAGCCATGCCTTAGTTTATGCATTTCTCAGCAGCAGGCTCAGTTTTGGATTACACAAAACATGCTACCAAAGCTTTTCTTAAAGGAACAGTAACACCAAAAAAAATAATAAAAGGAATGACAAAATAATGTACTGTTGCTCTGCATTGGTAAACTGGTGTGTTTGCTTTAGTAACACTACAGTAGTTTATATAAACAAGCTGCTGTGTAACCATGGGGTCAGCCATTCAAACACAGGATACACAGTTGATAACAGATATGTTCTGAAGCATCCCACATACTACTACAGAGCTTATCTGTTATCTGCTGTGTAACCTGTCTTTTCTCCTTTTTCATTTTTGAATGGCTGTCCCCATGGATGCACAGCAGCTTGTTTATATAACTACTGTAAAGTTTATAAAACAAATACACCAGTTTTACCAGTACAGGGTAACACTACATTATATTATTTTTTTAAAACATTTGATGCTAACATTTCTCTGATGTTATTGAGAAATGTATTACTGTATATACAACAATAATTTTGAATACATACATTTCACAAAATGGTAAATAATTAGGGTAGTCCGCAAAGGCATGTGCCTAGAACATAGGTGACCACAAAGTGCAATTTGGCAGGTTGGTGGGCTGCCATCCTGCTGCCATCCATATTCAGAAGTCAACATTTATAGTGGCAAGCTGAATAATTTCCATCCGTGTACCTTTCATCTGTGCTACATAAGAGGTGCAGGATCCATAACAGTAGTTTCAGTTTGATGGCAGACAAATTATAGAAACAGTAGAAGAGTGTTGTACCGTGTTAGCCATAGAAAATATATTATCCTTCTGTAACTTGAAAATATAGAGTAGGTTATACCTTTTATTGGCTAACTGAGTTGATTAAAAAATGCCTGCTTTCGGGACTGCTTAGGTCCATGTCCAATCAAGGCATTCACTGAGAAAGATTTAGTAATGTAAAAAAATTACTTTAAATTACTGTAGTAAATTTAAATGATATGCTGCATCACTGGCATTAACATGCTTGTTTCCTTGCTACTTACTGTAATAGCTACCACCATCTTTTCATTCAGATATGCAGTGCTTGAATTGGAGTGAAAAAAGTGAAGGGATGCTTTTTGTTGTGAGCGTAGTGCAGCATGCTAAAACAAACCCCCCTATAAGCCACACCCATTATTATAATAAACCTCACACGCCAAGTATGTGACCCGTACGGACCCCAAAATGAAAATTGTGCATGTGAATTTTCTTGGCTGTCAATCCAGCTTCTGCCTGTGTATTATTTCATAACATAGCACAACAACATCATATTCTATATTACCCACAAGATTATTTTATAATGTTTAATGCCTTCATTTTCTCTTTTTGCTTCCCCTGTTTTCTTCTCTCTTTTTCTTTATAACTTCTCTGATGCCTCCACCTTCTTTATGTGTTTAACACTTCTCTATCTCTTCTCTATTTCTCTCCCAGCAATATTTTCTCTACTTTATCTTCTATTATTTAACTATATTTTATTTTACCTCTGCATTTTATTTGCATGCAGAAGTGGAGAGGAGCAAAAGACAGTTCCGGAATACAAAACTTTTGCATCCTTTCTGAGGGAATGCTATTTCACAATAATAAAAAAGTGGGGGGAAAAAGTGAAGGGATGGCATCTCTGTGCATCCCTCCCCAATGCCAGCACTGCAGATATGTTCTGTTGCTATTCTTTTACACTAACACAGATAAACCAACAGCCCATTTGACTGCTTGGCAGATGGAACCATTGACCAATGAGTGCACATTAACACTCTTTTTGTTTGTAACTGAGATGACAATTGTATAATAAACTTGTATCCAGTGGCGTAATGTTTTAGGGCTGGCCCCCAGCGAAAACGTTTTCTGGGCACCTGGACCACCGTCGGCAGGGTAGTTGGAGCATACAAGTAGACCCCATGACCACCTTGGCCGTCCTTGTTAGATGATCCAGATTGAGGACAGAAAACATTATTGCTAAAACCTTAGGAAGTATAATGGAATAAGTAGCTGCAGGAAAGGTTCAGATGTGACAGTCTAGGTGAGAACCTATGTACAGTGTCAAGCAAGGTAAAGGAAAGGGTGCAAAGGGAGCATACAACATCTGTATACACTAATACTCACTCACTGTGTGCTGATGCAAGGTGTCAATCTCAAAAATGAAAAAGGAAGATCAGCTGTAGAGGAAGTATGAGTTTATTAGGCCATAATTAAGTAACTGCATAGTCAATATAAACTGCTAATGTCATTTTTATGGGAGCAGAATTAAAATATTTGTTTTATGCCTTCAAAATGTGTCCCCCTTTTAAATTATTCAGAAACAACACAAAAGCCAGCTTGAAGTTTTTGTACAATATCACTGGCTATGAAAAGTTAATTTCATGGTGAACTTTCATTTTAACATCACGGTTATATTTTAGTGGCAAATTGTTAAACCATGTAAAAACATGTTAGGACACACCAGTAAGGGTTATGACAGATTTTTTTCAATTGTTCAGTTGACAACTCTGTACATTTTTAGCACTGAAAGTTAAAACCCAGTGATTAAAGGGCATGTAAAGGCAAAAAAAAAAAAATCAAATTTTTACTTTCAGCAATGAAAAAGAAATCTCCATTTTTCTTTAAGAAACGTGACTTTAAGCAGTGAAATTCTCCCTTCATTTACTTCTGTGGATAGGAATTTTCTTTTGGTCCCTGACTGCTGTGGAGGGATACAATCACACTTATGAACAGCATGTGGAGCTAGGGTCCTGCAGCGGGTCGGGTACCCGTGGGTTGCATGTAGAAGTTCCGGGTGCGGGTATAGAAGTGGGTCGGCGGTTCTGTGGGTTGAGGGTCAGGCCGCGGATCTTCTCCTTAGCGATTCTTACTCTTTTTTTTTTTTTTTCCCTGAGCATTTCTACTACTGATTATGTCACTTCCAGTTTACAATGACAGCACTTCCTGTTTTACTCCTTTTTTTGTTTCACGGCTACTTCCGATGACGTCACTTCCAGTTTACAATGACAGCACTTCCTGATTCTTGATGGGCAGCGGGTACGGGTTGCAGGTCAGGTCGCGGGTCCAAGTGGTCAAGAATGCGAGTCGCGGGTTCGGGTTTTGGATTGCAGGTTGCGGGTACGGGTCGGGTACAGGTCCCAAAAATTGGACCCACACAGGACTCTAGGGGGAGCCTCCTCCTTACTTCCCAGCTGTGCAGAACTCCAGCAGCTTTGTTTCCCTGTAGAGCAGTCACCAACTGTGTAGGGATTTGTATTTGATTTTATTTTTGCCTTTACATCCCCTTTAGGGTAGTGTCAAACTGGCAGATTTGGGGAGATTTAGTCATCTGGGGACTAATTGCCTCTTTGTCTGGGCGACAATCTCCACTAATTGCCTTCCTGTGCCATACCGCTGGCTTGATTGTTGCCGAGAAGAAGAGGTGATTAGTTGCTAGGCGACAAAATCTCCCTGAATCTGCCCATGTATCACTACCCTTACTGTTTCCAACTCCAGCTGCAGAGACAAAGATCATGGAGCCAGATTTTAACAGTTAAACTGGGATTCTATTTGGAGGATTATTTTGCTGCAGCCACTGGTTCTGGAGAGTTGTAGAAAGTTTATATTAAACAATACAAAAACTATAAATTGATATTTATCCAGGCCAACAATTTCTTTACTTCCTTTGGCTGAAGGACAGGAGTTTTTTGTCTGAAAAGTTACTCCTTTTTTCACCCGGATTGCAGGTGTATCTGTCTGAATGCATCCCTCTGAATTTCCATCCATGCACAGATTACTGGACAGTATGGTCAAATCATCTTAGCGCTGGGCATAAATGGATAACTTTGTCTTCCGGAGGGACTTTTGCAGTCTTCTGGAGCAGCTTTTGTTTTCCAAGTGTTCTGAGACTTTGCCCATGTACATTGTGCCATCTCATGATGTTGGTTATAAGTGCAGAAGAAGAAAAAACACAAGGGAGGATAGTAAATCGTATGTTTGGAGCACTCTAACTAGCCATGGGAAGTAGCTTGCCAGCCTTATATATATTGAAAATACATGGTTATTGGAGTCACTGACCCCAGCAAACAAAAAACCTAGATTAACGTTAGCTTCAGTATTATCATAATAATGTTGTACTGTTGTATGGTTACATTCTCCTTTAAGGTTATAATGCATTTAAAACAGAAAAAATACCAAGTTCTTAATTAGTCTGCATTATATTGTTAACTTATGAACAGTAAAAAAATACCTAGAGGCACATCTGCTAGCCAGAGCAAAGTTGTTGTTTTCAAAATTTAGAATTGAGCAAGGTCAGGTTGGTCTTTTCATTAGCTATGAAAGCATGAGATCAACTCATCAGCTTGGAATTTTAACCCTGTTATATTTTTGTATCATAGCTTTACAAGGAAATAAAATGTTGTACATGATTTATTGATAGTACTGTAACTACTTTGCATGATCGTTATTTCAGTATAGTCCGTAGTAATGATCACAGTTGTATCTAAACCTACATAATGCAATAAAAAATTATTATTCCAGTTAACACAGTGGGGAAAACGCATTCTATGTCTGTAGTTGATTTTCTCCAGGTATTCCCATACAGTAGAACCCCCATTTTACATCCCCTGATTTTAATTTTCCCTCATTTTACATTGTTGTTTTGTGGTCCCACCTATATATTATGCATAATACATTTCCCTCATTTTAAGTTTTCCCTGATTTTACACCATTTTTTTCTGGTCCCCTGAAAAACGTAAAATGGGGGTTTTACTGTATTTCAAAAATCGTTTAAGAAAGATAATGTGATAGGGCCATACTTTGAAAGAGCCAATGGCACAGGGGCCAGAATCCATTCATGAAATGAGATTTTGGTTCATGAAGTGAAAACTCCAATGGGGAAATTGACAATTTAGTTAGTAGAGAGTTAGTAGATTTTTCTCATTTAATTGAATCTGACCCAATATCTGTGTAGTGTTGTGAAATATGTCGGCACTATATAAATAAATCATAAAAATAATAATTATGTTGTTATTGGTAGAATAGTTTATGGGCAATGTTACATTCTCCCCTTCTTTTTTCTTCTTTTATGAAGTTTATTTTAAGCTTTTTGGATTGGATTGTGGCAGCCACAAAAGTTATAGGATAAAAAAAGCCTGGTTGCACTCCATATAAAGGTGTAATAATTGTTTTTTATTCAAAAACTATGCAAGAGGAATTCTTTCTTTGGCTTAAAACACAAAAGCTGAATTTCTTCACTAAGATTTACCTGTTACATGTAAGATAGTAGCATTTAGCTACTTTAGATCTATTCAGAAACATCCGATCAGTATGATACTTTCTGAAAAGCCTGCACTTTGTCCACCTTCCATAGTTCGTGACACACACTCATCTTTTTGCCTTAAAATTTTCAATGATCAGATGCAGCAATATTGCAGTTTTATATGGGTTTCTTTAAAGAATTTTGTTGCTGCAGCGATTACTATTTTCATGGAGGGGGCAAAAATTCCTCATTTATTATAATGTATGGTAAGGTAGCTTTAGTTGATGATTTACAGATATTCAGGGAACCACTTTAAATAAATTGTACTTTATTATTTTAACATTATCAAATACTAAAAACACACAATCCTGCAAATTTATCTTGTATTCGTCATTCCAGTATTTGAAAGAAAATTAAGGAAAAACAAGAATAAGAACAGAAGTAGTTGTATACATTCATCATAAATATGCACCTTTTCTACAGTGACATTCTATTTTTGTATTGTTTTACAACTGTTTCAGTACCCAAACATATTTTGCCTTATATTACAGTAAGCATTTTTTTTTTGTTTTTGTTTCTTGTAGATGCACATGTATTCCCTTGGAATGACCCTGTACTGGGGAGCTGACTATGAAGTACCTGAAACACAGGTAACGGCACATTACAAAATTATAGCTGAAAGCAAAAAAAGTGTGAGAGACCTCACATAACAATTGCTTACAGCTGCCATGATACTATGAGCTCAGTGAGGTCAACATAGTAGGAGGGGAAAACATGTTTTACAGTTTTTATTGTCCTTTTCAGTACAGAGCTGGCTGGTGGCAATACATGCTCCACCTTACTCCACCTGCTCATAGTGGCTACTGATACAGGGATTTGCATTCATAGATATAATATAATAGAGTAATGTGTGTGCACCAGTTCATATTAAAGGTAATAATAGGCATTTGATCAACGTGAAGATGATGATTAAAATTACAGTATGCCCTGTCTCTTGTTTACATTTTTAAAGAAATGTTATTGTGTTTGTTATAAGATGCAGTAGTCCTAAGCACATGAGCCACTATGATTTAGTTTGCTCTTCCAATAATTAAAGCAACCTTGGTACCATACGTTATTGACATGGGGGTATGCAGCTGCTTGTGCTGAAAGAAAAGGCTAGGTGGCACCAGTGCCGGGGTCGTTCACATTTCAGTTAATTTTGGTATGTTCTAGAATGGCAAATTCTAAGCAACTTTCCATTTGGTCTTCATACAGATAGAGTCACTTGGATTTGTAAGTTAAATGCGTCGTGACTCAGGGCTAATTGAAGGAACTGTGTTATCTAAAGTGATCTTAACTCATTTAATGCTTTTAACCTTTTCATTAGCATACCAAAGCACCATTGTTTTCAATGGTGAACTCTTTAATTGGATGGGATGCTGTGACACAATATTCTGTGCTAAATGAGATAGATGAGTTAAGTCACGACGCATTAAACTTACAATCCAAAGTGACTGCATCTGTACTTATATTTTATAGTTTTTAAATTGTTTGCCTTTTTGTTTCTGATTCTTTTCAAGCTTTCAAATGGGGGTCAATGACTCCATCTAAAAAGCCAATGCGCTGTAAGACTACAAATGTATTGTTATTACTACTTTGTATTACTCATCTTTCTACTCAGGTCCTCTCCTATTCATATTTTATTCTCTTATTCAAATCAATGGATGGTTGCTTGGGAAATTTGCACTGTAGCAACCAGATTGCTGAAATTGCAAACTGGAGAGCTGCTGAATAAAAAGCTAAATACCACAACAGTCAGAAATAATAAAAAATTAAAAACAATAGCAAATTGTATCAGAATATCACTCTCTACATCATACTAAAAGTTAATTCAAAAGTGAACAACCTCTTTAAATGCTTACCGTGTCAACTTGCATATCAGAATCGTTTATTTTGTATGTCCCCCTGACTTCAGTATTTTCCATAGATGAGATTTTAGTGCTCGTATGCACTAGGTACAGGCTGGTTGTAACAACTGCTCTCTGAAAAGCATTTTCTGTAATTTTTCTATGGTGTATACCGCTCAACTGTCCTGTTTTCTGTTGGACAGTCCTGATTTTAACAGCTCAACCATAGTTCAGGTTTCTTACAGAAATATGCCAAGTTTCTGTTTAATCTCCTGCATTGACACCACAATGTTTCTAAAAATCTGGGAAAACTGGGCTTAAAGGGCAAAATCGTAATAACGCATAAAACATGACCTTAAAAACCATAGCAATGTGTTAAAATTTTCCATAACCTGTCAAATTTTTTAAAATACATATTTTTATGAGGTGTGGCCACAAAATGATTTCTAACTGCTTGTGTGATTCTTTTTCTATTAATGTTGCTGACTCATGTCCATTACTCTTATTCCAGCCAATTCAACTTGGGGAACGTCTAAATAGCATTCTTCTTGACATGTGTGATGATCAGTTCTATTCCCGACTGTCCTCACGAACGGTCTTAGATGGTTGCAGTACCCATATCAGAAACAGCAATTGCGCACCCTCATACTACTACATCAAGCAACTAGTTAAGCTTGTCCTTGGCAGCCTTTCTAGGGTAAGTACTTATATATGTTTAGTACATTTTTATCAATAATTGTATGGGACCTGTTTTCTAGAATGCTCAGGACCTGGGTTTTTCTGTATAAGGGATATTGACGTAATTTGGATCTTCATACCTTTAATCTACTAAAAAATCATTACCTTAATTAAACCCAATAGATTTGTTTAGTCTCCAATATGGATTAATAATGTTGTAGGTGGGAACAAGTAAAAGGTAATTTATTATTATTATCTAGCAGTTGGGCAGGTTAAAATAGAGTAAAACCTTTGAACTTGATGGATGCGTGACTATTTTTTGCCTAACTTACTATGTTACTATGATAGCATTTAAAATGATTTAAAAGGAGAACACAGGCAAGGGTGAGATCAGTTATCTAAAACAAATTGTGTCTTTTTAGACAAACAAGTGTACTTTATCTCTGTAATAATTAGACAGTAACTTATATTTGAAAATAACTAAGCTAACATAAATCTATGTATGTGGCAATGTAAGCTGTTTAGGAGTTTTAGAAGCTTTATGGAAATATTGTGAAAACATTAACATTTAGTTCCATGTGAAAAACATTAACATTTATATGTAAATTCCCACAACTCCACATAATAGACTATTAAAATGCAGAGCAAAGTGACATGGCCTTGTAAATGAACCAACCAACCAACATTTCTGCTGTGAAAAACCTTTACAAAGCCATGGCACCCAACATAAATGGTTCTTCTAATAAATGTATCCTATGAATGCGGGATAATTTCAGCTCTTGCATTTTTACATCTTGTGGTACAGTGCTTACACTTATTCTACAGTTTTTTTTTTAGCAGAGGTCAAATATTTTGTACTTATATGTGGTTCTTGTACAAGACCACACTAATAACAAAGTAAGCAAAATGCAAATCAGATGGATTTTTTTTTTTGAAGGTTGATCAGCTTGGACTCAAAACCAATGAACCAGATCGCAGTCAAGCAATCCGTAACAGATTAAGGGGTAAAGGACTTCCCACAGGTAGGACAAATGTTGTCTGCAAAGTTTTATGATGTCTTCGAATGTATTCTCTCACATTTATAAAGCAAGGAAACAAACGTCACTACTAGTTTTGCCATCAGTGTTGCCATCAGTGGCATTTGCCTTGTTTGTACAAGATAACTTTGCTAAGTACATACCTTGATAAAAATCAGGAAATCAGCAGTGACATTATTCAAATAAGCTACCCACACCACTAATCGACCAATTAAACATTTGAATGTAAGCATTTGCAAATAAAACTAGAACGATCACATATCACTTGAAATCTAATATTTTGATGCAATAGTCATAATTTAAAGTAGCTTACAAAATATCAAGTAACTATCATAGCTATATCAACCACCATTTAGTACACCTAAAACTTTGTAAGAATTCTGTTGGGTAAGTAATTTTATACTTCTAGTAGAACAATGTTGACCTGGGGCAGATTTATCAAGGGTCGAATTTCGAGAGTTAAAAACCCTCGATTTCGACCCTCGAATTGAGGTCGAGGTTAAATCCAATGAAATCGAATTTGGAGGATTTAACCGCTATTCAATCAATGACTAGAAATAGTCTGATGATTGAAATTTGTACTTTTTGCATTCGAACTAAATTTGAATCCTTCACACAAATTTAGTAAATCTGCCCCCTGGTGTTTGGTGCAGCTGGTGCACTAGTAGCATGAGCTGTCTGGAAAGAAATAGCATGACACAGACAAGGGGCAGCTTTTTGGTGCAAGAGGCAGCACTAAAACAGTTTACTAAAATCTCTTATTTCAGGACTTTACAGTATGTCCTTTGCAAAAAAGATCAAAAAGCACTGTTTCCAATTACAGGTATAGGATCAGTTATCTGGAAATCCATGATCTAGAAAGATCTGAATTATGAAAAACCTTTCTCCCATAGACTCAATTTTATCCTAATAATCCAATTTTTTAAAAGTATTACTTTTTTCTCTTTAATAATAAAACAAGTACAATGTAATTCATCCCAACTAAGATATAATTACTCCTTATTGGAAGCTAAACCAACCTATTGGGTTTCTTTAATGTTTACATTATTTTCTAGTAGACTTAAGGTATGAAGATCCAATTTACAGAAAGATTTGTTATCCAAAAACATCAGGTCTTGAGAATTATGGATAACCGGTCCCATACCTGTGTACACTCTCTAGCTCTGCATAAACCAACCAGATTTTAGACTGTAAGACAACCTGTCATGTTCGCTGAAGTAATGCACCTATTTTATGCCGATATCTTGAGAAGCTGGGTATTTCATGAGAATATTAGTATTTTATCTGATTTCACCTAGAAAATTACATAACTGGCCTTGAAAAAATTACATAACTGGCCATGATCACCTTGATAATATAGAGCATATTTTAATCATATCACTGAGCCTTTGTTTTTTTCTTTTCTGTCCTGGAATTTCTTGTCTGTTTAATAATACATATCATTGTTTTTTTGTTTTTTTTAAAGTCTGCGTTTGGCACATAATGACTTTTTTAGCTATTGTATGGATTTGCTTGTCTAATCATTAATCCAAATGCAGTGGTGTGCATCGTATATAATTAATTATTTTCAGTGTGTTATAGTGTAATTACTTTTAAACAGTGCTGCAAAACTAACTTTAATAATTTTGAGTAAAGTATTGTAATTCACTTTACAATGGACTTTTAAAATTTGCTCTTCATATTTTCTAGATTCCCTTTCATGTTCCTCGGGACACTGTGAAAGGGATTGAGCAATCCTCTCTTACTTTACATTGATTTAAATGCTGTTTCATTAAATGTGTGCCTGTGGCATTCTCCTTGTTCTACAATAGGACAGAATCAATTTCTCATCTAAAGTTGGTATGCATGGATTACTGCTCTCTGCACAAATTGAAATGAAATTTCATTTAATTGCTTTTATACCTCAGAACTGTAGTTGTTTTTTGACCTTTTTTTATGGTATAAAATGAAAAGATCACAACATCTAATTTTACTCACCTATGGGTAAATATGACAACCATATATAGTAATATAACTAGGGATGCACCGAATCCAGTATTCGGTTCGGGATTCGGCCAGGATTCTGCCTTTATCAGCAGGATTCGGATTCGGCCGAATCCTTCTGCCTGGCCAAACCGAATCCTAATTTGCATATGCAAATTAGGGCCAGGGAGCTAAATCACGTGACTTTTTGGCACAAAACAAGGAAGTAAAAAATGTTTTCCCCTTCCCACTCATAATTTGCATATGCAAATTAGGGTTCGGATTCGGTTCGGTATTCGGCCAAATCTTTCGGGAAGGATTCGGGGGTTCGGCCGAATCCAAAATAGTGGATTCGGTGCATCCCTAAATATAACACAGTTGACAACTGGAATTCAGGTAGTTTGATGTTTATAGAAACAACATTTACTGAATGCTTTGTGAGAGTTTATTGAACATTTACCTTGTCTCATGTTTTATGAAAATAATATAAAGTTTTTAATATCTTGTATAAAATCTTTGCTTTGTCTCCCTTTTCTAGTATTTTCACTGTCTTTCTGTGCATTCTTATCCGATATGTCAACCTTGTTTTTCGATCCTTTCTGTTTTGTCCCTTCTCCTTATTTCAGATCTTTGCTTCTATCAGTCTTTCCTCTCTGCATCAATGGTCTTCCTGCCCCTTCCCTGTATATTTTCTGGACATTTACCACCTGCTGTATATCTATATAATAGCTCATGTCCAAGATGTTCTTCTTAAAGGTAACTTTATTTGGACTGTTGTTTTGGAAACTGCAACAGAAGCATCTTCCTTGCACCATTTTAATACATGTATATGTTTGCTATGATAACTTTACTGAAAATAAAGAAATGGAGGAAAGGGAAAAAAATATAAAGGCAGTAACATTTGTATGTATTTTTATTACAGGGAGAACCACAACTGTTGATAACTTTGATGCCCAATCTGCTATATCACAGCAAGCCTTCTTTAACCGTGGCCGTAGCAAATCTATGGGGTTTCTTGCATTCAAAGATCAAAGTGAGGAGGAGTCATGTCATTTCACATCATCTGACTATAACTCTGGATATGAGAATGAAGTGAACTCTCATCACTCCCATCATCAGCTGATGCCTAATGAATTAGATAGGAAAAACTATGATAGTGGCCAAAGGAAGAAAAACTGGGTATCTTCTTTTGACTTATTATCACTGAAGGATCCATCTACAGAAAAGGATTTCTCTACAAACCATCACAGGCCTCCTCGATACCCTGAAACAGAGACTATACAGATTAGCAACCTCCCTAAAATTAAAGATTGCAAGCACTCTGATGGAAGTTCATCCACTGATGCACTGGGCCCCCTTAGATTGGATCAAGCCAGACATGGACCCGAGGTGCCAACAGCTGTTGCAATTTCAAGTGCCTTGGACAGGATTCGAGAAAAGAAACAAAAACTTCAGGTGCTGAGAGCAGCAATGACTCTTGAAGGTCAGTTACAAATGTGTTGTAGTGTATACATACAAATATATCTCAGGAGCCTGGCATTATGAGACTTATTTACTGAACATCAAATTGGGGCTACTGACAGAATATTACACTTAAAAACTGAATATATTGGGGCTATAGCACAAAGATTTTAAATTAAAAATATGCCACCCAGACAGAGAAAGCTGGGAGTTATAGCAAACAGTTGGACTTTTAATGTGAAACTGTTCTGTTTACAGATGTTAACTATTGTTTTAAAAAATCAGTAAAATATAAATTATAAGAATAAACTGAAACTATACCACCAAAATAGAGATAATTGAGAGCTCTAACACTGGTCTTTTAAAGTAAGACTTACAGTGATTTTTATGCAAACATTTGACCTTTGAGAGTGGTTATTATAAAAGCATTTTGAAGGGAACTGCAGATGCTTTCCATATGGCAGAAGCGCGAGGGCCATAATTAAATGTTGTTTTAGAGGACAGAGCCTTTTGTCAGATCTATACACCTATCTAACTACATACACTTTCTGTCTATATTATCAAGATATCTAACTTACCTAACCCTTAGAGTAAGGGCACACAGAGAGATTAATGTTATTATCAGTGCTGGCCATATACAATGATAATTGTGTTTTAAATAGGCAAGCAATGGCATTAACAATGTAAAATCCTGTGAGATTCAGCGCTCAACTCTGTTTTTTATGTGGCTTTTCTCAAGCTCAACACCTGTCGAGAATTTCACACTTAGCTACACATTTGCCTAAAATTATTACTCACCTTTATAAATAAGTGTGACTTTATATGGAGTACTATAGCCTTAAAGGAGAACTGTCATGAAATATAAAGCATACCATTTTTCTCACTGCTATATCACATTAATTAGTACAATAAAATCTATACCCAACTGTATCAAATTTGTGTTATAAACACACTTATTACTCATTTCTAACAGCTCTCCAGATCAAGCATTTTCAGAATCTGAAAGTAGGAGTGCCCATTCAGTTCAGCAGCACTTAGCCCCGCCCATGTTCCCTGAGTGATATTTCCCCTCCCTCACCCTCTAGTTACATCATATCTGTGTGCAACACTTCTCTGTCAGCAGACAGGCAAGCAGTATTGAACAGCTCATTTATGCCTCTGGTTTGGTTGACAAAGAACTGGAAAATAACTTTTCAGACTGATTGTAGAGGATCATTTCAGCAGTGCTGCTCCTTTTTGCTCCAGTATTGTTCATGTCTGTAAAACCCTGTACTGTTCACACCTCAGACCCAGACTGTATTGTTCACCTGATCAAACCTCAGACAAGCTGCTGGAGTATGTATCAACATAATTTATATACACATATATATATATATATATATTTATTTATATTTAACAGTTATGTACTTAAGAGTGTCCTACACTGCCTGTGTGCTATACTTTATGCTATATGGCTGAGATCTGCATGTGTGCTATACTTTATGCTATATGGCTGCGATTCTAGATAATTTATAACAACTTTATTTCACATTGGTACAGCTCCTCTCTGATACCCATTAAAAGAAACATCCCTGCCCTGCTTTATAGCTGAGATTATAGCTATTATTATATTTCCTCTCTGATCCCCATTATAACCAACTGTGGAGGGTTGAACGTACTAATGGAAAGAATGTCACATTTAAACTACAATCCCCATAATTTATTGCAAATGGCAGGCTTCTGATGGAGGGTGTGTCTTTATGACATCAACTTGGTGGAGGGGGGGGGGGAATCAGCGTGATTGGCTCCACCAGGAGGATGCAGATTTGAAATCATGTCAGGGGGTGGACTTTGTCAGGAAGGAGGAACATACAGGGAGCTGTTTGTGATGACACTTTGTCCCAGACTATGCTGCTTTTGTGTTTGGCTGTGTGGGATTAGTAAAAGCTTGGTTGAGGATGCAGAGGTGATATAAGGCTATTTTTTCATTAAGTAATAGCTCTGTAATTAACTCTGAAAAAAAGACTATATTCTTTTTTACTGTTACCTTTACTGTGTATAACTTTCCATAGTATTAAGATGTAGTACCGTGTTAGCCATTCGAAAAAAATGTATAAAATGTAAAGTTTGGTGATACCTTTTATTGGCTAACTGAATAAGTAACAATTGCAAACTTTCGGAGCATACAGGCCCCTTCGTCAGGCAAAATACGTATTTTGCCTGACGAAGGGGCCTGTGTGCTCCGAAAGCTTGCAATTGTTACTTATTCAGTTAGCCAATAAAAGGTATCACCAAACTTTACATTTTCTGTATAACTTAAAAGACAGAGAACACTCTATTTCATGACAGTTCCCCTTTAAAGTGTATTTCAGTGTTTTTTTTAGTCTGCATTAATTTATTAATGCACAACTTTCCCTTTCCCTACATTTACTCATCAGAATCAAAGAGGGTGTTTGTGGACAATCAGATACTGCCTTCAAAGCAAATAACTTTGAAATAGGGATGCACTGAATTAAGGATTGGGTTCAGGATTTGGCCATGATTTATCCTTTTTGAGCAGGATTCAAATTTCCATTATTCGTACAATGTCAGAAATTCACAGATTAATTTTGCAGTTGGCTAGAAAACGAAAAAAGAGTGCAAAACAAAAGACAGTTGCACTTTGTACAGTGATCAGTATCCTCTAACAGAGGTTTATGTTTGAGAGGGATCTGCTTGTCATATAGTGACTCGGTCATGGACACTTATTGATTCAGCTATATTTAGCCTGTGCAATTTTTTGCTTGTTCCGTGCAGCTTAAAAAATGTATTAGTAACATTATAAGATTTATTTCAGAAAACAGTGGAATCCTGGGCATGTTTTCTGATACAAATGAGGTTTATTCTTTAAAATTAATTTATAATTAATCAATGAGTGATGCATAAATGGCAAGTTAGATTATGATACCACTATTTTCTTGTCAATAGTAATGGCATTATGTAGTTAAAGGGGTAATTCACCTTTAAGTTATTGTAGAATGGCCAATTCTAAGCAGCTTTTCAATTGGTCTTCGTTATTAATTTTTTATGGTTTTTTAAATTATTTGCCTTCTTCTGACTCAGCTTTCAAATGGGGGCCACTGACTCCATCTAAAAAACAAAGCTACAAATGTATTGTTATTGCTGCTTTTGAATACTCATTTTTATATTCAGAGTTCATGTGCATAGTAATTGAACTCTGCTTTTTATACAGCTTTATAGAACACTGACCTTGCTCCCTGGTTCTGTGTACAAACAGGTAGCTATCCTACTGCGCCTAGTTTAATTGTAATTGTAATTGTTGCCTATCACATCTTTGCAGCATGCAAGCCTAATTGTGACAACACATCAGTGCTATTCTTATAGGCATACTACTTTTGTCAGCTTAACGCAGCAGTGTCCCTGGAGAGGAAAGATAAGTCTTGTGCAGAAAGGGTAATCTTTGTAATAAAGTTCCAATAAATGTCAGGGGACTAATACTTTTAAGGGATGCAAACATCAATGAGACAGCTTTAAATCCACTTTTAGAAAATACATGAAACAAGTAAGCATTTTACTCATTGGATGGACAAAACGGACATGCTAGTTTGTTGTGCTTTGAAATTATGGCTTTCATTGCTATTTTGGCAATGCTATTTCATCATTTATTTCCATTTCATTGTGTGATGTTTTGCTAGAAGTTTTGTATTTTAACCTGATAAAATAATGAAGGACCTGTTCATTATCAAATCCAATCAATCAAAACTATATGCATTTATTATAAACCTATGGCTTGATAGCTGCATGTAAACCCTGTCAAACATTTCTAGTTTGTATTGCTTTTCAGTTATTGCAGGGTTCTTACTGTATTATTTTTTATTCATCTGCTGCGCTTAGGTCAACATTATGGGGGAAATCCACTAAAGCGCAAAGCGTCTAACGCTAGCGCTAATTCGCCAGTGTGACTTCAATTCGTAACTTCGCAAATTTACTAACACCGACTAGCGCAACTTCGCACCCTTACGCCAGGCGAAGTTGCACACTGACGAAGGATCGTAATTACGCAAATTCACTAAGATGACCATTTTCCTGAACGTTACCACTTACGCTAGACGTTACTTCGCCAGGTCAGACCTGGCAAAGTTCAATACAATAGATAGGAGTTTGAAAAAAAAAAATTGGAAATTTTTTCTAAGTCCCAAAACAATGGCGTGTTTTATCTTTCTAGGGTGATAGACTGAAAAAGATCAAATTATTTTTTTGGGGGGTTACCCTCCTTCCCCCCTACATTTCCTAACATCAACTATACAGGGGGCACATGTACGGTAATAGGACAACTTTATTTTTTTTAATTAAAGGTTTCTTGGACTTGTATAGTGTAATGTAGTGGCTGTAACATATACTTCAATTAGACTTTGAAATCCGCGCCGTATGCAAATTAGGCATCACTAGTGTAAATGAGTTTTGCCTGACGAAGTAACACTAGCGCAACTATGCTACCATTCACCGACCTTAGTTTAAATTAGCACTTCAATTAATTTGCGTAGCGCTGGCGAAAATTCACCTGGCGAAGTGCGGTGAACGTTAGCGAAGGCAACGCTAGCGTTTCGCCGCTTAGTGAATTTCCCCCTATGTGGATACACATTGCCCCTGTTTTTTCTGGTGATGTAGTACCTTCCTTTGTAGTTCCTTAGGCAATTTTCAATTGGCTTTCATTTTTTATTATTTGTGTTTTTAGTTATTAAGCTTTTTATTCAGCAGCTCTTCAATTTGCATTTTAATAAATCTGGTAACTAGGGCACAAATTACCCTAGCATTCATGCATTGATGTGAATAAGAGACTGGAATATGAATAAGAGATAGTCTGAATAGAAGGATCAGCAATAAAAAGTAATAATAACTTGTAATTTGTAGCCTTACGGAGCATTTGTTTTTTTAGAAGGGGCGGTGACAACCATTTGAAAGCTGCAAAGAACCAGAAGAAAAAGACAAATAACTATAAACTGTAAAAAATAAATAATGAAAACCAATTGAAAAGTTGCTTCCAATTGGCCATTCTATAGCATAATAAAAGTTACCTTTAAGGTGAACCACCCCTTAACTGTGGAGCCACAAATATTACTTTTGTTGTCAATGGAAATAATTGGAAAAATGGAAAACATTTCTAGGCATCTCTGGAGTTAGTGGGAACATTCCATTGTGCACGGACATTGGATCTCTGTTGAAATTTTCAAATAATCATATTTTCCATTGTTTTTCTCTTGGGGTTAACTGATTAAGAAATAGAAAGGATGCACACTCCCTCATACTCCTTTCAGATGGTTTTCAGGCTAACCCACATTTTTATTATATGTTTAGAGTCAACTAAATTAACAGATGTTAATGATTAACAAAGCTTAGATTTCTGCTTGGTCATTTAGTTTGTTGCTTTAATTTCTCCTTAATAGTTTGACTCCCAGTTACTCCTCTTGGATGTTTAGTTGTGGGATCAAGTAAGGTTTCATGTGGGAATAGGCACTCCACCCTGATAAACCATCTTAACACTTGTAGCTTAGTCGGCTGCCTGTCTTTAATGCATTTGCACGTTATAATAATAGAATTAACTCTCTTGTTACGAGCACAGTCATAGAAGGCAAATAAACATTGTAGAACAATCCTGTTTTAGTGTGACATTAGATTGTCCTTAGTGGTTACATGTGAGAACAAAAGGTCTGTGTGGCATCTGCTGTGCGCCACTCGAAAGCGTATGAGTGACTTTAACCCTTTGAATACTTGCCACAAGTGACATATAGGGGGTTATTTAATAAACTATGCGAAAATCGCGACAAATTTGCAGGAAAAAAAAATCACATATTTTTCTGAATTTATTAAACCCAGAGGATGGGAAAGTCAGAATCTAAAAATCCGGCATCTCAGACCAAGGTTGCATATAAGTTAATGGGAGGAGTCCCATTGATTTTTGATGTGTGCTGGCTTTCGTTCAGTACTCCGAAATATTCATAGTTTTAGGGTGACAATTACGAATAAATTGTGAAAATCGGTTGAAAAAGTCTGAAAAGTCTCAACCCCGAGCAGATTTGATTGGAATTAGTAGCAGAAAATATTGAGATAAATTCGAAATTCAATAAATAACCCCCATAGGTTTTAAAATATAAGGCAGGCAAGGTTAATGTTCTATAATTACAGGAAGCAGGGAGGCAAAAGGCTAGACTAGTTGCTTCAGTGCAGAACTACATGGATGATTCACATCCGTTTTTGGTGGATGCGACACTGTGCACAAAAACAAAAAAAGACTAGACACATGCAACGGAAAACAAGATAAGTAATGGAAAAGTCAGATGGTGTCGCAGGGTTGATCCGACACAACAAAACTGTTGCATGAAGCATCTTGCAGCATTTTTATCCAACAGTCATGTCACATCCGCCGAAATGGACGTGAATCATCTGTGTAGTTCTGCCCTTAAACTTTCAATACTTGCTAGAAAGGGGATGTAAAGGTAAAAAATTCTATCTAAATTTTTTAATGAAGAAGAAACTTATCTCCAATAAATTTTAATATTAAAATATGTACTGTTTTTAGAAGAAACCTGGCTGTATACAGTGAAAGTCTCACTTAGTTTTACTTGCTCTGACTGCTGCGGATAGATGGCCCCTAGCTGCTCAGGGAAACGATCATACTTTCGGACAGCAAGGGGGAAACACCCAGCTGTGCAGAACTCAAGCAGCTTTTTTTATTTCCCTATAGAGTAGTTGGTGACTGTAGAGATTGGTATTGAATTTTATTTTTGCCTTTACATCCCCTTTAATGTTTCCAACTCCAGTGGTAGGGACAATGATCATGGAGCCAGATTTAAACAGATAAACTGGGATTCCCATTGACTGATTATTTTGCTGCAGCCACTGGTTCTGCAGAGTTGGAGAAAGTTTGTATTAAACGAAAACTATAAAATCCACATTAGATTACATGAGAACGCAGGACCCAGTGCCATCTGCATATTCTAATTATTAATCAATCTTGCTGTATCGTCTTCAGGCAGATATTATTTGACTTGTACTGTTTTGATGATCCTTAAGCTTAGCCTCCCAACAGAAGCCCAGACCCAGGGTTATCATTTTCATTTCAAAACCAGCCAAGGACTATCAAAAAATTAGCCAAAAAGTAGCCAAAACTATTTGAAAAGTAGCCCAATTTGTACAGTGAAAAATCTTAATAAAATAAAGTAAAACAATGAAGGTATCAAATCAATTTAGTATCTGACATTCTCCAATATTTTTTCACATTTTGACATTGCCTGCATAATTATGGGGGATGGGAAAAAGAAAAATGACACTGAAGGAAAAGTGCAGATACTTGGAAAACCATTCACGACCCCAGTTTCTATGTGGCAATAAAACATATAGAATAAGACTGCTCAGCCCGCTAACGGAGTGTGTACTATAGAACACAAGTGTATCTGGGAATTGTAATTTTGCGTACGCACACCACCACCACCTTTATCGGATACAGACGCAATGCACAGCATGGTGTAAAATAGACGGCTTCAACTCAGTGCGGCATTGCGCTAAATAAAACAAGGTCACCATCTGTACTAGAGCTTATTTCTCCCACCAGGCAGTAGCTTCTCTTTCGCCATCTTTCCTACTGCGTCAGGCAAAACTCCACCCACACAAACCATTCTGTGAAGTCGCCCCTTCCCATTGACCAGAAGAACGTTGCCAGCCTCAGCCTGAAACCCAAATACAAGGGCAGGAATAGCTAAGCGTGTACAATTGGCTGCTTAGAAATTAGTCGAGAATTAAAGTCACACACAAGAGGCGTGGCTTGTGCACATTGTAAAATTGAAGTTGGGTGGTTTTGAATGTCAAAGTTTTGAAGCAAACCCACAAAATAGCCCGAATCCATACGTTGGCGGTTTGGACTTTCAAAATCTGCCACTAGATTTTAAAGGTAGACCAATTTGGCACTAAACCCGCCAACCTGGTGACCCTGCCCAGACCACATTGAGCATGTGCATGGTCTTGGTCTTGCAAAGTTACAAAATGATGACCACCTGCAGCCAACTCTGAAAGCATAAACCATCTGTTTTATTAGGCTTGTAGTGCAGTAAGTTCATGTTTATGTTTAGTATACAAAATAAATACAGCATTTCTAGCATTATCAAAATTAAAAAAAAAAAAAAAATAATCTTTCACTCTAGTGATGGGCAATCTGGCTCATTTTGCTTAGCTGAAAAAATTTGTGAAGCAATGAAAATTTGCAAAATAGAATTTTTGCTATACTTTGGGAGTCCCATGGGTGTTTTTTCGAGGGACATGCTGGCAAAAAATCACCCATCACTACCAGTGACCATTGGAAAGCCTGCAGTTCTCACTATTTTTTGAAGGTATATGTATAGTTGTTTACAAACCCACCCATACTGGAGTCTGGCATAACTTTATGTTCCATACTACAGGGGTTCGTAATGCTGCTTGTCTGGGCTTGTAAATGCCTACTTTGATAATTAATGCTTCTGTAAATTTAATCTGGCTTTTCAGCCTTGCAAAACATCCTTACCAAAATTGTCATATTAAGCGTCACAAGACTTTGAAATCCTCTGACAACTGTGCATGATTTAACAGCATGTTTATTAATGTTTAAACTGCAGAATTAGTAATGGGTGGATCCTTGCAAATAATGAAATGCAATTTTTTCCTTTCATTAACTGTAAAAGGCAGTGCTTACTTGAACCATCATGTGTACTGCAAGCACCACTTTGTGCGTTTGCATTTTCACCCTTCCACGTCCCATCTAGCACTTGAAAATTATTCAATAGCAAGAACCATAGCTCGTCATAAAGGGAAAATAATTATTTGTAGCTGTCCACAAATAGATTTTGTTGTCTTCAAAGGGCTAGTTTATGATTCCCAGCAGATTTTAAATATAATTTACCCATCTGAAGCACAAAATTAATTATAGTCTTTCCTAATTTTTAGGGCAGTGTACACCCCTTTTTGACATTACGTCTTTTGTTGGGTTTAAGTAGAGTCTGGGGTGAGACACGGGTCCCAGCGAGCACACATGCTATTGTTTACTGCAGTGATTTTCAACCTTGTGCCTCCAGCTGTTAAGAAACTACAAGTTCCACAATGCATTTGCCTGACTGTGGCTGTCAGACTCCTTCATTGCATTGTGGGACTTGTAGTTCCTTAACAGCTGGAGGCACAAGGTTGAAAATCACTGGTTTACTGGTATGTCTGTGTTAAAAAAAATGAATGTAGATTTATTTTTGGTAGTTCAGATGGTGTTAATGCAACTTTGTTTTTCATAAGCTCAAATGATTGTGCTCATATTGAAATGGTGGCTATAATTTCACAATTTGATTACATTTCCATTACTTCTCAATTAAACATTATTTGTTGGAAGAAATTAATACATTATAATGTGATAATGGCACCTCTTTAAGATTCACAGATGACCATGAACACATTTGCCAATAGCTCATTTGACTCGTATATGCTGAACATGTTTAAAGGAACAGTAACATCAAAAAATGGAATTGTTTTAAAGTAAAAAAAATATAATGCAGTGTTGCCCTGCACTGGTAAAACTGCAGTGTTTGCTTCAGAAGCACGATTATTGTTTATATAAATAAGTTGTAGCCATGGGGGCAGCCATTCAAAGGAGAAAAGGCTCAAGTTACACAGCAGATAGCAGATAAGCTCTTGTAGAACATAGTGTTATCTGTTATCCATTACTTATCCTGTGTCATATAGCTGTTTTTCAATTTCCGCCATTGCTACTTAGCAGCTTGTTTATATGAACTATAGTAGTGTTTCTGAAGCAAACACATCAGTTTTAATAGCGCAGGGCAACACTACATGATATTTTAAACACTTTAATTTTTTGGTGTTACTGTTCCTTTAAGCACACATGTGTGAGCCTGTGCCATAATTTTCACTAGATATGAAGTGCACAATAAGTTATCTTGGACACAGTTCAAAATGCAGAGGCGAACAAGACAGACTTCCCCTTTGATGCAAGCACAGTCATGAAATAAGGCACAGATGTTACTGAAAGCTCAGCTGTAAAAAATCTAAGCACTGAGTAATGATTGTAGATGCTTTCAAAATCTTTATCTCTTTTGTGCAAGTGATTCATAAGTGTTGAAGGGATATTACACAGGTATGGTATCCATTATCCAGAATGCACCAAATTAGGGTATTAGAGTCCATTTTAATCCATTAATTCACATTTTTAAAAATTATTTTCCTTTTCTCTATAATAATAAAACAATACCTTGTACTTGATCCTGACTTAGATATACATAATCATTATTGGTGGCAAAAGAATCCTGTTGGGTTTACATATTAACTGATTTTTTAGCAGATTCAAAGCATGGAGATCCAAATTATGTAGGATGCCTTATTTAGAAAACCCCAGGTCCCAAGCATTTTGGATAACTGGTCCCACGCATGTACTAAGCAATTATATTTCTTTGAGAACACACCCACTTTAAAATAATTATATTAATAAATAAAAGTTGGGATCAGTATGAGTGTTTTTAGATCCATTACATTTTTAAAATAAATATATAATGATGAGTGGAAAAATAGCTAAAATGTATATTTTAAATAAAGATCTACAGCATTGTTAAGTAGAATTTAAACAATGGAATGTGATTGGGATGTTCATACAGATGGATAAAGGGACATTTTCACAAGAACTGAAAATCTGTATTCTGTGTATTGATATTGTACAACAGAACCAAAATTGTTTTAGTTCATCATTTGTAACCACAGTCCAAATTCCTCCTTGTGTATATATATATATATATATATATATCTCAAAAGAGGGACCAGCACTCCATGTCTTGTAAATAATTGATGTATTTATTGATGCCCATCCGACGTTTCGACCCTCATTAGGGTCTTTTTCAAGGGTCCTTGATATATGAATGAAAATATTGACCATTGCACCCTGCAGTCGTATTAAATCCGATAAGAGTGCAGACACCTGTGAGACATATATATATATATATATATATATATATCTATATATAGATATATATATAGACTGTTGGGGAACCAGCACTCACGTCACGTAGGTGCAAAAATTGCCTGGGTGCAAAGACAAACAAAAATAGAATATAAGCTGGAACAAAGTCTCGCACTCACAGGACTTAAAAAATGCAAAGAACTGTTTATTAAACTCACAAACTAAACTGACTTTCAAAGTGAAAAAACTGTGCACACGTGACCCTTTTTAACCCCTGGTGATGGAAATAACAGGAAATGAGATCAAGTGTCAGAAGGTCATGCAGCTTAATTCTCCAATCAATCCCCGCTGTGTGCATATATTTAGCAAACTATATATAACAAACCACAAATATTTAAAATAAAAAATATATATATATCTGTACACACAATACCCCATCATGTGTTATTTACCCATATAGGTGACTTTTAGTGAAAAACAACCGATTCAAAGTGTAAAATACCATAAAATTACTTGTTTATATATGCACATTTGCCAATTAGGTTCAAATATCTGAGTTAGTTGTATCTATGTATATAAGGATGTAGCGATTCTAGTGCATGAAGTATCCACATATGTTATATATCAATCAGGCTATGCCGAAAGGATCTGAGACGACCAATATGAGTACTCGCAAACAGTGGTATCTTTAGAACTCACTTACGCATATAGCTGGCTGTCACCGGTGCGAAACTCCCGCACTTGGAAAGCTGCCGCCAGCGGATAATGCCTCTTGCCTGTACGGGTACCCCTGAAGAGCCTCACCTCGTTAATTACGTTTTGGTGTAAGCGGAAGTGATATTTCCGCTGTCCAGCCCGCCCATAGTGATCGCAGCCTAACAGTGTCAAGGTGCTATTAGTGATTACACACATATACCGGTGACATGCCGGGATTGCAGAAGTGCCAATTAAAGTGAAAGAGATATGTTACAAATAGAAAGTTAAAGGGCAAAAGAAAGTTAAAGGTGAAAAGAAGAGGAGAACCGGAATTGTAATAATGCCTAAGAAGTGGTACCGCCCACTCACAGAGCACTCACAGAGACTTTGTTCCAGCATATATATATATATATATATATATATATATATATATATATATATATAGTTCCAGCTGTGGTGCACTCCAATTAAAGCAAAGTTAATGCCTGGGTGCTGTCATATGAAGTGTAGATAATCCTTTTCCAAAGAATGACGCACTCAGGACTTCATAGTAGAATCAACCAAGGTGAAGTTTATTTGTCAATGTTTCGGTCCAGTATATATATATATATATATATATATATGTAGTTGTGCAAAAGTGTGTGAGTATGCATATTGAAGTCTTTTTTTCTTGCAGAGCCAGCCAGATTACATCGACCGTCACACAGCGATGCCTACAGTTCCTCCAGTGAAAGCCCATCCATTGTGTCTTCAGACCTAGAACTTAGGCAAGGTAAAATGATTTGAGGCACAGCTGTCCAACTTGAGGCCTCTGGGCAGGATGTAGACTTTTATGGCCCCCGGTCTACTCAAAGGATCAGAAGACTTCACTGTATAATATCATCATTTTAATTTAATCTGTCCCTCCAAGATTGAGGATTAGGGAGGTTTAGCCTCCACTAAAACAGATTTAGGGTGGTGGCAGATGGGGAGATTACTCACCAACGACAACTCTTATCCACTTTGGGGCGATTAATCTACCCGAAATGCCTTCCTGCCAGGGAGAATAGGAGTCACTGGCATGATGGCATACAAATCGCTTCACATTTCCGAATTTGCCTCATGAGGAAGATTAGGGCGACTTCGGAAATCCGAAGTGATTCGTATGCCAACCTGCCGGCTGGAAGGCGTTTCTGTGAGATAAGTTGCCCGAAGTAGAGAAGATTTAGAAGATTTGTTGCTGGGCGACTAATCTCCCTGTCTGCCAGTACCCTAAAATCACCAACTATTGGTACCCTCTCAAATATATAGTTCACCCTCCTCCACTGAAAGGAACTTTGTCGTTGGTACTTTATCTGTTATATGGCATATATAAGAAGCGTGGAGAAACGTGTACAGAGCTCAGTCTTCTGGCCACTTCAGAGTAATCTTAGTTCATCGATTATGTTTTGTTTTTACATGGTGATAATTAAATCTTAAATTGTGTTTTGTTTGTACATAGTGATTTGGTATCATGGAATCTGTTTTAGTACTGTTGTAAAAGCATTTCGTAAATGGTCATGGTAAACAGGATGAAAGTTCATAAGTTCAAAGGAGCAAGTTTGGGAAGACTACACACCATTTACATTTTGTATAGACTTCCTTAGGCTGGGGACAGACAGGGAGATTCGGGGAGATTCAGTCGCCTGGCGTTTAATAGTAGGCGACAATCTCCCCGCACGTCCTTCTCCCTGTCCGTCGCTAGTTGAAATGTAAAAGCGTCGGCTCTGTGCACACGCGGTGCGGCGATTTCCGCAGGCGACTGAATCTCCCCGAATCTCCCTGTCTGTCCCTAGCCTTAGGAATTGAAAACAACAAGCACCAGCCGACACATAGTCCCTTCACTTGCATCTGCTCATTTGTGTGTCTACATATGTTCCTGTGTTAACCTCTGCACCCAGAGGCACTGTGTTGGCCCAGATGGGCACACAGAGCTAATTTTGGCTAGGACATATGTGAGTATGCATTTTTGCTTACAAAAATCTGGTATACACAGGCTGAGGCAGTGGTGCAGACAGATTAGAGAGCTAATGCTAGCAATTGGCTGATTCAGCCCTGAATGGTTTTAGCCTAGATCTGCAGGACATGCATCTTCAGAATGCATAAAATGTAAATTGAATTGCTTATTGCAGGGTGTGCATTCAGTATGTAGCTAGTATTAATATTACAGTAGTAATAAACTTTGTTGTAGCAAGCAATGCCAGTCAGCTAAAACAAGGGCCAGCCAAGTACACTGCATCAAAAGGACAATAGATTCACAGAGAGAGCGTTTGACCTCCCCTTTCCAAGAATGTGAAGAAACACCCATTGGTACCTGTGAATCCCTGCTGTAAGGCTAATCACAGTGCCACCTGCTAGTATTTCTTCAGTATTATGCTACAAACTAAACAGCAATTTTATTGAATTGTTTTAATTAAAAGTGACATAGTTTAGGGTTGCTTACAAAGGCAAATCAAGAAAATTAAATTGTAAAGTAAGGGTAATTCCAGACGGCTGAAAATCGACCTGCTGAAACAAGCAGGCGATTTAGCCCCTATACTGGTGTTAGCATCCTGTCCTGCCTGCATCCAGAACTGATTTTGGCAAATAAATACATACTTGTGCCAAAATCTGTCGCATGTGCCTGCACCCAGTCCAACACAATTGTTCTGGTGCAGGCAGTATGTAAAGGCCACCTAATTCTCAACCTGTGTATTTCAGCAGGCTGACTTTTATCCCTGTCTGGCATTTGCCTTAAACTGAAGTAATAAAGATGAATAGAGTTAAAATATCACATGATCAATACACAGAAACCTACTGAAGTTTTTTATTTAAACACATCAGTTAACAGTGCTGCTCCAGTAGACTTCTGCACTGAAATCCATTTCTCAAAAGAGCAAACAGATTTTTTTATATTCAGTTTTGAAATCTGAAATGGGGCTAGCCATTTTGTCAATTTCTCAGCTGCCCCTGGTCATGTGACTTGTGCCAGCACTTTAGGAGGGAACTGCTTTCTGGCAGGCTGTTGTTTTTCCTTCTCAATGTAACTGAATAATGCAGTGGGACATGGGTTTTACTAATGACTGCTGTTCTTAGATCTACCAGGCAGCTGTTATCTTGTGTTAGGGAACTGTTATCTGGTTACCTTCTCCTTGTTCTGTAGTTAGGCTGCTGGGTGGGGGAAAGGGAGGGGGTGATATCACTCCAACTTGCAGTACAGCAGTAAAGAGTGGGACATTGACAAAATGGAAAGCCCAGGTCAGATTTCAATATGAAAAATCTGTTTGCTCTTTTGAGAAATGGATTTCAGTGCAGAATTCGTCTGGAACAGCACTATTAACTGATGCATTTTGAAAAACATTTTTTTCCCATGACAGGATCCCTTTAAGAACACAGTGCCATTTCAGAAGATTTGAAAACTTGATTAATTCGAGCAATTTTTCCGTTTGCGTTTATTCTCAAATTTGAGTTGTGAGTTCATTCAAGGTATAAAAAAAAAACTCGTAAACTAAAACTGTCCCCAAGTAAATGCCCCTACTGTGAGTGAGAGCAACATTTTCAAAACACGTATGGCACATGCAAAATTCTGCTGACATTTGCATCATAGCTCACTTGGCACTACCCCTAGTTTGTCTGAGTACTGCTTCTGGCAATGCTTTGTAGTGTAAATTCTGTTCTAGGTATGTGCATTGATGGGCCTGCAAAATAAAACCAATCAATTCTGTTGCAAACCAAATTGCAACACTATAATTTATAATATAATACTAAGAAACTCTTTTGCCCCGGATTGCTTGCAATGGTGTAATGGCGTCAGGACGGATCCCCAACGAGGGCACACTGCCACCTACCTGGCTCTGGCCTCTGCTCCCACATGCTCAAGCTTGGGCACCCCTGCTATCAGAGGTAGTGGGTGCAAAAATTAGCAGTGAGTGGCTATCAAGAAAGCTATGGGGTCTGCTACCACTATAATTGCTAATGTTTTTTTTTACTTTTTAGGTTTGACAATGTGCATATGTAGAACACAAGTTACATTGCAAAGCTTTGCCAACATCAACACTCAGGGAAACCAGGACTAGTACCAAGTGAGCTATGATGCCACTAAGGCATTTTATTCATAACATTAACAGAAAAACAGCAGACAAACCACAAATATAATATTCTGAGCAATTTCAACGTGTTCTTTAAATCTGAAAACCTGCTGTGAGATAATATTAAAGATGAGAACCTTGAACTTCCTTCTTGCTCATGTTCGCTCAGCAGCAGAGAAGCAGAGAACTCTCTTGTAGCTGAGCATAATATATTTTCATATTTTTCAATTTTAGATTATTTTTATACCACTCTACTCCAAAAATATTTTGTCAAAAAGTTAGTGTTTCTGCTAATTCATCTTTAAAAGTTCTTTAAAATACCTGTTGTTCCACATATTTGTGTGATTCTTAAGTGTATTTTTAAACCTTATACACAAATGTTGAGTGAGGCTTTTGTAAGCTTGACATTCGTTTGACATAATTTAAAAAGGTAAATCACATTTAAATTAACTTAGATGTTGACAGTAATATTCTGAGAAAAATATGTCTTCACAGAACGAGATAGCATTTTAAACGGCATGTTGAAAGAGGTAGAAGAGGAAGAGATATAATTTAAGAACTGTCCAAGATAATGCCGAACTGAAAGGCTGGAATATGTTTTTTCTATAACTAACAAATGAAAGGGATAATATTTTATTTCCCCAGTGCAAGTGTTAGAGTAATAGTGGATGCAAAATCTTTTCCCTTAGAGCTCATTCAAGAAACACTTGCACAGTGCACAGTATATCTGCAAAGTGCAACTTGTAGCAGATAAAAAATACAATGTTCTTTAACTTACTTGTTTGAATTTTGTAGGTGGATATAGGGGCTGTGGGAGGGTAGCATTAGGTGTCACCTCCTACCAGCCCTTCATGAATACAGCAAAGCAATGTTGTATTCATCTGAGACATGCAGGTGCACATGTGCCTATGGTTTGCGCACTCATTGCAAGGGCCACAAAGTATATAAAACATAATAGCTTGTGTCTGTTTTTGCACTCTGTTGTAGGTTACATGTGTGATGACTTGCCCTATCTTAAAAGTGAACCACTCATTTAATTCCCTTAATTATTATTTCTTCAGTTTTAACTCACTGTACCTTTATACATAACCCCCAAGTTTTACTTTTTTGTAGAGATGATTAACGTTTTTATATTTCAGCTGTTTATTCTGATGAGAAAGAGTGACTTTTGTTCTAGCTATAGCAGTATAACACTCAACTGCTACAGTTTTGCACAGGCTCACAATCCCTTTATCCCTGTGCACTGTGTTAATTACTGTGTCTTACCTTATGTTAAACACTTATATAAGGTTTACTGATTTTCACAGCCCTTTCTTTGATGTGCTGTTCATGTTGTTTGACTGTAAAATGTCATGGTTTTTATGTTCTTCAGGGAAAACAAATGAAGGCTTAAAAAAAATGGATTCAACAAGTGTTCTGGCTGGATTAGAAGATGCAGATCGACTACAGCTTCCAGGATTGAGGTGTGTAGCATTTAGTTTTGGATAACTTTTACACAGAAATTAAAGAATGAATTAAAAAATGAGAGACAACAAAAGACAGAACCAGCCATGCGTTTTAAAGATTCAGTACCTTGAAATGTTCCTCCTGGGACAGAAAATTGTTATCCTGTATTCAACTAATTCATTTAATCTATCTGTGCATTGACAACATTCACTTTTTATGGATCTAAGTATTATAAACTGTCTGCTGTTCATATTTTACCCATAACTCACAGATTTCCATTCTACCATTTATCATGTTACTATTGTTTGCTGCAGTGGCATAATTGCCCCACTTTCACATGTAAAAACCTTTTTCTGAACCATGCATAATTCATTTACCATCAACCTTAACCACAGCAAACATTGTTGACCATCATAATATTTCCTATTTTGAAGTGGCCATATATGCAGATATTCATATTTAAGCATATCTTGCAAGTAGGGAGCACCTTAGTAACCAGTTTTGACAGACTGTCTTATGGTTCCAGTCACTCTGCTAGAAAATCTTGTCTGATAATGCCTTCCATTGCAATGGTCACCTCTATGCACACATTAATGTATCTTACCTTATACATTACTAGATCCAATCAGCATTATGGAAACCCACCAGATGGTGCAAATATTAGGCAAGAGATGCGAAAACGTCAAGAGGAAGATATGATTGAAATGCAAGCTAGAATAGCCATCAGGCAGTCACTGTTAAACCTCTACTCTGGTGATGTTCTCAGAACTTCCATGTTGGACCTTAATAGGGATCCGCTGAGAGAGATTGCTATGGAAAATTCATTGGCACAAAGAAACCTCAGGGTAATCTAAAAAAAAAAAAAAAAAACTCAATTCTTTGTATTTTAAATCCCTATCTTAAAGGAGACATGTTGTGTAAAATCAAGAATCTGCCAGTGCATTATACTCTTTATGCTCTATTATACTCTATCTATAGAAGGAATGTGCTGGAAAAATATGTTTTTGGGGCTGATTTATTATTAAATTTACCCCTATTATCCCTGCCCATGTGCTCCATTTCCTTCCCAATTAATTCTCTGACTGTGCAGGAGAACCTACAGCCAAACTTTTTTCTTCGAGGGCCACATTGGAAGAAGAAAAATTGTCTGGGGGCCACACATCAAATACACCAAAACTTTTGATTTGTAAAAGTAAAGAAAAACACAAAAAAACATACAATACCAGTTGGATAACCAGATGGAAATATACACTGGAATAGGGGACACCTGGATATTAAATACTTATTATTATTACTAACTGGGCAATGGACAGAGTCCCCCTCCTCCTATATCCTTTGCAACATGACGTTTTCTCGGGAACTGAGCGTTCCAAGCTGGGCCACATTCATATCCATCCCGGGCCGCAGTTTGGACACCCCTGACCTACAGCACTCAGCACACTGCACTGTAGGATAGGAACCAATCAGCAGCTAGGCTGACCTGATTAGGGGACTGAATCCTGACTTTGCTTGTGTGACTGCAAGGCTGTGATTGGGCATTTGTTATGTGATTCCTCGCCTAATGTGCTTCTGGCAAGAAGCCTTTGGGCTTTCTTTTCCTGGGTTGTTTGTGGACAGCAAGGGAGCTACCTGCACTAAACAGAGAATGATCATCAGCCACAAGCCAGTCACAAAAAATATGTTGAAAATAAGCAGTGGAGCAGTTACCACAGAATAATGTGCTGATTACACAGTTCTAACTTAAATATTGCTACACTCCAATATCTATTGAGCCCTTATTGTGCAAATAGTTAACTTGTCCTTGGTTGCATGTTTTGGATACTATAGTACTATAATACTATATTTTTCTGTAGAAAATGCAGCACTTCCAACAGATGCAAAATAATAACATGTAGACCTGCATTTCTGTGAGAGGATTTTTTTTGACTACAGTTAAGGACCATTTTTTTATGTTTATATCTTTTACGCGTGCATTCTGATCTAACCTGGTTAACCTTTATGTGGAATTTTAGAGCTTTTTGGGGCCAGAGTTTGTAAAGATGACAACAGAATCTTGTGTTACGCTGGACCTTCCACCATCCATTTTGGTAAGACAGACTAGATATCATTGCAGGAAGTTAAAGGAATAGCAACCCCCAAAAATGGAAACAGTTTAAAATAATTAAAATGTTATCTACTGTACTGTCCTGCAGTGGTAAAAACTGTTTGTGTCAGAAACACTACAATAATTAATATAATTATTGCAGCCATGGGGACAGCTATTCAAGCTATAGGTACAGGTGTATATAGCAGATAAGCTCGCTAAATACAATGGGTTTATGATGCCTTATTTCACACCACTTCAGAACTGGCCTAAGTAATAAAAGTTCCATCAGAAGTTAAGCCTCTGCTGGTTTTTATAGCTGTATTTAGGCCATGTGTCAATGGGCTGATTCAGGGAGATTTAGTTTGCCGGTTGACTAATCGCCTAATCTTCTGGGCGACAATCTCCCTGAACTGCCTTTGCGTGTCTTCCCATCCGCTATAAAGAAAAGTCACCTGGGCTAAAGTACACGTGACACTTCGTTTTCCGAAGTTGCCTCACGAGGAAACACAGTCAATGTGTGGTGTGTTTGGTGCAATTTTTCCACACAGCATAATAAATAGGACATCATTTTGCTAGCATAATTTCTAATACCCATTGTTTTATTTATTTTTTACTGTTGGGGGTTAATTAATATTATTAGACCAGTTGGGGATTTACAAAGATCTGGTAGCATACAAAATACATGATAAAGTATTTTATTTAAACTTTATGTAAATTGAGGGGAATTATTTTCACTTCTGCTATTATTGGTCTTTAAACAGTATGTAATTAAAACTTTCTTCTAATATAAAGTCTTTTCAAATATTCAGGCCAAAAAGGGGAAGACAGATGAGATCCGTCGTAAGCTAAACATAATCCTCCTTAACGGTCAGAGGCTTGAATTGACTTGTGACACTAAATCTACATGCAAGGATGTCTTTGACATGATTGTAGCCCATGTTGGACTGGTTGAACATCACTTATTTGGTTTGGCGATCCTAAAAGGTAAGTAGAATATTGTTAGTGTGTAAGACCTGGTTCTCTAGAAGGATTGGCAATCTACAGCCATCTTGGCTGCTCAGCTATAGCAGCTGTAGGGCTGTAAATCAGTATCATCTGTGGAGCTTAGCTTGCACATTATTGATTTAGTGTGTTGCAATTATTTAGCAATACATATTTAATAAATAAGAAGGATCCACTTCTCTCAGTCTACAAAAAAAAAACGCAGACAAGCAGTGGAACCAACTCGCCATCAGCCTATCTCTGGCCATGAAATACATACACGGTCATTTAAAGTGTTTTTAAAGGGGAACTGTCATGAAAATGCAAATTTAGTATTAGCTTAATCATATTGAAATAAGAACCATTGAATACAATCAATTGAAATTTCTGTACTTCACCATTTCTGTCTCTTCCCATTCTCTTTTAATTATATTTTTTATATATATATATCACCTTGGTTAGCTAAGGTTGGTTCAACCTTAGATTAAGCAAACTGAGATTTAAATGTAACAGCTAGGGAGCCTCCTCTCACATGGAGGAACATGCTTTTTTGTCAGTATTCAGTAGGGCAAATAAGAAGGTGGCCCTCCATCTGTCCCTGAAGAGCTACCTCCAGTCCATGGTGTAGGCATTTTTTTGTTATGTAACAGCTGGGTGAGGGCACCACCCACATGGAGGAATATGTAATTATCAAATGGTACATATAAGAAACCGTCCCTCCATCTGTCAGTGAATAATTATTTCCAGACAAGTATACAGGCAGTTCTGATATATGTGCTATTGAATAATGAGAGGAAAGCATGTTCCTTCGCATTAGCAGGTGGCCTTGCTTCTATTTAAAGTTGGTTAGCTGTTCTCTGACAGCTGGAAGGCCATCTTGTTACAATTACACATCAGGAAGTGGCCCTTTATTTATTTATCTAAGGTTGATGGGAGTTGTTGCTAGCAGCAGAAGGACCACACCGTTGGATCCAAGAGCTACTACTTTAATGGAGAATTTTATACACAGTATATGTGCAAAGAAATGTGTTGAGAATAGGATTTAACACTGATATTGGGACACTGTAAAGTGTTGCAGTTTAGCGGAAGGGAAACTTATTGACAGGGGTGGAAATTGTGCTTATACTGCACAGAACTGCTTGTCACAGTTATGACCATTGCCTGTGGGAGAATGAAAGGACACACCCAGCCGTGATTTTTGGCTATAGACGCAGAGCTGCAGCTCCAACATAATAATGTTATTTAGAGGTAAAACATTATTGACTATTTTTTTATTTGACTCTATAAAGTACTGATGGGGTATAATACTAGGAGGTAAGGATGACGCTTTCAATTGATTCTTATGGGATTTTGAGATTGTGAGAAGCGTACTTAGCAAATGGAGAGCTTTCATCCATTGATAAATACACTTCTAAAAATCCCATAATAATATATAGAAAGTGTCATAGCACTTACTTTGATTAAAGTTGATTTCTTTCTATAAAAGTGACTTCTTCTATTTGAAATCCTTTATGTATGTTTCTACTTTGGTAGACCAGGAATTTTACTTCATTGATCTTGACCTCAAACTGTCCAAAGTAAGCCCTGATGGCTGGAAAGAGGATACAAAAAAGAAAGGAAAATCTGCCATAAACTTCACCTTGTACTTCAGAGTCAAGTTTTTTGTGGATGATATTAGCTTTCTACAGTAAGTGCAGTCTTTGTCTGTAATTGGTGGTTGCTTACATTGAAGGCAGTTTAGCCAATAGTACTGCTCAGAAAATATGACCCCACGTGCGTTTTAACAAGCTCAATTGTGTGATTATTAGCCCTGCATAAAAATTTACTCTTTCTTTTGTCAAGACATAGCCTTACATGCCACCAGTACTACCTTCAGCAACGGAAAGACATCCTGGATGGAAAGCTATACTGTGATGATGAAGCAGCTATGCTCCTGGCATCTCTTGCTCTTCAAGCAGAATATGGAGACTACCAGCCAGAAGTATGTACTGTGACTAATTTCTAACTATGGGTTACTGAAGCCAACGATTTTCTTGTAATGTAAATACATTTTTTTTTACCAGTGCCACATTTTATAACTTATTTATACAATTTTGATATATGTGATAAAGTTGCTATTTTAAAAGCACTTTACAAACTTTTTCTAAGACAGTGAGCTCTGGTAGTTAAGGCACAAAAGAGGCAATATAATAGAATTTAAAAAGTCATAGATTAAAAAAATCTGTATAAGATTCAAGGGGTGATGCAGGCCTTAATTGTAAACGGGGAAACCGAGCCCCACCACCTCAGGTTTGTTTAGTTCCCCTTATTATCTCCCTATCCTTATTTAGCTGCCTTCTTGTTCTGGGGCCAGCTACATTGATGATATAGATCTGCTGCTGTACTCTACAGCACTACCAGATTCAAACTTCCTGCTAAAAAAGTTTTAGCTCTTAACCAAACTTACAGTTAGTGGAAACATATGTAATTTATCCCAACAGGCTGATATGTCACCTCTGCATAAGCACTGCCTCAAATAATAATCTTACCTAGTATCTTGCACCCTTCATGCTTTATTTTTTATATTGAGATGCTTTATCTCTCAGAGTTTTTATTTTTCTTTAAGTAAATAAAACAAAAAGAAGGCTGATGTGATATAACGTAACAAGTACACAATGTTATCAGATTTGTTGCTTGGGATGTCCCCTTACCAGTCCTCTTACTAGTGATGAGATTTCAAACCCTACTGTTTGGACCATATGAGTGTGAAGTGAGTACACTGGCATGTGATTTAATAATTGCAGGCTTAGCAATACTGGTATATCCCCTTTGATATGTATGAGTATATTTGGTGTTTTCCTTGGTAAATTGTATTTATTTAACTAGTTTAACTAAATTATTTCTTAAATCTGCCTCATACATTGGAATCTTTAACTAATACATCGTAGACATCATATCTTATTGATAAAGAAATATTCAGACACACAGTTCCATTTACAAATACAGGCCTCAAAACAAAAACTGTGGTTATCCAAAATGCTCAGGACCCGGGGTTTTCTGGATAATTTGGATCTCCTTGTTTTATGTCTACTTAAAAATCATGTAAACATTAAATAAACCCAGTAGGCTGGGTTTGCTTCAAGGATTCATTATATCTTTGTTTGGATCAAGTACACAGGACTATTTAATTATTACAAAATGAAAGGAAACCATTTTTAAATATTAATTATTGCATTAAAATGGAGTCTGTGGGAGATGGTCTCTCTCCTTAATTCGGAGTTTCTGGATAATGGATTTCAGGATAACAGATCCTATATCTGTACAGTGTTAGCCAATAGCAAAAATAACAAACAAAACAATCATAAACAAGTATTGTACAAGTATTGTAGAAGTGATGCCTGTATTGGCCTTAATTTATTATTAACATGTATTTCTATAGCGCCAACTTGTTGCGTAGCGCTGTATAATTTAGGGTCAGGTTTCATGTCACATGTATATCTATCTGTCTGTAATTTCCTAATTTATGAATACTTTTCAATGATCATAAATTATAAATGCTGCGCCTTTCCAGCTTTCATTTGTATTTTGCCTGACAAAGGGGTCTTGGTGCTCCGAAAGCTTGTATATTTATTGTTAGCCAATGCAGGCACCACTTCTACAGTACTTTTGTATTTGTTTGTTTTATTTGTTATTTTTACTACTGTACAACAGTTTTTGCTTTGTGATAACCATGGAAGATACTGCAGTGTACTGCATACAAACAAGACTTAAAATCAGCTGAAGAAACTGGCACAACTGGACAGTGACAATTTCTGTTTAACAAAGTATAAAAAAGAAAACCTGATTCCAGAATGACTCCAGCTCATAAAAGAGATATTTGCATTCCACCAAAGATTTAACCAATTCCACCTCACTATCAACCAGACAACAATTTTTAGTCACACATCAACCTGGCTATCCCCATCTACATCAAAAATAGAACCATACTAACATCCCCAACAGGCCATCTTGCATATCTTAGGTTGGACAGTTTTCATTTTCATCACATAAGAATATATTGTTTTAGTCAGGTTCTGAGATACAAACAGATTTGTTCAAACCTTGATCACAGAAATGAACTTCTTCATTCCTTACAGAAAACGTTTGTTAATCAATGTGATCAAAGCATAGAGCAACTCAAATACCCAAAGACACACTCTTGGAATACAAACAAAAGACTTTCTGTGAAATATGATTATTCTCCTATTTACCTATCATGACAATGTGCATGCTACTTTTGTTAACATTTGAAAGCTATAATTCATTAAAATGAAACACATTGTTTCTGTTATCACTGTCTAATTTTCACAAAGTGCTAGGTTCATTATATTCTTTGGCATTCCTTTTTTCAGGTTCACAGTATGTCCTATTTCAGAATGGAACATTTTTTGCCTGCTAGATTGACTGAGAAATTGGAACTCTCTTACCTGAAAGAAGAATTGCCCAGACTGCACAGTACCTATGCAGGAGCTTCAGAAAAAGAGGCAGAGCTAGAGTTCTTAAGAGTAAACAAATTCATTATTTTTGTTGTCTCTATATTGTAAAACAGAGCACATTTAGTATTTTGCATATATGGTATATATGGTGATTATTGATTTTTCTTTTTATAGTAGGACTTTTAAACTCAAAGAGTTCATTTGACTTGCACTCTCACACACTCACTTTCTCGTTCTCTGTATTTCATATTGCAATTTATCTTATGTTGCAGGGCTAGCTATGTTCTCAGCTATGTTGCCCAGACCCCATTTGGTGCACCTTGTTTGCCCCTGCCCCACATTTTGTCACTTTCTGAGATACAACAGGAAGTATATCACTATGTGTTTCAGCTGCATCTAGGCTGCACTTAAGCTCTGCAGGCCAAGTTAACATTTGTTATGTATTTAACTGGGAGAGCCAGAAAACACCAGTGAAAGGGGTCCACATAAGGTGACCAGACCTCAACAAGGGCCTGGATCAGTCAATTATAAGGTTAAAGCTTGAATTCAAGTAACTGTAAGATTGGTGGAAGCCTAATACAAAAATGTTTTATACACCTTGCTGAAATGTAAGGGGGCCCCAAACCACATATTTGCATGCAAATGGGGAGCTTGAACCAAAAAGGTCTGAAAACCATTGGAATGTAGGGTACTAAAATATTTCAAGATTACTTATACTACAGTACTCAGCAAATAATCAAATAAAGGCATTTCAGCTTCAGCTGTCTGTTACTATTAGATATAGTTAAAGGGGAACTATTGGGAAATGAAAATTTCATATAAGTTTAAGCATACTAAAATAAGAAAATGTGTGAAATAATCAAGTTTATGTTCACTATCCCTCTCTATTCTCTTCATTCTGTCTTCATGCAGCAGTTGGGTGTCAGAGCTAATCATTGACAGTTAGATACAATACAATACAATTCCTTTCCTAGCAGATGTAATAGAGCTCACTCAAATAACTGATTCCGGTACAAACAAAATCTTACAAAATAACTACCTTTTGCAGAAATTCTGCATGTAAAAAGACATGATGTCTGGTGATTTTAATAAAGTGAGCTCTAATGCATCTACTAGGCAAAAGGAGTGCCTGTATAAGATAAATCAGATCTAATTGTCAATGAATATCTGACACCCAACTCTTGAATGAAGACAAATTGAGGAGAAACAGGACCACTAAAGATAAACTTGATTATTTCAGAAAAATTACAGAATTTTTAATTATATTTAGATAGTTGCTAATTTCAGTATGGTGAATCTTGTATTAAATTAAAATTTTTGTGATAGTTCCCCTTTAAAAGGAACAGATCTACTTTCCCATTATTTCTTAAATGATGAATATTATCCTGATCTTCCTGTCTGGCAGGTGTGTCAAAAGCTTCCTGAGTATGGTGTGCATTTTCACAGAGTGCAGCCAGAGAAAAAATCACAATCTGGAATTCTTCTGGGGGTTTGCCCAAAGGGAGTGCTAATCTTTGAAGTTCACAATGGTACTAGGACTCCAGTGCTTCGATTCCCATGGAGAGAAACCAAGAAGATCTCTTTTAGTGTATGTATGCTAAATGTCAAAAACCAAAGATGCCAGTAATAAATATACTCTCTACACATGTATTTATTTTAACAGGCATGGGATCTATTATGTGAAATGCTTGGGACCTGGGTTTTCTGGATAAGAGATCTTTTCAGAATTTATATTACCATACCTGTGATACTGACACTAAAACATTAATTTTAACATATGAATGTATGAAGTTTGATTTACTAAATTTGTGTAAAGGATTTGAATATTTGTGCAAATAGTCTCTGTTCGATCGTGCGACTATTCGAATATGCAAATTAAGTATTTTCAACCATCGAATTTGGAATATTCGGTCGCATCGAATAGATCGAATAAATATTTATACAATCGCCTATTCGACAGTCAAAGAACTTGCCCTTTAAATTTTTTATTTTTCTGCCTGCTTTGCCAGATTGAACCTACCGAATTGCAATAGAAGCCTATGGGAATCCCTTCTTCCGAATTTCAATCGTACGATTGAACACTTCGAACGTTCGATTTGTATTTGGCGAATATTCAAATGATTTTTCTGTGACTTTTCGTAGAATTGTTCAATCATACGATTCTGGCGAATAGTCGAAAGACACTCTCAAAACTGGCGAATATCTTATTCGATTTTGGCAAATATTTATTCGACCAAATATTCGCCAGTCGAATTCGAGGGCTAAAATCCCTCGACAGTTTGACCCTTAGTAAATCTGCAGCTAAATGTTACCTATAGGTCATGTTGATCATTTTTTGCTGAGAGGTTTGTTTTTGTAAATAATTGTTAGTTGAAGTTCCTAAGCCTGACTCTCTGACACTTTGCCAACCTTACTGCCCCATCTCAGCCTGTTAGTTACAGTTTCTAATGCTAACAGACTCCTGCTGCACAAATATGGCTGCCCCCTCATACAGGAACATGGGGGATCAGACAGGTAATGTAAAAGCATCATACAAATGCTTTAATGCAAAGTTAGAAGTAGCTTTCAAAGCCAATATTATAATAGATGTAAAAAAAGAATTGGTCTGGTAATCTAGTCTGAATACAGGCAACAATTCCATTTACAGGAACATTTTTCTTTATTCACTGATAAGTAAATAATAAATTGTTATGGACCACATCAGTACTGATACACCAGCAAAACAACATGTTCCTTATTCCTTATCCTTATGTTCCTTATTCATTATTTAAGCGTTTTTTAACTGGAATGTCCACCAAAATACTGCTTTTGCATAATGAAGGAAAATGTTATCTTGGTCTGATTCTGTGGATAAACACGACTAGAATCATCGACTTCACTTGAATCAGAGCTTTTCCGTGTCTGCACGCGAGGCCATTACTTTGTCCTGGGTATGGAGTGGTTTTCAGCCATAGCCAAAGGAAATTTCCCAGTTACATTAATTACAAATTTTCAAAGTTATTTCAAATGTAATTGAAATTTTCTATTCCTATCTGTTTTCTGGTTCTGAAGCAGAAGTCAATTCTCTTCCAGGTCTGTTAATCAGCTGACTTATACTACATTGTTTTAGGAGTCAGAACTAGCAGTGCAGGGACTAGAAAATAATTTGTGATTAGAAACTAAACATTCAACATGATGCTGTTAAAACTTCTTCTGTAATTGTAGTATAGCACACAAAAAAAAACAAACTGAAATTTGTGACATTGTTTTGAGATATTAAAATTAAATGCATTAAGTCAGTTTTATTTTGCCACTTTTCCTTCTAATGGTTAAACACTAGACACAGAAGGCAGAATTATGTCAAAAAAGTTTGTGACAAAATCATATTTTGTACTGTAGAAAATGTATTCAACTACATGATTTCACCCACAACCCAGCAGTAAGTATTGGGAGCCTGCCAAACTAAACTTGATTGGAGCATTTCAATAATTTCTATGAAAAAAATTTTTTCTGAGCTTCAAAGAAGTAAGGACATCTGCACATATCCCTAGAAATTTAACACAATGTTCAGGTCTTAACTTAATGAAAACAAAGATACATGATTTCTCTCAAATGGTAGTGTGAAGCAGTCAAAATAATATAAATAAGAACATTGCAGAGTTTGCTGAAATTAGTGGTTTACTCCAGTCTTCGCTTTACCACTGTAGTTTACATTCGTTAATATTACTATCTATAGATATTCCACAATAGATCACTGCATTAATGTTAACTTAAACAAGGTCTCTGTACATTGTATTCTGACTGTGGGCACACTTTCAATTAGGTAAATATTTAAAGGAGAATTCAACCTGTAATAGAAAAAAAAACCCTCCCCTGGGTAGAGCCCCCCCCCCCCCCAAGGCTAATGCCCCTATTTATTTACTTAACCCTCCTTGCATATTCGGGCCTCAGGAGTTCATGGGCACCATCTTATTTCTTTGGTTTTTGGTAGTTTTGGAGCATTTCCGGACCCAAACCACTGCACATGCGCTGAACATTTCATGACTTTCGGCACATGGGGAGTTGTTCGGGATAGGAAATTTATTCCAACTGCGAATAAGACAGAAGATGGTGCCGTGAACTCCAGTGTCCTGAATATGCATGAAGGGGTAAGTAAAAAATTAGGGGCATTTGCCCGGCGGGGCAGATAGGCTGAGAGGGAGGGGGGAGGGGTTTTTTTTCTATTACAGGTGGACTTTTCCTTAAAGGCTTAAGAAACATGTACATTAATTACATTTTGCTAATTTGATGGTTGAAGTAGCCCAAAAAAATTTGAAATTCTAATTTTTTTCAATTCGAATCCTTCACACAAATTTAGTAAATCTGCCCCTAAATGTGATCTAGGGGCAGTTTGCCAATTGATCCTACCTGATTGGTTGCACCCAGATTTGCCAAGTAATTTGTGGCCAGCAAGTTTAGAAGCTCTCCTTCTACTCATTTCTGTCATGTGTCACACTATCTAGAGGGCACCACATGTCCCAAAGGTCCCAATCTAGTGTGTATATATGCTATGGCTGTCATTGTTTATATTTATCAAATTAAGTAACATCTTGTTTTTCATAACTCTCTTGGTCTGCAGAAGAAAAAAATAAGCTTGCAGAACACGTCAGACAGCATAAAGCATGTGTTCCAAACAGACAGCAACAAGACTTGCCAATACCTCCTACAACTCTGTTCTTCTCAGCACAAGTTCCAGCTGCAAATGAGGGCCAGACAGAGCAGTCAAGAAACTAAGGAGATTGGTAAGTTACCATATAGGTCATTATGGGATATAAATCCAGTTATACCATGTTACCTTGCCCAGTGACATCAAATGATACTAGGTGATGAGATCGAAATGATCACCTATTCTATGACTATGAAGATTCTCATTCATCCAGGTCATGGTATATCGAACACAAGTAACTGGACTTGCTGAGAAATTTTAATGAAGATGTTTCACTGCTCATCTGAGCAGCTTCTTCAGTTCAACTGAATGGTGTAGGGGAGTTCTCTGCATATAGACTCTTCCAACAATCCAGCCATAACGGCATATTGTAACTCTTCAGAGAGGTGACATCTGAAATTCACGGAGGTGTTGATTCTGTGTAGTTACTATGATAGGATTACCAATTTGTCATGCAACTCCTAGACACAGGTGTTACTTGTGATAGTTGCATGAACTGGATGTGTTAATAGTTCTGAAACTGCCAGGGTACAGATGTTAGAACAGCATTGTATGTAGCAGACAGGTGGTGTCGAAGGCCCCCGCCTCTGTTCAGGGATGGTTTCTCCACATTAACATGAATCGCCTCTTTCACGCCTCTTTCAAACCAGCAGTCTTCTTTATCCAAAATTTGGACATTGCTATCGTCAAAAGAATGTCCCTTGTCTTTTAGGTGTAAAAGAAGCTCAATCCTAACCAAGTATGTTTGTTGCTAGATTTGTGCCTTAACACCACATACTTCAAATATAAGGATCTTTTCTATAGACAGAAACATGGCTGTGCAATGGGTTCTCCAGTCTCTCCCATTGTAGCTAACGTGTACATGGAGGAAGTGGAAAGAAGGACTTTACTTACTTTCCAAGGAACTACAGATCAGATCCAATGAAGTGGAGTCCTTTACAGTACACATTAAATGACCAGTTACATCAAAAAATGAAATTGTTTTAAAGTAATAAAAATATAAAGCAGTGTTGCCCTGCACTGGTAAAACTGCAGTGTCTGCTATTGTTTATATAAATAAGCTGTTGTGTAGCCATGGGGGCACCCATTTAAAGGAGAAAATTCTCAAGTTACACAACAGATAGCAGATAAGCTCTGTAGAACATTATGTTATCTTTTATCCATTACCCATCCTGTGCCATGTAGCCATTTTTCAATTTCTGCCATTACTACTTAGCAGCTTGTTTATATGAACTATAGTAGTGTTTCTGAAGCAAACAGATCAGTTTTAACAGTGCAGGGCTACACTACATGATATTTTCTTTACTTTAAAGCACTTTAATTTTTTGGTGTTACTGTTCCTTTAATTCAGGGGACAATAATATCAAGTTCACAAGGGGATGTCCACGTTAACAAACTTGCTTTTTTAGACTGTTTAATATGCATCCAAGAGGGAGGTAACTTAAAAACGGAGTCCAAGGACAAGGAGTATAAACATCTCAGAGGAGCTTTAAAAGCGTGTGGCTACCCAGATTGGGCCTTTGTCAAAACAGCAGCAATCAAGCCCAACAGGAACATCAAAAGAAATAACCCCCTGGAGACACAAAGTCAGCGAAACATAGCGATCCCATATGTAGCTGGAGTGTTGGAGAAACTCAGGAGGATTTTCAAGAAACACCACGTTCCTGTGTTTTTCAAATGTAGCAACACACGGAAACAAAAACTGGTACACCCAAAGGATACAACTCCTAAGGGAAAACAAAGTAATGTTGTATACACAGTCCAGTGTAGCGATGAGTGCACTGATCTATACATTGGGGAGACAAAACAACTGCTCCATAAGTGAATGAATCAGCAGGAGGGGGAACTCTACAGGGCAAGACTCGGCTCTTTTTCTACACCTTAAAGACAAGGGACACTCTCTTGAAGATGTGCAAATTTTGGATAAAGAAGACCGCTGGTTTGAAAGAGGTATGAATGAGTCGATTCCTCTTTATGTGGAGAAACCTTTGACAGGGGGCCTTCGACATCACATGTCTGCTACATACAATGCTGTTCTAACTTCTGTACCCCGGTGGTTTCAGAACTCTTCACACATCCATTCATGCAACTCTCACAAGTAATACCTGTGTCTAGGAATTGCATGACACATTGGTAATCACAGTAACTACACAGAATCAACACCTCAGATGTCACCTCTCTGAAGAGGTACAATGTGCCATTGTGATTGGATTGTTGGAAGAGTCTATATGCCGAGAACTCCCCTACACCAGTCAGTTGAACTGAAGAAGCTGCTCGGATGAGCAAGTCCAGTTGTTTTGAGTTACTTGTGTTAGATCACCTATTCTGTTGAGCTGTTCAATGTGTATTCTTTTAAACTCTAAAGGCAAATTGCACTGTGTCCTTGTACTGTGTTATTTATCCATCTTCAATTTAAAACACAGGAAAATATGTGGGCATAGTTGCATACCTTCCTAAGCATAATGTAAATTTCTAGAAGCACACAAATACACTGCAAAATGTTACATGCGGTAAAACCTGAATATAGCCATTTCTATCATATCAATATTTAATTTAACAAGCAATGTTTTACACTGCAGAAATAACTTCTATGAGGAGTCTAAACCTCCAGGCAGAGTCTGTTCGAGGATTCAATATGGGTCGAGCCATCAGCACTTCCAGCTTGGCAAGCAGCACATTAAATAAGACTGCATTGAGACCTATGTCCATTCAGCCTGACCTTTTAAAAAGACTTTCATGCTCTGATCTATCTGTCCTTCAAACTCACCTTTCCAATGGAACAAGAGACAGGAAGACAAAAAATCCATGGGATGAAAGGCCAAGGATAATAAGCAAATCATATCATGACCTTAGTCAAGTTGCTTACTCACCTCAGCAAATGATGCTTAATACCAGAATGGACAATCCCCCTTACAGCATTGAAGGGTTGATGAATCAAGCATCATTGCAGCAAATGTCAATGTCTGATGCAGAATCAGTAACTGGATATGGAAAGTTAAACAAGTAAGTTGGTAGCAAGCAAATTAATTTCAGATACCCAGATATTGCTTTTTCCATCTACTCTTTTTGAAGCATACAGTATTTCAGAATATCATAGCACTGTTATAACAACACAATTATTTGTGATTTTAATAGGATATGTACATAAAACAAATTATGTGTGCTCATTTTATTTATAAGCTTAAATTGATATAATGCCTCACTAGAAACCAGAGTTTGTCATATTTCTTTGCAATATGTGAGCATCTAACTGAAACCAACCCTTCTGATCTGATACTTGCCTTGTTTATCGCCAGAAGCTTCAGCAGCGTTCATAGGAGCCTTGATCTGAGAAAGCCAGAGTCTGATTCGTCTTCTATGGATGACAGTGGTCATGCCTATGTTGTAGGTCAGCATCTGATCTTAACTTATTTCAAATTCCTGACATGAATGCTTTAGTTATACAACTCTTTAATTTTAAAATGCTGAACTTGACTATAGAAATAAAAAGAATGGAACAATTTGTATAAAAATGGATATTTTATAACCTTCTCTATATACTATTCTCTGAAAGCTGACTATACATGGCAAAAGCCACTTGTTTGTCAATGTTGACTATGAAGGAGAGGGCATTGTTTTGGTCTTATACACAGAGCAGTAGTTCAAAAGTAGCCAAGTTGTCAGTATCTGCCTGTTTAGGCCTGCCTTTAATAAGAGAAACAGAGTCTCGTTCATAAAACATAACTGCTGCTTTGTGAGATTAAAGAAAAGCGGATTACCTACTTCATTACACTTCTTGTGAAGGACAAAAGTGACTATAAAAAATAAAAACGTACACATTTCACATTTACACTGTTACATTTACACTGATTCTTTATTTAAGTACAGCGACAGAATGAAAAATAATTAAAATGATTCAAAATCAGAGCAAGTCAGAAGGGGCTTGATTACCTAACAGTCTGCAAGGCTCTGTGTAAAAGATTTTTAGAAGGAGAAATAATGTATTAGTATAACCTTTCCTAGTATTTATACGTTTTAGTTAACATTGCTACCTGTAGTAAGAATATAATTTTGTGGTAATAATGTATTTTATGTTTACTCCCTTCCTGTCATAAACCCGCTGTCTAGGCATGTTTAATTAGTGCTTCCTGACATATAACAGTGTTTACAGACCAAAAATAGAGCAAGTACCTTGAGTATGCATGAAAGTCTCACTTGGTGTGTTATTAAGGGCACTATAATCACTGCATCTTTTAAAGTCCTTTACAGCATGCAGTGGCGAACAAGTTGGTTATACAGTGACACTTACAGTACAGTGCCATACATTGTATGCTCTTTCTTTGTATGTAATGTGCATACTAATGTGAGCAGTTACCAAACACCTTCAGAGAAAGTGATGAAGAAACTTACACATAGCTAATATTAGGTGCTCTTTAACAATAATGTGAACTATGTTTGCACTGAGCACCCCAGCAAGCAACAAAGGTATCCATAAACACAAAAGGCTTCTGGCACTAATAAACTACCATATTTAAAAAGATTATAATGTTAAAGGCCTTTGCTAATTTAATAACCTGTCATAGTTACAGTGTACCTATGGGTTGGAATTCAAGCCAATTCGGGTGATGGATTGCTTACATGCTATTTGGCCTGTTATTTCTCTTTCATATATATTGAAGGAAGCCTAAATTTGTTGTACTAAATATATATATATATATATATATATATATATATATATATAGATAGATAGATATATAGTGTTTTATCAACAGAGAGCTAAAGTAAATTACTCTCTCTATGCTATTAAAGAAACCAAATACAATTTGGCACCTCAATTACGTTGTTTCTTCAAATAGCATGGTGACTTACAATAAGCATGGTCTGGCTTATGGCAATACAGGTCAGCTTTTCTCAGGAAAAAAATATACTTGACAGGGAACGCTCTTTGAAAATATTTGTGTTTATTGTACTAGGAAATAAAAATCTCAAAACAAAGATGTCTGCATTTGAAGGCAATAATCCTGAAACACTTTCCAATTTCCCATTTTTTTTTTTTGTTTTCAACAAAACATCTTAAAACACCTGATGAAAACATTGTTTGGCCAATATATTTGTCAGGTTTGATTTGTCTTAATGCATTTTACAGTGTTTTACTCGTTAAATTTGTTTTGCTTGCAGGTGTTAGTATGCACAGTGTAGCAAATACATCTTCACCTATTGTCTTTAAAAGAAACGGTATGTATACTGAATTTATTGCCATCATGGCCGGTACTGGGAGTAGGCAGAAGAGGCACCTGCCTAGTGCGCAACAATAAGGGGGTGCTTGGCAGGTACCTTTTAAACGTCTTCTGCCTACCCCCTAGTCCAAGTTCGTCACCCTCTATAGTTCTCCCCGCTCCTTCATCGGCCCCTCCCCCCCTCTGCTTCTCCTTGCCCTCCCTTTCTTTACTGCTGATCTGTCAGTGTAGCGGGCTGGCCGGCCAGGTTAACTAGGGTGGCCGGCCAGCTGGCACGGCGCTGATTGCCGTAGCAGACATCTAGTGTTTTTTACTCTCTTAGCATGTATGCATGGTCATACTTACAACAGAAGCAATATCTAAATGGTTCGTAATGTTGCATAACAATGGCAAAGCAAATCACTTAGATAAAAGGAGGTTAAGGTTAAGAAACTTTCTAAATACAACCTATTAAAAATTCTGTACTCTTTCTGAAATAATCAAGTTTATCTTCACTATCCCTCTCTCAGCATCTGTTTCTCTTCATTCTCTCTTCATACAGGAGTTGGGTGCCGAGTAATCATTGACAGTTAGATCCAATATATCTTATAGGGGGGCTTTTTTGCCTTAAAGATGTATTAGAGCTCACTCTATTAAAATCACCAGCCATCATGTCTCTCTAATGCATGATTTATGCAAAAGGCAGCTATTTTGTTTGTAATGGAATCAGTAATTTGAGTAAGCTCTCATTCATCTGCTAGGAAAGGAAGCCCCCCTATAAGATACATTGGATCTAAATGTCAATGATTATCAGACACCCAACTGCTGCAAGAAGACAGACTGAAGAGAAACAGATGCTGAGAGAGGGATAATGAACATAAACATATTTCAGAAACAATGCAGAATATTTAATTGATTGTATTTAGTAAGTTATTATTTATCAAGTCTTATTTCAGTATGATGAAGCTTATATTACATTTTATTTTTTTAGGTATTTCCCCTTTAAATAAAGGGGTTTACCCCAGGAATGTTTACATTCTTGTATAAACTGCTCTAAAGTTTTGTACATAGTAAAAGTGGCAATATAAACTATGCAAATTCTGGAGTTAACTTAGTCACCACTAAACTTAACATTCATACCTAGAAATTCTGTAGGTTATACACATGTTCTGGATGTTAATTGCTAACATTCCTGTGGCTTTGCTGGCCCACTGTGTCATTATAACTATTCTATTACCATTCCAAAAGTTATATTGTCCCCCTTACAGTTAATGTCCTGTTTGAGTTAAACAATACATTCTTTTTTTAGAATTGAAATTATATTAATACAGCCAATTTGTTATCCAGAAAATAAACCTTAAGATGCTGAACAGGAATTAACAGGAGGGTAGCAAAACCTTCAATGCAAAAGCTGGCATTATATTAATGAATATTTTAAATAGCACTGTTGGTATATCTTAATGAGCTTCCTCTTTAAAAGAAAGGCAAAGCAAGAATACTAGTTGCAACCTCCACCCACCATCAGATCACACATTATGTGTATAAATAATTATTTCTACGCTGATTATGACCAGTGTAGTTAATAAGTAAAAGTAGAGTTATTTTACACCTATTACTCAACAAATGCAAATATTGGCTTACAAAAAAAAAATGTAAGAAAGAATAATGCCATGGTATGCATATGCTGAGAAGAGTCTGGTGTCAGGATTCTGGAGTAGGCTTTATTGCAGTTTCCTTTACAAGTCAAATTGCTTAAGGGGGCAGTATATGCTGTGTTGTGTTTTGATAGCCGAGGATGAGCAGAGTATAACACTGCTTTATTAGCAGGTAAATGCAGCCATTACACAACAGTAACATAAACTCTAGCACCTTAAGCAGTATCGAAGGTACAGTGTATGCACAGTACGTGCACAGTGACATCTACAGGCCATTTGTAATATCACCACATGCTGTACATGATTGTGCTGAAGATAACTAGGAAATGAATGTTTTTTGTTATTTCCTGCAAATAACCTGGCAGCCTCTGCATTGAAAGTCACATTCTACTTCTTGTTGTTGTTAGCATGATTAAAACGAGAAATTTCACTGAAAAGTCCCCTGTATTAACAAACCCCTGTAGCTGTCATTCTGTAGCTACTAAAGCAAATAGGGTCCTGTCCTGCATAAAAAGGGCATAAACTCAAGGGATGAAAACATAATTATACCTCTTTATAGATCCCTAGTAGTAGCGATGGAAGACTTAAATTATGAGGGTAGACTGTCCAGGTTGGGGTTGTTTTCTCTGGAAAAAAGGCATTTGCGAGGGGACATGATTACACTTTACAAATACATTAGAGGACATTATAGACAAATATCAGAGGACCTTTTTACCCATAAAGAGGATCACCGCACCAGAGGCCACCCCTTCAGACTAGAAGAAAAGGACTTTCATTTGAGGCAGCTTAGGTGGTTCTTCACAGTCAGGACGGTGAGGTTGTGGAATGCACTGCTGGGTGATGTTGTGATGGCTGATTCTGTTGATGCTTTTAAAAGGGGCTTGGATGATTTTTTGGACAGACATAATATCAATGGCTATTTTGATTCTAAACTCTACAGTTAGTATAGCTATGGGCATATATGGTTTGTGTGAAAGAGTGGAGATGTGTGTGTATGCTGGGTATTAATTTGGAGGTGTTGAACTTGATGGACTTTGTCTTTTTTCAACCCAATTTAACTGTTACCCCTGCTTCAGCTTGTTAGGAGCTTCTTATACAGAGCGCCTCTCAACTTGGTTTTTTTAGTCAGAAGAAGAATTTGACTTTGCTTTCGATGTCAGAGAATGCATATTTTAATGCAAGAAATTACAAAAAATATATAATTATATAAATTATGTTCAGTGCAAGACCTACTTAGTAAACTGAAAAGGGGATAAATTGCATTTATATATAATAGAAAGCAATTAGATTTCATTGTCAACAATTATTTTTGAATACTCTTAGAATTCTGGCTTTGTTCTTTCTTTCCTTAGAGAACCCACATAAATGTGTAACTCCTTTATCTACATCTGAAAGAGAGATTACCATGGTGAATCTTAAGAAAGATCCCAAGTACGATCTTGGTAAGTCTTATTTGATCCATTAATTCCTGTGGAGCAAACTTGGTTACCAAGAGCTATATTGCATTTAACACATTTTTATTGGTTAAACCAATTTTTTGTCATAAATATAAATAAAATGAAAATTCAAGAAAAAAAGAAAGGCACAATGAGATAAAACTTATAAATGAAAAACTAAACATTTATTATTGCCATGTATTTACTTCTTGCCTCTTTTTGACAGAAACTATGGCTGACAGTGTAATAATTATCTATTGTGTTCTTTGCCTAGCAAGAGTAAAATACATGTATGCTACTGCCACATAGGGTGGTTTCTAGGCAGATCTGCTTGCTTGTTTGTCTAGGCAATGTGTTGGCCTTCATGCAGACACACACAGATGATGTTGGTGTGAAAAGGCAAATGCTTGCATTTTGACACCAAAATAAGCTGTATGTGTCTGTATCCAGACCAACACAGTGCCTGTCCGTGCAGACAGAGGAGTGAGCAGATCTTCTTAGGAGAAAGGGTTTAATTTAAAAAGCATGTAGTGCAAACAGCAGCATTTTTATGTTCTCCAGTTGGACAGCTATGGTTGAAGATGTTTTACACTTAGTGATTAAAAAATGTCATAATTTTGAGAGACAACAGTGCAAGAGCATCTGTCATCAAGAGTAACAGTCAGTCTGAATTTCTCATTTATTCAAGGGAGTGTTGATTTGGGTACCTATGGACCACCTTGGGCTCACCAAATGCATAAGCACATCCAACACCATTCCCCCTAGAGGGCAGACCTGTTTTTACAAAATATGGGACCTAAGGAATAAAGTTGGGCATTCCAAAAATCACCTGTCATGGTACAGTGCTGAAATTTTAATACCACTCCTTTTTAGCCATGATTACTTCGACATGCCACTATGATTACTACAGAAAATTGACAATGAGAACCCCAGTAACCCAATTATACCAATAAAGTCACTTTAGAAAATACATAATATGTATTTCATAATGCACCCACAAAAATTCCTGTAACATTTTGAAAGCACTAGATTGGGTTATAAGGGACATTATATTGTTAGGTGAATGGCCTAGAATGGCCTGGTGCTTAAGACAGTACAAACCCCACTTACTGGCAGCAGATTGACTTGACCCAATTTTGGGAGGTACTTTTTCATTGGTCATTAACCCCACAGCTTGACAATCGGGTGCTTGTACTGAAGGCGCTCTCTAAGCTACCCTATGGTGTTGGAGTTCTTTTGGTTGGACAGAGCCTTTGTGGACCAAATGGACCTCTGTATGCAATGCAGGGCCAAGCCAATTGGACACACTAGGCGGCCCGGCCAGCCACTGTGCTTCCTCCCCTTGACTGAGACTGTACGCATCTGCAGAACGATGGAGGGGAGGTAGGCAGAAGAGATCATCAGATGAGAGGGAAGGGAGACAGGGGAGAGAGTGAGGCAGGGGAGAGCAGCAAACATGGGGTAGGCAGAAGACAGGTACTTGCCCAGCGCCCCCTTTTTGTTGCACCCTAGGCAGGTGCCTCTTCTGCCTACCCCTAGGTCCGGCCCTGCCTATATGGGGCAATAAATGCCTTCTACCCTTTAAAGTAGTTGTTCATCTTTAAATTAATTTTAGTATTATGTAGAGAGTGATATCCTGAGACAGTTTGCAATTGGTTTAAAATTTTTATGCCATACTAAAAGTCAACTTAATAGTGGACCACCTCTTTAACTCTGTGCATGGGACTGCTTGGTTACTGATACTACTTTGGAGATATACCTTCGCTGACCAGACCTGGCAAAAGTCTTCGCTTATATGTATACTATACTATACTAATGCAGTTGATCTCAACTGAATAAAGTTTGACAGCAATAATGAAAAGATATATCAAAATTGGAGGAGGAAATGTGGAAAAATGTCCTAGCTTAGTACCGCCGTTTACTATCTCCATGAGAGATAGATACATACAGACTGTATTTCTCAATATACGTATAGTATATATCTCACCCCACAAAGACTAGCCAGTTCATTTATCTTTAGGTACTGACTGTGAATCAAAAGAATTATGCTTTTTATGTCTTACTACTGTTTATTTTTTCCAGGATTTCAGATTGTGGGTGGTGATACAACTGGAAAATTAGATCTTGGAATATTTATCAGTTCTATTACACCTGGAGGACCAGCAGATCTTGATGGTCGCTTGAAGCCAGGTACGACTGTGTATCATAGCATCTACTTGAATTTTTCTGAACATTGAAAATAGTGGTGACCAAATAGTTCTAGTTTTCATACAGAAGTTGTGGCCTTATTGGCAGTGATGCAAAACTCACTTGTCTTGCAGAAACATAGGAGAAATAAATAGCTTGCATTTCCATTTTTTGAAAACATTACCTATGTTAAAGAGAGATAATACACTTTTCCCCTCCCTTCCACCATTTGCTGCCTGTGTCATAGTTTTACATATAAGTAAAATGGGAAGGCTAATTTGCATAACTACATTATCCTCCTTCCACAATTGCCATGAAGAACCAAATATGTGGGATAAAGACAATCTCATTTCCATTTCAAGGTCCTTCTTTATCCCCTAAGGGACAGGTCAAATTTGCTTGCACAGGGTCCACAAACATTTTATACAATGTTTACATAATATATTTTTCAGAGAACTGTTTCATTCTGTTTTTTTTTTTTTTCATTTGTGCAGGGGACCGCCTAATATCCGTAAACAGTGTTAGCCTAGAAGGTGTCAGCCACCAGTCCGCTTTAGATATTCTTCAAGGCTGTCCAGAAGATGTCTCCATTCTTGTGTCTCAACCAAATGACAAATTTCTTAAAGGTTAACATTTGGATACTGTAAATTCATACATAAATTTGTTATCCTTGTAACTATCACTGAATCTCTGTTGTCATTGTACGTGCACAATTATATGGATCTGTTTTAGAAAAATTCTATTCAAATATGTAATGTATTTATTCATAATATATTGTTTGCTCTGTAGATAATCAATCCACTCATTCGAGCAGTCATTTACAAAGAATATTTCCTCAAGACATTGAAGCAGATTCCTCCTCAGAAGAACATAGCAAGTTACGAGGGCACCAGAGACTAATATCTGGCAGCTCATTTGGGATGTCAGTAGGCAAACGTGAAGGAAGTTTAAGTTCCCAGGATTCACGGACAGAAAGTGCAAGCTTATCAAATTGCCAACTGAAAAGCCCTCATAACTTTGCCAAAGAGCACCCTGCAAAGCAATCAGCACGTACTACCAAGTACCCTTCACTGGACAGTACTAAGGCTGGAGACAGAAAGAGAACACAAGGGGATGTTGGCAAAGGAAAAGTAAAAAGGACAGGTTTGACGGAATCAGTAGACTCTGATAGAGGAGACTCTGACATGGATGAAGAAACCTATTCAAGTAGCCAGGAGCAAAAGACAACCAAGAAGGTTCAGTTTATTTTTCAGATATAAAATATTACATTGTAAGAATCATTTGTCACAGTAAAATGTAAGGGTATTGCATTATGAATGTTCTTTTTCTGCAAATTTGCATTCATATAGTACAGTATATATTACTGGAAGCTATTATGTTTTGACATTTTGTATAGCTAGTCTTAAGAAGAACGGCACCTATTTTGCTCATTAAGGCCTATGGCACACTGACACATACTCTGCCATCTACAATTCCACAGCTGTGACAAAAAGTGCCTGAATGTAGCTGTTATTTGGTTACATGACTCTTCCATCTGTCAGCCTGTCACTTATCTAAATTACAGGCTTTATTAGTCAGCATCCGCTGACAGACTGCCATCTCCGACCCTCCGGCCATCTATCAGCTACGTCCCCTCCAAAATGGAATACAACCCCACCTTCCCTTGGGGATGCATTGCTGATCTCGATATATAACTGCTTGTTATAGGAGACATATTTTGTAAAAAAAAAAGCAAGAATGTTTCACTGCATTATACACTTTTAAATATAGAATTATTGTGATTTGGAATCCCCATCTACTAGGGATGCACCGAATCCACTATTTTGGATTCGGCCGAACCCCCGAATCCTTCCCGAAAGATTTGGCCGAATCCGAACCCTAATTTGCATATGCAAATTATGGGTGGGAAGGGGAAAACATTTTTTACTTCCTTGTTTTGTGCCAAAAAGTCACGTGATTTAGCTCCCTGGCCCTAATTTGCATATGCAAATTAGGATTCGGTTCGGCCAGGCAGAAGGATTCGGCCGAATCCGAATCCTGCTGATTAAGGCCGAATCCTGGATTCGGTGCATCCCTACCATCTACTGTGCTTTTGGCAGGGGCCATTAGATCACGCCCAACTCTCATTTGAACAGGGACAGCATCAGATCTATGGGGAGCTCCAACAAAGGGCCATTTTTAAAGATAATGATCACATTTAGCACGTTAAAGCTGACACATATATTCTTCATTAATGCCTGCATCATTGAGGGGGTTTCACTTATGCTATATGTCTCCTTTAAGTGTAGTAAAATACATATTCCTTTTTTAACAGAATGTTGCACTTGCTACTGACTAGCTAAACTAGCATAATTTTCAAGCACCAGCTTGATGCTTGGTATTGTCATCTATGCCAAATATCTCATTGCTCATGTAACAAAATATATGATAGTATAGTATAGTAGATCTTGCTCCTCCCATTCTTTATTTATGGGGTGTTATCCAATCCATAAATATTCATTTTATTGTGTTTTATAGGGATCTACTCTCCCAGTCTTGCTTTTTGCTCAAACTGAGCACAAACCTTAAATGTTTTCAGTAATTAAGCATTTACTTCTGAAGTGACTGAAAAGCCTCTTTCCATACTAAAAATCTCATTTGTTGAAGCCAGATATTCCTACTGTTGTTCGAAGTGCTGTGCTTGTCATCTTGGTGCACTTCAGCATAAACTCTTGTAGCTATAACAGAGCTTCTTTTGTGTCTTCTGCAAAGGAATCCACTTTTGAGAGGGCAGCACAGAAAGTGAATTGCAATAAGCTTTCTCCAACACTCTTGAAGACTGGAGATGCATTCTCTGTAGTTCTGGCAAAGAAAGATGACAGCTTGGGTATAAGTGTCACGGTACTGTTTGACAAGGTTTTTAGATGTTTTATCCTTTGGTTTTTTTTCTCCTTAATGCATTTGAGTGAAAGTTGTCATTCATTGCTTGACTTACCATTGTGCCATTGTACAGGTATGGGACCTGTTATCCAGAATACTCGGGACACAGGACTGCAAAAACACAAAAAAAGTGTTTATCACAGCGGCATGCAGTGCAGAGTTTCAGGGCCAAAACCCCTTTGCATTGTCATGCTTGACAAAGGGGTTTTGGCCCCAAAACGTTGCATTGCATACCTTTCTCTTCGTTTTTATTAACTTCTTTACTTCTGTATTAAGCCACATATGATGATTCTTAGAGCTTCTACATTTACTGCTTAAGGGAATAAATTGAGAACATTAAAGATATAATATTTTACAAGGCACTGTTTTAGTATTACAAAGAAAAAGGAAATATTTTCTTTAAATTTTAATTATTTGGATAAAATGGAGTCTATGGGAGCCATTTTGTAATGGGAGCTTTCAGGATAATGGATCCATACCTGTACTAATTTTTCTGTGCCAGAGAGGAATAACTGGGGATAATATTGGTTATGTATGTACATACGGAAACAGTAATGGTGACAGGCATATTTCAGTTCGAGAACCCTGAAATGCAAGTTTAAATCATTCTTGTTACCACTAATGTCAAGTGGATTTCATTGATTAAAAAATGCTACATAGACATTTTTGTGTGCTTATGCCCTTGGCCTTACTTAAACACAGAACCTGAGCTTATCTTAACACAGAAAAAACAGTACATAGGAAGTACATTTTAATGATTTATAATTGTAATTGAAAAAAGTAATTTTCACCACTGCACTGCTGGTTCTGATTCTTAAAACAATATTGCAGAAACCAGGTCTCTGCTCCATCTAAGTCTCCCAATTCATAATTCTTTACTGGTCTGATAATCAGATGGCTTACATTTAATTCTATTAAATGTAAATCACTCAGTCTGACGCACACAGATTCACTAGATATTGGTGCCAAAGTCTGTCTGACACAGAACTCAGTGAATAAGAATGAATAAAGTAGGAAAGTCACTTAGCCAGTTTTATTTCACATTTACCAGATCTTAAATACATTTCCGTAGGGTGAGGTACGTAATTTACTGGCAGAAATTTTCTTCTGTCCTTAAACTTATAAAGAATGTTTTAAGCTTGTGTTTCCATGCAACTTGAATTTAAGTGCTTACTAAATAATCTTTATATCATTTCCTTATGTTCTTTCCTCTGTTGCCTTTCCTACAGGCCTTAAAATTATTTCATTATTGGTTGTTATTATAGTTCACCTATAAAGTATTTAGCCTTTAAGCTTTTTAATCTACCTTAATGCTCTCAAAACTTAGTTATTTTGTAAAATTAGATATGAATGCTTGATACAATAGCGGGTACCTGTCATTCACAATAATAATAATATAGCAGCAAATGCTTGTTTCTTTTAGGGGGGTGTAAACACAAGTGTGAAACATGGTGGAATATACGTGAAAGCTGTTATCCCAAAAGGATCTGCTGAGGCTGATGGGAGAATCCAGAAGGGTAGGTTTAAACTAATCTTCAGTAATGCAGATGCTCATATGGATTATTAGACCGCTGTGGTTTTCAGCTGAGCTATTGCTTTTCATTTGGATTTGGATTTTTTTAAGTATAAGCGAGAGGGCCACATGATGAACAGCCTGTGGGGAAAGCTTTCACACTACACAATTTGTTAATAAGCTGATATCATAATCTTGGGATGTCACTATGATGTTCAAACAGGTTACACGCAGAATATCTTCCATGGGAAGAGACACCAACACTTTCTGCACTATTATTTTTAAATTAGTTTGAGAGAGGAGCTTAGATGCAGACTTAATTTTCCATTCCCTTACAGTCGTGACCATCCCCTGCCATGCATCACTGCAATTGCTAGGCATTAGCATTAGTTTGGACATGGATAGTAAAAATCTGTGCACTATTTACAATTATATGTTGCACATATAAGGTAAAATTGTCAGTCTGCAACTGTTCACTCTTTTATTCAGCAGAAGCACAAATGCACAACATAGTTACTGGTAAAGGCAAATCAGAATTTGAATACTACAACAATGTGTCACCTTGAGCTTTACAGTGCTGGGGTCCAAGCAGTGGCATAACATAAAGGCAGGTTAGCATAACGTGTGACTATGGTAGGAACCTTAAAATGTAAGCTCCACTGGGGAAAGAACTGTTGATGATATATTCTATGAATTCTGTAGGCACTACAGAATTTGTTGGTTCTGTATAAATAAAGTTATACTAATAATAGAGCTTGTTTATCAGTCTTACTAGAGAAATGCCCACACAGGGTCAGGTTTAGTAACCAAGTAACTCCCTAGATGTGTCAGAGTCGGACAATGAAATTACAAATTGCTCAAACAAGCAAACTAGAAGTAGCTGGTTTGTTCAACATTCATCTCTATCGATATTGTATTCATAAGGCAGTAACAATGCCTGGCATTTCCCCAGTATATTATTTGATTACAATGTTTATGTTAAGTAGTTGTTAGAACAACATGCATTTATGATCCTAACCATTACCTCCTTATCAAAGGGGACCGTGTGCTTTCTGTCAATGGGACAAGTTTGGAAGGAGCTACACATAAGCAAGCTGTGGAAATGTTACGAAATACTGGACAGGTAACGATATTAATGTCTGACTGAGGTTGGAATAATGAAATAAATATTTTTAAAAGATTACATTGTATGATCATTGGTACATGTATGACTAAAACAAATAGGCAGATCAACCTCTGGTAACCAAATCACTCAATTTGCTACATGTACAGTCCACCAGTAAATATGGAAACACTTGGGTCCCTTCTGTCTGTGATCCAGCTAATACACCAACTCAAAAAGACTGTGAATTCTTACCAGAATGCCTCTAAAAATTGGCAAACCAGGCAAATCCAGTGTGCCATGCAATAATAATAACAATAATCTCTGCCATAGCATTTTCTGGAATGTGAATATTATATAACACATATGTGTGCATGTAAGTGTGTCGGCATCTAAAGTTAATATTTTGATTTTATCAAATAAAAAAATATACCATTGTAATAACATTCTAGGTGTTAATGAATTATACACTTTTGCAGGTGGTTACTTTGCAGCTAGAGAAAGGGCAGCTTCCTGTTCATGCACCAGTTACACCTCAGGGCACATTGCCAAGTCAGCATGATCAGGTTGCCCTGCAGGGGATGGATAGGAAGAAAACCCTGGACTACAGCTTTGTAACTGACGGTAATGGAACAAATGTATAGGTGTTATAAATGCTCAAGTGTAAGCATATATTGCCTGGGAGAATATGCTTCCTCCTATGAGAATGTATTCCTGTATTGTTTGAGTCAGAAGGGTCAGAAGAAAAATCTCTCTCAATCTCTTTGTCCCAATGTAAATTTATATGGAGATCGTTCACTTATCCTGGAGTGAGCACTTGTCTTTTTTAAACTGAGTTAATGCTGAAACACTGAGAGAATATGATAAACATAAATAATAAAGTCTTTAGGGGTATATAAAAGTTAGCATTGGATCTCTTACTTTTTTAGCATACAGCAGTGTTTTATAGATTTATGCATTCCGGCCATTCTTGAAGGGATGCTGTCATGGGAAAAAATGTTTTTTTTCAAAACACAACAGTTAAAGAGATATTGACAATTGAAATTAAACTCTTCGTTTACATCTATTATAATATTGGCTTTGAAAGCTACTTCTAACTTTGCCATAAAGTATTTGCATGAGGCTTTTACATTACCTGTCTTTTGCCCCATGTTACTGTATGAGGGGGCTACCATATTTGTGCAGCAGGAGTCCATTAGCATTAGAAACCGTAACCAACAGGCTGAGATGAGACAGTCAGGTTGGTAAAGTCAGAGTGTCAGAGAGTCAGGCTTAGGAACTTCAACTAACTAACAATTCGAATCCTTCACGTGAATTTTGCAAATTTGCAACCTTAATGTACATTCATATGTTAAAAGGTCATTTTTTTGTGCCAGTATCACTTTAATATTGCTGCTTCAGCAGAATTCTGCACTGAAATCCATTTCTCCAAAGAGCAAACAATTTTTTAAATATTTAATTTAGAAATCTGACATGGGGCTAGACATGGGAAGGTATCCAGATAACAGCTTGCTGGTAGATATAAGAACAGCACTTAATTGTAAAATCCAGGTCCCACTGTGACACATTCATTTACATTGAGTAGGAGAAAAAACTGCCTGCCAGAAAGCAGTTCCATCCTAAAGTGCTGGCTCTTTCTGAAAGCACATGACCAGTTAAACTGACCTGAGATGGCTGCTTACACACCAATATTACAACTAAAAAAAATACACTTGTTGTTTCAGGAATTAAATTTTATATTGCAGAGTGAATTATTTGTGGTGTAAACAGAGTATTTTAGAAATAAAAACTACATTGTACAAATCATGAGAAAATCCCTTTAAGTTTCATTTGGTTGATGCTGTAACATACTTAAATGGGAACCAAGGAGGAAGGCTGCTAGCAGGAATCTGACTCCTCCGTAAAGTGAAAAAGCCCAACTAGTCCCAGTTTTCACCAACATCCTTTTGTGGCCCTAGACTTACTGCTGCGGTTCTAGCTGGTATCCCACAAAACTTCAGAGACCAGTTTTCCAATATGTAGTTCAAACTTGGATCAGGCAAATGCGCATAGGAAGTGGAACGCACCCATCGGCCAGTGGGCAAGAAAGTAAGAGAGCGTGCTGGTCCGGCGGTCTGCCTTACAGATGCCTCATAGTAATGTCACAGATATATGAAAACATTTCAGCCATCCTACTGTAATTGTAGGGATATACAGAACATGAAAATAATATTCAAGTAAAATATCAGCCTAACTGACCTTCAGGGTCAGCTTACCATAGGTAGGACAAAAAATAGACATTTACTCTCTCCCTGGGACGCAGTCCTATCCATGGCCAGACCCACAGATTGGGAATCTATGCCATAAAGCTACTGCAGGACGTTCTATATTCAGCAGGCCTTTGTCACAGAATAAAGAGCACTTGCTTCAGCAAAACAGTTTACAGGTTACTAAAAGTGAATAGTATAGTAGTATATTTGACTACTGGTTTTAGAAGGCAACATAGTCTGTACAATAAAAAAGTAGCTAGATTTTTATTAAATAAAATAAAACCTTAGCAATTCCAACATTATATGGCACATCAATACTGTATGGGGGGGAAGCCAAATGGTGAACGGATAGGCAGCAAAACGTAGAGCTCTACCGATAAAAAACCCTGAACAGCCCATTCTGACCCCTAAATTCCTATTGCCACATCAGGAAACTATTTTCTATACCCTCAAGGCACTGCTGGAACAGGAGAAATGGGTAAAACCACACAGAAAGTGAGAGCAGACACCGCTGCCAAGCTGAAGCAATATGTAAGAGGCTCAGCCCAAGATTGCGTACGGGACTCGCCCTCATCGCCAGCGCAACAACCTGCACAACAGCCTGCTCCAAGGACGGTGCACACTCCACCGGACAGTCCAACCCAAACTATGCATGATGTGATTGCAGCTATTTCCACTTGCCAGACCACAATTACTGCAACACTCACAGCAAAAATATAAGAGGTGAAGGTGGAGCTCTCTCTAGCTGAAAGGGCATACAGGGTCCTGACCAGAGCCCTTCTTCCTGGAGCACCTCCATGGCCCTTCCTCATTAAGTTATTAAACTACCAGGAGAGAGTTGTGGCATTACAGGCGGCAAGAAATAAAGGCAACATCATCTTTCAAGACACCAGAGTCTCCTTATACCCGGATTACTCTGCAGCTCTGCAACGCCAGTGCAACTCCTTTACTGGGGTTAAAAGACGCCTGAGAGAATGCGGCATCAGGTGTAGCATGATGTTCCCAGCCAAGCTACGGATAATGAATGGCGTCAAAGTGCAATTTTTTTGAGCACCCTGCAACACAACCCATTGGCTGGACACCCATCCACAGCAAAATAATCCACCACACAGATAACCCACTCTGGATCTCTTTCCTTAACTTCTTTCCAGTAAGGGCCTCAAACTGTGAGTAACATACACAGCACTGTGCCATGCAACTAAAAAAACACTGATTTGGGTATGGAATGTGCTTAGATAAAATGCATCACTACATATACACGTTAGATAAACATGTGGATAGCATATCCCTACCCATGGGCCAGCCACATAGTGGGTGTAATACCATCTACTCATGGGGGAATTCAAACCCCACACTGTATGCCAGTTTCCCTATAAAAAAGCACCATATCAGAAGGGACATACTAGGGGAAACACAGAGCTCACAGCTACGATAAACCCCATCTCCAGATGTTATGGGGGGTACTCGGTGGGGGAAATGTACCTCTCTTTGGCTCTCTGTTTTCTCTTCTTGTTTCCTCTTTATTTCCTTTTTTATATCTGGTACTATAACTCTGTATGGGCTCCCTTAATATATTGCATAATGTCGGTAAAAATGCATGTTTCTGGTGTGTGGGACGGGGAAATGGTTTGCACCAGGCTTACTAAACTATTAACAAAGGCCACACCAATACAATATAATCTACTGGAATGTCAGGGGGATTAATGATAAGGTGAAATGCTTCCTGGTTCTAGACCACCTCCGGAAACTCAAAGCAGATATACAACTGCTTCAAGAGACTAGTGTGGCAAAGAACAAAAGCCCTAAAGCGCCACTGGCTAGGACTCACTTACCATGTGGAATACTCCATGTATTCCAGAGGGGTAGACGTGCTTTCTAGCAAATCCATCAAACCCCAAATAGAGACAATAGTGTTGGATAGAGGAGGGGGATACTTGATGCCACTCCCAACCCAGGGGTAGACAAACTCAAGCAGCCCTGGGAGATTGTCTCAAAGCCGCAAATTTGACAGATGTGTTGCGATTGACCATCTCAGGACCAGGTATGGGATGCAAGGCATGTGCTGGGGGTACATACATACATCTCCCTAATCAAAGCAGCAAGGACCCCCACCTCCTGCTCGAGAGGGCTGAATTAGACCACCACAGGAGCAACAGGCAGAGGTCCTGGCGACTGCCCAGAGAGAGCACTGGCATTTGTACAAAAATAGGCCAATACCTAGATGGTGCACATTTACCTAGACTTCCTCGGGCTGAAGCCGATCACCCTCGAAGAAGTCTCCACAGCAATAAACTTATTCCCTAATGGCAAGGCCCCTGGACCAGACGGTCTCTTTGTAGAATGGTATAAAACTCACATTAACATAGTAGGGCCTAAACTCTGTTCCCTTTTTAATTCCATCTTACAGGGGGCTCAACTACCAGACATGTGGATTGGCCACTATCACCTTAATACTAAAAGAGGGGAAAGCGTACAGAGTCGTACAGACCCACCTCTCTCCTTCATTCAGATATTACGGTATTGGCCTAGGTGTTGGCAAATAGATAAAAGCTGGTAACAGACAACATAATACACCCAGATGGGTTTTATTCTCTGTAGATCTACAGATATCAATCGGGGCCACATTCCAAAATGGGGGAGAGATGGTGGTGGTGTCCTTACACAGAGATACATTGGAGTGGCCCTATTTGTGGGCAACCCTAGAGCGTTTCAGCCTAGGGGACAACTTCATAAGATGGTTTAAATAAATGCACTCTGCATCAGTGGTCTCATCATTTGAAGCCCTGGCTAACCAACTAAATAGAGATCATTTGAAGCACCCCATGAAAACAATGACCCAGTTCTTCCATAGAACAGTGGTATTCCCTTACAGAGCTTTGGCGAGTTGGTCCAAGTGGACACAATTATAGCACTCAGTCTTTTTGGGTATATCAGCATGGCAAATTTTGACTTTGCAAAATTTGCACACTCGTCTTTGCAGAAACACTCCAAATCTGTCAGATTGCAAGAGAATCTCCTGTGCTTCAGATCACCCCAGATTTTCAATCGGATTCAGGTCTGGGCTCTGGCTGGGCCATTCCAAAACTTTAATCTTCCTCCGGTAAAGCCATTCCTTTGTTGATTTGGATGTACAGATGAAGCCACTTTGGATCGTTTGACACAGAATAACTTAACTCAGATATCCCATTTAACTCACATATCACAGAATATTGTGTCACAGCATCCCATCCAATAAAAGAGTTCACCATTGAAAGCAATGGTGCTTTGGTATGCTAATGAAAAGGTTAAATGCATTAAATGAGTTAAGATGACTTTAGATAACACAGTTTCTTCAATTAACCCTGAGTCACGACGCATTTAACACACAAATCCAAGTGGCTGTATGCTTTGGGTCGTTGTCTTGCTGAAAGATGAAGTTCCTCCTCATGTTCAGCTTTCTAGCAGAAGCCTGAAGGTTTTGTGTCAGTATTGACTGGTATTTGGAACTGTTCATAATTCCCTCTATCTCCCCAGTTCCAGCTGAAGAAAAACAGCCCCAAAGCATGCCACCACCATGCTTCACTGTGGGTATGGTGTTCTTTTGTTGATGTGCAGTATTGTTTTTGTGCCAAATATATTTTTTGGAATTATGGCCAAAAAGTTCAACCTTGGTTTCATCAGGCCATAACCTTTTGCCACATGTTTTTTGGGAGACTTCAGATGTGTTTTTGCAAAATGTAGCCTGGCTTGGATGTTTTTCTTGTAAGAAAAGACTTTCGTCTTGCCACTCTACCCCATAGCCCAGACATATGAAGAATACGGGAGATTGTTGTCACATGTACCACACAGCCAGTACTTGCCAGATATTCCTGCAGCTTCTTTAATGTTGCTGTAGGCCTCTTGGTAGCCTCCCTGACCAGTTTTCTTCTCGTCTTTTCATCAACATTGGAGGGACATCCAGTTCTTGGTAATGTCACTGTTATGCGTTTTTTTTTTCTCCACTGTGTTAAATGGTATATCTAATGCTTTGAAAATTGTTTTATACCCTTTTCCTGACATATCTTTTAACAATGAGATCCCTCTGATGCTTTGGAAGCTCTCTATGGACCATGGCTTTTGCTGATGCGACTAAAAAATGTCAGGAAAGACCAACTAGAGCAGCTGAACTTTATTTGGGGTTAATCATAGGCACTTTAAATGATAGCAGGTGTATGCTAACTCCTATTTAACATGATTTTGAATGTGATTGCTTAATTCTGAACACAACTACATCCCCAATTAGAAGAGAGTGTGCACACTTATGCAACCACATTATTTTCATTTTTTTTTTTTCTTTCCTCCACCTAGTCCTAGAAGCTTTGTTTTTTTATCAATTGAGTGGTACAGTTTATAGGTCAAATTAAAGGTGGAAAAAGTTCTGAAATGATTTATCTTTGTCTCATTTTTGTACAGCACAGGGACCTGACATTTTACCAGGTGTGTGTAGACTTTTTATCTCCACTGTATACCCAGGCTACCCGGATACCTGTGTGAAATGCAGTCAGGACGCATGTACTTTCCTCCACGTCTTCTGGGACTGTCCTAAAATACAGCACTTTTGGGCTGACATTCTAAGAATCATAAGCTCCATTATAGGCCTGCCCAACATACGGACTCCTACATTTTGTTTTTTGGGCCACTTGGACGGACTAACGCTAAAGTTATGTGAAAGACTCTGCTTGCTACAGCTTTTACATTATGTTAAAAAAAGCGATACTATTGACTTCAGCCCCAACGCTGGAAGAAACTGGTTAATGTTAGTCTCCCAAGTCAAAAACATAATTTTACTGCACAAGGCTGCCCAGACAAATTTTGGGAAATCTGGGACAAATGTAACGTAAAATGATGTCCATGTGAATGTTGTGTAATCAAAGGGGGGTCCCCACTCTTGCTACCTTTACATTTTCTTCACTTCCTTTAACTCCTTCTTCTGCTCTTTACTCTTTGTTACATCTTGTAATATGAAAATTCAAATCAATAAAAATAATCTGTTAAAAAATAAAAAAAATATTGTAGTTGTATAATTATTCACATTTAGGGGGTTATTTACTAAAACTCAAATTAATCAAATTTTTTATATAAACAAAGTCCACCAAACTCCCTTCCATGAATTTAACTCATTCTCAAAAAAAATTGAGTGTCAATTCATGTTGTATGATTCACGTTGGGAAAATACTTTGTTATTGAATTTCGCTGCAAAAACTCAAAAACCCACACTATCAGATTATCCGGCGCAGATTATTATGTCAAGAAACAACTTCAGAAACATCTGCCATTGACTTCTCAATGACCTTGGCAGGCTTGAGATAGAGTATTTTTGGATTCAGATTTTTAGCAGCTTTGGGGTAGGATAAATCTCTAAAAATTCAAGTTTTTCTTTTTGCACAAAAAATTTGCGTTTTCCCCCTAAAAACCGTTACCAGAAAAAATCGAGGTTTAATAAATGGGCCTCTTAGTGTACAACGCTGTGGAATGTGATGTTGCATTATAAATACATTTTATTTAATAATTGTGGAAGCAAATGGTTGACTTTTGTGTGTTATTCATTGCAATGTTTGAGTACATGAGTAGTTTACAGAAAGATGGCACCTTATTGAATAGTGTTTTTTTCACATCCTTTCTTTTAGAGAATTTATTTGAAGTGAAATTAATAAAGAACAGTTCCGGCCTTGGCTTCAGTTTTTCTCGGGAAGAAAACAATTTGCTTGGGCAGGCTGGCTCTAGTATTGTGCGAGTAAAGAAGCTGTTCCCCGGGCAGCCAGCTTCCGAGAGTGGCAAAATAAACATAGGGGATGTAATTTTGAAGGTGAATGGAGCCCCTCTGAAAGGCCTATCTCAACAGGTAAGCCACTGCAGTTATAGTGGGGTCTGCTAACAGCTTATGTAAAAGCAGCTGTCACATCACATTGAGCTTGTGGCACTGTCTTAGGGCAGTGGAGCAATTTCGTAGCTTCATGGGTGGGGGACAAATGCTCAACCTGACTGACATACCTCAGGACTCCACAGCAACTTATTTCTATTTCTGCTAACTGTAACAGTCTTCCTAACCAAACAAACAGTTTGTACCAATGTGGGGTAACAGTACAAAATACTTTTTTGGTGTGACTGGTCTTTTAGCAAGAAGCATGCAACCATTCATTTTCAAATCTTGTGACTTGAAAAATTCTTAAGGAGCTAGCCAGTGCCAGGCATTAATGGATAATCATCTCAGGTATTTAGCTTTTACTCTGTTACTTTTAGGAAGTTGTTTCTGTTCTGAGAGGAACTTCTCCAGAAGTAACCTTGCTGATGTGTCGACCTCCCGCTGGAGTATTACCAGAAATCAGTCTATCAGTGCTGGTAGGTAACAAAGATGTGTAAACATTAACATGATCTAACAGTGAAATATTTCAAAATTCTATTGTTATTCAAACAGAATAATTTTTACTTTACAATTTATTTATTATCTAAATCTTCCATCATTCTTGGAATTTGTAATCACTGCAAACAGATAGGCACCATTTTGTGGACAATGTGTATCATCCCAAAATGTAGTATATGCATCAGAAAGGGGTACTTGATGCATGTGCCCATGTGCAGGCTATGCAGTTATAGACATTGATGAGGGAGGGGTAACATAATAAGTTAAAACACACATTCTCCTCTTAACTTTTTTTTTTTTTTTTAAAAGGTAAGTTTTATTTTGCTTTAACACATTAACATAGACAATACATTACATTGCAGACAATTTCACGTGTGTTCAGATAGCTTTATGAGAGCACGTACTAACTATGAACATGAGATGACAGTCACCTCTTAACTTTTTTTAACCTGCGTAACTGCTAGTTGATCCAGAGGAAGGCAAAAAAACCCCATCTGAAGCCGCTGCAATTTGCCCCAGAGGGGTGAAAAATTCCTTCCTTGCCAAATGACAATCAGACTAGTGCCTGGATCAACTTGTACTATGAGATATCTTCCATAACCCTGTATTCCCTCACTTGTCAAAAAGCCATCCAACCCCTTCTTAAAGCTTTCTAATGTATCAGCCTGTAAACTGATTCAGGGATAGAATTCCACATCTTCACAACTCTCACTGTAAAAAACCCCCTTCCGAATATTTAGGCGGACCCTCTCTTCTTCTAATTGGAATGGGTGACCTTGTGTTAACTGGAAAGACCTACTGGTAAATAAAGCATTAGAGAGATTATTATATGATCCCCTTATATATTTATACATGGTTATCATATTACCCCCTAAGCGCTTCTTCTCCAGAGTGAACAACCCCAATTTGGCCAGTCTTTCCTCATAGCTAAGATTTCCGATACCTTTTACCAGCTTAGTTGCCCTTCTCTGTACCCTCTCCAAAATAATAATGTCCTGTTTGAGTGATGGAGACCAAAACTGTACAGCATATTTTAGATGGGGCCTTACCAGTGCTCTATAAAGTGGAAGAATAACCCCTATCTTCCGTGAATCAATGCCCATTTTAATACCGCTCAAGACCTCATTTGCCCTTGATGCTGCTGATTGGCATTTCTTGCTACAGCCAAGTTTATCATCTACAAGGACCCAAATGATACTGACACTTAAAAACCTTACTTTTTAAAATATGAATATATATGTAAATTTACCTATAGGTCCAGTTGATCGTTTCTTGCGGCGAGGTCTGTTTTTGTATGTAATAATGTTAGTTGAAGTTCCTAAACCTGACTGTTTTGCCAACCACACTGTACCATCTCAACCTGTCAATTAAAGTTTCTAATACTAACAGACTTCTGCTGTACAGGTATGGAAGCCCTCTCATAGATAAACACAGGGAATCAGGCAATGTAAAAGCATCAAGCAAAATTTATGGCAAAATGATAAGTAGCAAGGAAGGTTAATATTAAGATAGATGTAAAAAAGGTTTAATTTTTGGTGTCTGTATCTCTTTAACATTGTGAGGCATCACATAAGATGACAAAATAATATTCCTTTTATGATTTATTTAGCACAAGGCTTATGTATTGAACTCATATTTAGCCAGAAGCATCTTTGCAGGGGGCCAACATACACATCAACTGCAAAACGCACACCCGCCACCTACTCGCAAACCGAAAGTAAAGTGGCTTGGGGAGGGTAGTTTTATGCTCATTGTATAGGAAACCAACCTGCTTTCTCTATAGTTACACCCCTTTTGGAAGTGAGCTCATTAAAGGAACAGTTAAGTGTAAAAATAAAAACTGGATAAATAGGCTGTGCAAAATAAAAAATGTTTCCAATAGAGTTAGTCAGGGAAAAAATGCAAACTATAAAGGCTGGAGTGACTGGATGTCTAATATAATAACCAGAATCCAACTTCCTGCTTTTCAGCTCTGTAACTTTGAGTTAGTCAGCGACTTGAAGGGGGGCCACATGGGACTTAACTGTTCAGTGAGTTTGCAATTGATCCTCAGCATTCAGCTCAGATTCAAAAGCAACAGTTATGACCCATGTGCCCCCCCTCAAGTCACTGATTGGTTACTGCCTGGTCACCAGGGTGACAAGAGAGCTGAAAAGCAGGAAGTTGGATTCTGGCTGTTATGTTAGACATCCAGTCTTTATACATTACAACTAACTATATTAGAAACATTTTTTATTTTACACTGCCTATCTATTTACCAAGTTTTTATTTATATACTGAACAATTCCTTTAAGTTGCACTTATGTATAAAGGGTGCATAAACACAATCTGAACTGTCAAAAATAAATATACGGTACATGATTCCATAGACTGGATGGAAATCATGACTGTCTATCTATGACTCATAACCTTTTGTCAACCCCTTTAAGGGGTTGAGATATGGTTCTTGCTAGTCAGACATCACAGTTTCTTTTCAGTCTGAGAAATCATGTTCTTCTGTATAAAAAATATATTTTTGGAAATTCAGATTGCTTTTCTAAACAACCACAACTGAATAAGCTTACTTCAAAATATATTTTTCTTCACTTTAATGAAACGGTGTTGTTTTATAACAATGTGTTCCCTGAAACTCATTCAGGGGCAAACCGCCCAGGAGCATGCTCAGTGGAGGCTTATATACTGCACATACTTTTGTGACTACCAAGTGCATTTACCAACTCTGCAGTCAAAGAACAGGTCCTGAATCACAGGCTATTTTAAGTGCAGGGATCAATTGGTTGAGTAGGAGGCTCTGTGGGAGACTATGAGTTAGAAAAAAAAGGTTGGAAGTTTATTCTCCTTAAATCAAAAAGGTAGAAAGTAGTGTTAATTGCTTTATATAATAATTAATGGATGTCACCCTGGTATACTTTGTCCTTGGCTAATGATTGGCATGGGAAATAAAAGTTGACAACTATGAACCAGTTTGTTGCAGAAAGTCATATTTAGGATTTTTATTTTGTCATCTGTATTTTTTTTGTAGACCACGTTAAAATCCCCACTTTCATCTAAGTCAAATGATGGTCAATGTAATACAAAGGTTACTGGTAACAGTTCCGATGAGGATGAAGAGGCAAATGAGAAAAGCATGAGACGGCTGAAAACCCCATCTAGAAGGGATAGCTACAGTGATAGCAGTGGCACAGGAGAAGAAGACCTCATACCTGTAACAGATGAAGTTACTACATGGAATGCAACCATCTACCAAACTCCCAGTAGTGTTATTGCACCAAATCGCACCCAGTGCACACCAGGGATCCAGGAAGAGACAATTCGCGACAGGTTTTACACCCCTCAGGAGTCACCCTGCAAACCAGAATTGGAGGACAGGTGATTAAGAAACTTTATCTTTATCACTCACTATCTATTATATAGTTAATAAAGTACCCCTATTGTAAGATATAAGGATATTATAAATCACTGAGGAATGATTTTATAAAGGTCATGGAACTCCAAGGTGACTGCTAATATCCTTATATTTTAAAACAAGGGGTACTGTATTTATTATAATACACAAGTTTACATGAGTCGTGACAGAAATTACATTACTAAGCACCAATCATATTGATATAATTTACAGGATATTAATGGGTCTTGTGTGTTATAAAATAAGTAATTATCATGTACTGGATACCTTTTAATTCTGAACAAAGGTGCATTTAGGTATTCTATTTAGGTTCAGCAGCTGTTGAATTCTTGCTTTTCATTTGCCTTTAAATATTATTTATAATAAATGTGTTTTTACCAGCAGCAATCCTCCTTCTCCCATGCCTTATGATTTGACACCAGACCAAAGTGCAGTAATCCCACAGATTGTACTTTCGGATGCTTATCTTTCCGAATCATTCTCAGAAGAGCAGTTGTCTATCAAGAGCCTTGGGTTGAAAGACCTTGAGGAATTTGAACCTGTAAGTTACCAGTGCTTTCGTGGTTTCTAGTGTAAAACATGCATAATTCTAGTATAATACTAAGCTTAAAGTTGTCACTGCAAGGAGCAGTTATTGTCTTAAAGGAGAACTAAACCCCCCTTTAGCCAAAAGTCCCCACTGACCCCCACTCCTAGCCCCTCTCCATGTCTCCCCCCTGCACAGTGTTACCCCTGTATTGTGCCCCTCTAAAAATACTACGGGCACATGCAGAGTCAGTGTAGCAGAGCTCACAGGTGCCATCCTTGGGGCTTTGGTATTCTTAGTAAAGTGAGAGCTGTATTGGAGCATACACAGTTGGAGCAATCATCCGGTTCATTACAACTGCACATGCGCCTAAAGTAAAGGAAAATGCAGAAGGGAAGAAGACCTGAAGAATACCAAAGCGCCAGAAAATGGCGCCTGTGAGCTCAGCTGCGCTTACTCTGCATGTGTGGTCAGTATTTCTTGAGGGGACGCCATTCAAGGGAAGCACTGTGCAGGGGGGAGGCAGGGAGGGGGGAGTGGGGACTTTTGGCTTAAGGGGGGGTTTAGTTCTCCTTTAAGGGAGCCATAAAAGTTACGATTCAAATGATCATGAGGTTAGTGGGACACTAAATGATCATGCATCTAACAATCGATCAGAAAATAGATTGGTCAGGTTAGAAATGTATCCATTGTCCAATTGGTTGCAGGGTCAAGTAGGCATTTACCCTAGCTTCAACCAGATGATATTGCTTGAAATGGTTGTTGATGGACAAATTGTACATTTATATTGTCATTTCAGGCCCTACAATAGCAAATAGATCTTTTAAAAATTTTAAAATCTATGGCCACCTTTTAGACTGTAGACTATTTAAAGGTAATTGTCAGTTGGCTGCTATGGGCAATTACACATGTGCAATTTAGCACCTTTGTGAAATCAAAGGTGAATATGCTTCACATATTTAATGTTATAAATGACCATCAAATGTGAGTAGATTCATGGCAGGAGCAGCATACAAATACAAAAATACAGTTTATTGACTGAGGACAAAAGAAATCTGAATAGTTTGGTGAAAAAAAAGTATGATGTCATAGGCAGTAGAGGCTTTACAAAAAAAGTACTTTCAAATGTATAAATTTAAATGCAGTACATACTTTTCACCACATGTGCCACATGCAACAGTGCACATATTCAGTGATACAAATGTGTCTATTCAAAAAAAGTCCTTTCAAAGAACCTTCAAATTTATACAGAACAGTTACAGTGGGGCAGATTTACTAAGGGTTAAATTGTCAAGGGCTTTTAGCCCTCGAATTCGACAATAAATATTCGCCAAAATCTAAGAAAATATTCTCCGGTTGTGAGCGCGTTTTCGACTATTCACCAGAATCGTATGATCAAATGATTCTCCGAAAAGTCACAGAAAAAACATTTGAATGTTCTCCAAAATCGGACGAATCGAACGTTTGAAGCGTTTGATCATACGATAAAAATTTGGTTGTATTGCAATTCGGTAGGTTCAATCTGGCGAAGTAGGCAGTCGAATAAAAATTTCAAGGGCAAGTTCTTCGACTGGCGAATAGTCAAACGATCAAATATATATTTATTCAATCTATTCGATGCGACCGAATATTCGATAGTCGAAAATACTTAATTTGCATATTCGAATAGTCGCACAATTGAATAGAGACTATTTGAGAGAATATTCGAATCCTTCACATGAATGTAGTAAATCTGCCCCTTTCTCATTGACAATTATGCATTAGGAATTTTTACTATTGCCTATGACGTCATACTTGGCGCCAATTTCAAAGGGTATTTAAGTATGCACCTATTCACATGCACTTTATCCTTGATAAAGGCCCAAATCTGGGGCGAAACGTTAGAAATGCATTGAAGAATAAAAGCACGTTTAGTCACAAGAACAATGGAGTGCCTCAACCCACACCCGTTTGCTGAATTTCTACAGTTAAAGAGGAAGCAGACTCCCATGGTCCTGCCCCCCTGCTACAGTACTTTCTGCCTTCTCTATACATAAGTATATGTGGATTTCACTATAGTTACGAATAAGGCTGAGATAATATTGCTCTTCTGATTTCAGCCTATGTTAAGGTTGCTTCCAGAAAATATGCATGTATAATTTTTTTTCATAGGAGGTAGAGCTCCACGTCACCCTGACAAAATCCGAGAAGGGGAGTCTGGGCTTCACAGTGACCAAAGCCAGTGACTGCATTGGCTGCTATATCCATGATATCATCCAGGATCCTGCCAAAAGTGATGGGCGGCTACGGCCAGGAGATAGGCTTATCAAAGTGAGTTTATTTTAAGAATGTATTTTGTTTGTTTCCATATGTTAATAATCACATTCCCAGTTATTTATCACTTTTTTATTATATGTATATGCTGGTGTAGGTATGTGTTACACAATTCTTCATACTTTGTCTACTAGAAAATCATGTAAAAATTAAATAATCCCAATAATCTGATTTTGCTCCCAATAAAGCTCAAATACAAGGTTCTGTTTTATTATTACAGAGAAAATGAAATCAATTTAAAACATTTCAATTGTTTGATTATAATGGAGTCTACGGGTAATTTGGAGCTTTCTGGATAATGGGTTTTCCAATAAACCATAACTGAAGAGGGCTGGGATGGGCTGCTTTTTTCTCCCCGTATGACCTTGATACAAATAATAAACTTGTAAATCAGAATGTTCAGACAAGCTCTTTACGCAGTACAGACCAAGAAAATATATCTTTTTTTTTTATTATTGCTTTGCTTGACTGCATTAATTTTGTACTTGAATTTGGCACCTGTGATATCTTTCTCTTACAGACAATAAAAACTGCTATTCACTTTTCAATATACCAAGGGGCAGTAATAAACTTTTTTTTTATTTATTGCAGTATATTTAATCTAGCCAACCATGTTAACATAATCCCTGGTCAGGCCAATAATACTCACTTTCTTCTTGAATTCAAGTCTGTTCTAGTTTGATATTTTACTTCCATTATTTTATAATCATTATTTTATAATCTTATTTTACAGGTTAATGATGTTGATGTGACAAACATGAGTCATACAGAAGCTGTCAATTTACTAAGAGCTGCACCAAAGACAGTGCGCCTTGTGCTTGGCCGTGTTCTAGAGTTTACTAGGCCCCAATTCCCTTGTCATCTTTTGCCTGATATTGTATTGACTTGCCACAAAGGAAACTTAGGTAAGTCTTTTGAAAATCAAGGTACTAGTTTATACATGTTGAAGAGAGTTTGAAAAGAGAATTAAAAGGATTTACATGCCAATGTACAGATTTGTGGAAGCAATGAGAAAAACATATAGATGTTTCTACCTGGGTATACAGTTGTACTCATAAGTTTACATACCGTGGCAGAATTTATGATTTCTTAACCATTTTTCAGATAATATGAATAATTACACTAATAGGGGAATGTAATATATGTCGGTAAGGCAAAAACTATTCGCAATGCGAAAAGTTATGCCTCTGTGCGAACAATTTTTGCTTTGCGCGAATTTAATATAGCTTTTGCGAACCCGGAAACTGTTGGAAGAAAGTTTGCGAATTTTACAGCTTGCGCCAATGCGCAGTCAATGTCATAAAACTTCTTACTGAAAAAGTCGTTATGTTTGCTCCAAAAGATTACAACACCTTCAAGCACTTCTTAAAAGTGTGCAATTAAAGTTCGCAATGCGCAATCAAAGTTTGCTTAAGGAACAATATTACATTGCGAGATGTGGATTTTTAATCCTATTGATGTGCATTATTTTGCTCTTTGCAAATTTAATTACATTCCCCCCTAAAACTTTTCTTTCACTCATGGTTAGTGGTTGGTTGAAACCATTTAGTGTCAAATAACTGTGTTAACTCTTTTTAAATCATATTCACTACATAAATTAACCAAATCACCATGATCAAAAATTTTATTCAGTTCTTAATACCGTGTATTGCCCCCTTTAACATCAATGACAGCTTGAAGTCTTTTTTGGTAGTTGTGGATGAGGTTCTTCTCAGATGGTAAAGCTGCCCATTCTTCCTGGCAAAATTCCTCCAGTTCCTGTAAATTCTTGGGCTGTCTTGCATGAACTGCATGTCTGAGGTCTCCCCAGAGTGGCTCAATGATATTGAGGTCAGGAGACTGATATGGCCACTCCAGAACCTTCACTTTATTTTAATGTGGCCAATGACAGGTCGACTTAGCCTTGTGTTTTGGATCATTGTCATGGTGGAATGTCCGAGTACATCCCATGCGCAGCTTCCGTGTTGATGATTGCAAATTTTACTCCAGTATTTTTTTAATTTACTGCATTCATTTTGCCATCAATTCTGACCAAATTTCTTCTTCTTTTGTAGCTCACACATCCCCAAAACATTACTGATCCACCACCATGTTTCACAGTAGGAATGGTGTTCCTTTCATTATAGGCCTTGTTGACTCTCCAAATGTAGTGTATTTGGTTGTGGCCAAAAAGTTCAATTTTAGTCTCATCACTCAAATGACTTTGTGCCAAAAGGTTTGAGGCTTGTCTCTGTGCTGTTTGGCCTATTGTAAGCGGGATACTTTGTGGCATTTGTGTAGTAATGGCTTTCTTCTGGCAACTCAACCATGCAGCCCATCTTTCTTCAAGGGTCTGTCAGAAGTCCAGAAAGTCATTGACCTTTTATAAACACCCACTAATTACAAGCAAACAGATCAGAGGAGAAGATGGTTACCTTTAATAGCCATTCTAACCCTTTTGTGTCAAGTTGTGTGCATGTTAGGCCGAATCACCAGGGTATGTAAACTTTTGATCAGGGTCGTTTGTGTAGTGGTTATGATTTAAAAAGAGTAAACACAGTTGTTTGACAATAAATGGCTTCAGCCAACCACTAACCATGAGTGAAAGAAAAGTTTTTGTGTTATTCTTATTCTCTGAAAAATGGTTAAGAAATCATAAATTCTGCTAGGGTATGTAAACATATGAGCATAGCTGTACTGCGTTTAAATAAATGTATATGTTTATACTGAAAGGGTTATAGTGTTTGGAATGGTACATAAAGAAGCTATACCATATTGTCCTTCTTCCTACTGGCATTTTAGATGCATTCTGAACCACAACCCCACCAATTTTATATTGCTTCTTTGAGGGTAAAATCTAGGGGCATTTACCTTGCACAATGAACCACAGAAATCACTAACCAGCATATGTTGATAGTCTAGCACATTTAACGTGACCATACATGAACAGATATTGCCTTCTGGCTCTGCCAGCAGCCCTGTGTGGGGACAAATTGTTGGCCTTCTTGACTGATATCTGGTTGAAGCTTAGCCTGCAAATCCGACAAAGTAAGGACATTTAGCCATGGTTGTTGCTCTATATGTTTACAGGTAGAGGTACAGGTTTACCTGTTGGTGGAACACTCAGTTTTGGGGAGGAACATTTGTGCATTTTTCGATCAGATTTTTGCTTTCGAACAGCAGATATCATAACAAATAGATGCTGCCTGTTCATTGGTTGCTGTGGGTTAGTAGATAGAGTGCACCTGTTATTACACCCCCACATAGATTACAGTCTAACTGGCCTGCCTTCTCTCATACAGGCCTACAGCTTTCAAGTGGTCCAGATAGTGTTTCTCAGAATATTTATATACAGGATATCAAGGCAGGTTCTGTAGCTGACTGCGATGGAAGCTTGAAACCTCAAGACATTCTACACTATATCAATGGTGAAAGCACATTGGGAATGACTTTAGAGGAAGCAGAGCAAGCCCTGGAATCATCTTTACCTACTGTTGCATTAAAAGCTACAAGGTATGCATTATTATACTTATGTCTTAACTGTATTACTCATCTTTCTATTCTGGCTTCTCCTGTTCATATTCCAGTCTATTATTCAAACCACTTTGAATAATTTGGGTCGTATCAACATATGACTGCTGAAAATCCAATTTGTTGCTGAATAAAAAGTAAAATGATTAAAAACTTAAAACTTGAAGACCAATGGCAAATTGTCTTAGAGTTATCAATTTCTACATCATACTAAAAGGTGAACAACCCCTTTAAATGAATTCTGCATCTTAACTATTTTCAAATCTTGGGCAAGCTGCATTCATTGCTGAGGGGTTGATGTGGGTTGATCTGGTCCCCAAATATGTAGTTGCTACCTAGGATCAGTCCAATAGGTATTTTTATAATATATTTATATATAATTTGTATACCAGGAGCAGAATAGAACACATGATTCATAACTGCACTGTATTTGAATGATTAAATTTTAAAAGATTTAGTTTGATCCCCTATATATATCTTTCAAAAGTGGTTAATATTACGTTATGTTCAATCTTTATAGATTTGCTAACCAATTAAGTAGCAATGACTACACAAAACTCATAAGATATTTGTATTCTGGCAGCAGGGCCACCATTAGAAATCACGGGGCTCTGCACAACAAAATTGTCGGGGCACCCTGGGCTCCGACCACCCAGGCACCCGAGCCCCGCCCCAATCCCTGCCTAATCCACATCAAAGTTAAAAAGACCACACAGACATCAGCGCTACAAAAGGGCTCCCTTATAAGTTAAAAAAAAATTTGTGCCAGCCCCCCCCCCATAAAAGTTTTTTTTTTTTTTTAAAAAGCATTGGTGCCAGAGCCCCTTATACAAGTAAAAAAAGATTAGGGCCCCAAAAAATATATTTTTTTAAAAAAACATTGGCGCCAGGGCCCCCTTTACAAGTTAAAAAAAAAATTGGAGCCCCATAAAATATTTTTTTTTAAAAATTGGTGGCAGGGGCCTATAGAGTATTAAAAGAAAACATTTGAGGCCAGGGGATTAAAAAAAACCCACATTGGTGTCGGTAGAATTGAACTCGTGGCTTCAGTACTTCAGCATCAGCTCCTTCGTGACTTCGGGTCTTTCCGTCACTTCAGGACTTCAGTGTCGGCTCCTTCGTGTCTGTTCGGCACTTCCGCATTCCGCATCGGAACAAGCCGTACAGGCTGGTAAGGGGGGCCCAGCTTTTGGGAACATGCAGCACTGCCAGGCCCCCCTTCAGCCCCGGGCCGGGACACTTGTCCCCCCTGTCCCCCCCCTGATGGCGGCCCTGTCTGGCAGTAGTGTTGTGTTGCAGACTTATGCTTATATATTTTCTCTCTCTCTAGGGATGGAACCCCTGTTGCTCCTACAAACAGGAAAAATGTGAGCCAAAGCCCAAAGACAACGAAAATTAATGGTAAAAAAATGTCTCAAATAATTATCATCTGGCTTGTAATGTGTATATTTCTCATATATCTGAGAAAAATTGTAGGGATATAAGCATGTTGAGCATTTATACTAAATGACAACTGGAAAAGTATATGCAGCTGTGTTTCACAACCCTGTCCTCTTGGGACAGTGGCATGTACATATTGTTTTAAACATAGCAAGCTTTGTTTGTCCATATATTTCACTGTATTCAAGCTGGTCAACTACTTCAAATTCATCCCTGTTCTGGTCGGTCTTACACTCAATTTCATCTGATTCATTAAGAATTCAGAAGCTCCATTATACATTTTACACACCTGACTGTGTGTGAATGATGGGAGCTACAACAGAAGGTGGCAACTGCTCAAAAAAGCAAAAAAGGAAAATTTTGCTCACCACTAAATTTTAAGCCATTAGGCTGGGGTGCAATGAGGCTGTGACCACAAAATTCATACAAACAAAGGCGTCTGCACCCATTATTAATATATGTAGGTCATTAAGATGTCCTACATATATTGGCAAAGATATGGATATATTTCCCATTGTGATTTTACCCCTCTGGATATTACCTTTTGTTACATTATTGACCACTCAGATGAATAATAATTAAATTCTATATTCATTTTTCTGTATAGGTTTTTCATGTGATGAACGTATTATGTGCATACAAGCTGCTCCTGATGTATATACTCCAGAGGTAAATATTGTATTTGCTTCTACTACTACTTTAATGTTCTACTTTATTTGTTACTTCAGCTCATCATGTTGTTTTGCATTCATTTTTGGCATTTTTTTCTCTGGTAACTGGTGTGTATTTTCACCTCCCAAACTGTTTCCTCTTTTGGCAACCCAAAGCAATAGCTGGAGGACTCAGCCTGAAGGTCAGGTAGGGTAAAATTGAGGGAGAAAGCTTACTTGCTCTCCTAAATACTTCTGGAACCCAAGATGCTTATTGTTGATTAGGATGATTTTGGCTTTTTTTGCTACTGAAATGCACAGGTCATACGAATTGGTAATTGGTCAGAAGCTGAAAAGTTTAATAAACCACTCATGCCATACTTTCATGGGGAACATCTTATATGTTCAGGAGTCAGTATGATTTTTTAATTTAAGTTGAAAGGTTTAATAAACCACTCATGCCACACTTGCATGGGATACATCTTGTGTTCAGGAGTCAGTACAATTTGTATGTCCCCTCTGGGGCAAAGTGGGGAGTCTTCAGATAAATGTTAAGAGTTTTTCATCTTCCTCTGGATCAACTAGCAGTTAGGCAGGTGTTATGTAAACATACAATGTTGGACTTGTGTCTTTTTATAGCCAAACTTATTATGTAACTGTGTTATGTAAAACTAATTGCCTGACTGTATTATTAATGAAAAGGCTTTAAATTCTGGTTAAGCAGTGTCATTCATTATTTGGGTTGTTGTATATGCCTGCTTGCCTGAAAGCAGTTCCTCAACACCCTACTCTAAAAGTCAACCTTTTATTTTCTTAGCATAAGTTACACTTACACAAGGTTCGGATTTGTACACAATTCCTGTGCCTTTCTACCTGTGACAATGGTTACTGATCTGTAAAAAGAGAACACTGGTTTCTGATTTAAAGAACAAGGAAAGTCAGTATATCCATGCAACATACCTACCCCATAGATGTACTTACTTGCCCCATTATGTTTCTCCTTTGCTTGCTTTAAAGGCGACATTTTACAAAATTGTTATCTTTAGTTTCTAGCATTCATGCTTCCCTAAAATATGCAATGATGAAGAAAAAGACGGTTTTTAATGCAGTTTACCTCCTAAAATTGTGATTATATCAGAGACGCAGAGAGAACCTCAAAATCTAAAAACAAAGGCACAGGAGCAAACGAAGAGACATATAGGGTAATATTGTTTGGTAGGTAATACCCCATATTGTGCATAATGGAGAATACTACGTGCAACATATGTGTGTTAATCCCCTTCCAATTACAACACCACCATCATATAAGATACAGATGAAATAGGCTTTACTTAATACCTGTTTTTTGCAGGTGGGTACAGGGGCGGACTGGGCCGGCGGGACACCAAGAAAAACCCTGGTGGGCCCCTGGCTCTTGTGGGTCCCTCTGGCCTAGATATGTGATGTGCAGGCTCCTTCCTGCCACACGAGCCTGAACAAATTAGTGCGTGAGCACATGCTCGCGATGCAGACCAGCAGGGGAGCTGGGGTGCAGAGTGGGGCCTTGGACAGCAGTCCCCCTCTGCCCCCCCCCCAGTCTGACACTGGTTGGGTACTCACAAACATTCTCTTTTTCAGCTTGCACATAAAGATTATGCTGGGTCACAACTCACCCTCTGGTTCTGGCTATGAAGTGATATGCAGCAACAATAGTGTAAAATAACTTTTTTTATTTTTTAAAATAAAGTTTTAAGATGCACTCATATGGTGTCCATAATGTAAAACATATCTATATCGACATTTCATCCAAGCTCCCCTTTGGCATATAACCAGAACACTTTCTTGGATTCAAATACAAATCACCTTGTAGCATCTTTTCCTTGTGTTCATCATCAGGGAGCTCTCCTGTGACGTCACTCAGCCTATTCTCCATAAAGCACGTTACCTACCAAACAAGATTACCCTATATTTTTCTTCTTGTTTGTTCCTGTGCTTTTGGCACTGGCTTTGTTTTTAGATAATGAGATTTGAACTTGAAGGGATACAAGTGTGTGAACTTACCTATACCTTGGGACATTCTTGGGTTTTTATTTGCAGAGAGAACCTTTCAGATCAGAAGCTTGACTGAAATGAGAGGTGGGGGTGTCTGTTCATTCTCGCATAGGAAATAGTCACAGCACTGACTAACAGGCTGAACTCTGCAGAGCAGGGATCCCCAACCTTCTGAACCCGTGAGCAACATTCAGGAGTAAAAGGAGTTGGGGAGCAACACTAGCATGAAAAATGTTCTTGGTGTGCCAAATAAGTGCTGTGATTGGCCATTTGGTAGCCCCTATGTGGCTTGTCAACCTACATTGAGGTTCTGTTTGGCAGTGCACTTGGTTTTTATGCAACTAAAACTTGCCTCCAAGCCTGGAATTCAAAAACATGCACCCGCTTTGAGGACACTGGGAGCAACATTCAAGGGGTTGGAGAGCAACATGTTGCTCACGAGCTACTGGTTGGGGATCACTGCTGCAGAGAAACCCCTCCCATCTTCCAGCAGTGTGTCTCTCTCTCCCTGTTTCCAGCCTGCACATACAGTGGTGTGAAAAACTATTTGCCCCCTTCCTGATTACTTATTGTTTTTCATGTTTGTCACACTTAAATGTTTCTGCTCATCAAAAACCGTTAACTATTAGTCAAAGATAACATAATTGAACACAAAATGCAGTTTTTAAATGAAGGTTTACGTTATTAAGGGAGAAAAAATAACTAAGAACAAAAGTAATTGAGATCTATCAGTCTGGTAAAGGTTATAAAGCCATTTCTAAAGCTTTGGGACTCCAGCGAACCACAGTGAGAGCCATTATCCACAAATGGCAAAAACATGGAACAGTGGTGAACCTTCCCAGGAGTGGCCGGCCGACCAAAATTACCCCAAGAGCGCAGAGACAACTCATCCGAGAGGCCACAAAAGACCCCAGGACAACATCTAAAGAACTGCAGGCCTCACTTGCCTCAATTAAGGTCAGTGTTCACGACTCCACCATAAGAAAGAGACTGGGCAAAAACGGCCTGCATGGCAGCTTTCCAAGGCGCAAACCACTTTTAAGCAAAAAGAACATTAAGGCTCGTCTCAATTTTGCTAAAAAAACATCTCAATGATTGCCAAGACTTTTGGGAAAATACCTTGTGGACCGACGAGACAAAAGTTGAACTTTTTGGAAGGTGCGTGTCCCGTTACATCTGGCGCAAAAGTAACACAGCATTTCAGAAAAAGAACATCATACCAACAGTAAAATATGGTGATGGTCTGGGGTTGTTTTGCTGCTTCAGGACCTGGAAGGCTTGCTGTGATAGATGGAACCATGAATTCTACTGTCTACCAAAAAATCCTGAAGGAGAATGTCCGGCCATCTGTTCGTCAACTCAAGCTGAAGCGATCTTGGGTGCTGCAGCAGGACAATGACCCAAAACACACCAGCAAATCCACCTCTGAATGGCTGAAGAAAAACAAAATGAAGACTTTGGAGTGGCCTATTGGAGTGACATATTGAGATGTTGTGGCATGACCTTAAGAAGGCGGATCATGCTAGAAAACCCTCAAATAAAGCTGAATTACAACAATTCTGCAAAGATGAGTGGGCCAAAATTCCTCCAGAGCGCTGTAAAAGACTCGTTGCAAGTTATCTCAAACGCTTGATTGCAGTTATTGCTGCTAAGGGTGGCCCAACAAGTTATTAGGTTCAGGGGGCAATTACTTTTTCACACAGGTTTGGATTTTTTTTCTCCCTAAATAATAAAAACCCTCATTTAAAAACTGCATTTTGTGTTTACTTGTGTTATCTTTGACTAATAGTTAAATGTGTTTGATGATCAGAAACATTTTGTGTGACAAACATGCAAAAGAATAAGAAATCAGGAAGGGGGCAAATAGTTTTTCACACCACTGTACCTGTGTAACATTGATGGGCAAAATGAAAGGGAAATGACCATGTGAAATTTTCCCACACTAACATACATACATGGGCTCTATAGGCAAAGTTAGACAATCATTGTTAAAACGTGTTCCAAACCTGGCCTCCAGCTCCCTAGCCTAGGCTCACTACCATTGTGCACGGACCTGCTATGGGGAAGCAGGCTTTGCTTTTATAAAGAAACTTGTTACCCTTACCAGTAAGTGCAGGCTCTGTTAGCAAACAGTTTTTTATAAAGTACAAAAGCCAATATAATGTTTTGTATATTGTATCTAAATAGAGCAAGATGTTTTAAGGCTTGTTCTATATAGCTCTCTGCATCTATTATTCATTTATAAAATCTGCATATACAGTGAATGTATATGAATATGTATAGTTCACCCAATGAAATACTGTTTATGTGCACTGATATTTATTGTATTGCAAAATAGGATTAAAATAAATATAAAAGTGCAGAAACAACACTGGATGCAGTGAGTTACAGGAAAAGAGCATGGTGGCTGTTGGTGTGGTTCTGTACTGGAAAACTACACACAGATGCTCAGAAACAATATTTCATTGGATGCAGGGAATTACTAAAAACAGCAGAGTAGCTGCTGAGGAATAGGATACATTATTGGATGCAGGGAGTTGCTGAAAAAAACCAGATAAGTTGATGTGGTGCTAGAGAACTATGCATACACCTGTGCAATGTTTGGAGAAATTTGGGCAAAAATACCAAACCACTTATAATTCAGACTTTATAAAACGCCCACATGGAACATAACTGTTCATTGAGTTTGCAACTGATCATCATTTCATCATCATTTATTTATAGAGCACTGACAAGTTACACAGTACATATAACTGATCCTTAGCATGCAGGTCAGATTCAAAAGCAAACAGTTATGAACCAAGTCCATTGCAGTGGAAACCAAGAGAGCTGCAAAGCAAGAAGCAGTGAGTTGGCTATTATGTCATCCAGCCACTACAGCATTTATTAGTTGGCTAACTATATTTGAAACATTTTAAAATTTTATCAGCCTATCCATTTACCCAGTTTTTATTTTTAGATTGAACAATTCCTTTAAACTGACCGAAGCTGCAAGTAAAATAAAGCCAGTCAGATATACAGTTTTGATATATATAAATATATATATATATATATCAAGACTGAGTTGACCAAAGCACCGGAAATGAGCAAAAGGGGAGGTTTGAGTGCTGGTTTAAAGTTTATTTGGACATATTGGACCTGAAAGGTGCTTAAAAAAATTTTCCTTCTACTTTGCAACACTTTACATAGTATAGTGAATTGTACAAATATAATGTTTATGTCCCCTGCACTGTAAAAGATGCTGCCATTTTAAAATTATATTGTTCTTCCCGCTGACCAGGGCCAAACTGAGCCAGCAGGACACCGGGATAAAACCCAGTGGTCCCCAGCCTTCATGGATCCCGCTGACCCAGGCTGGCTTCTTGTGAGGTGGTGATGCAGTGGGTCAGAGCCAGTCATCCCACAGTGGTAGCTGGATGTGTAGAGTTTAGTGTTTGCTTTTCATTGGTCCCAGTCCCGCTGCGAGGGGATTCGATGCACAGCACAGGGATTGCTTTGATGAGAGCATTCAGCAGCAGAGACCGAATGGCTGCATTCCGCTTCACCAGGTGGCCAGCCATATGTACATGATGACATGTATATGTCATCCTGTTTCTACCTGCTTTCTACCTTCAAAGACACAACACATTTGTATGTGTATGTTAGAAATATGGTGGAGTGTAGTTAACTGGCAATATGGGCCTATTTTTTTTTTTTTTTAGATAATTTACTAGTTCTTTCACAAAGTGACTGCTGCTACAAATAATAGGATCAATGATTTTGCCTTAAATTGCAGTAACTTTGTATGTTTATAAATATTGCCATATTTTTAGTTAACCAGACCATTGTGAACATTAGCTGTAACCGATTTAAACAGTAGTAACTATAAGAATAAAGGACAGTGTGTATATTGTTTACACAATATAATATATATATATATATATATATATATATATATACATATATGTTTTTAGTATGCAGTCTTGCTGAGGATTATGTATAAAAAAAACACTGCTAAGTAAAGGGAGCTCAGTTACTTTAATATAGGTAAAAACGCCTCACTTTAAATAAACATTATTTGTCTATTTTCTAAATGTAATTTGCATATTTTGTCTCTGTGCCCTTAAAGGCAGGTATAGTTCAAATTGTATTGGAAAAGCCTGCCAGTGGAGAGTTGGGATTTTCCCTTATAGGAGGCGAATATGGTATATTTGTGAAGTCCATCAGTCCTGGGGGTGTAGCTGACACAGAGGGCAGCTTACAGGTTGGAGACAGATTGCTTCAGGTAATTTTATAGCTGTATATATTTTCCACACCTTTGCTCTCAACTGTTTTAGAGGTGGTATTCTGCAGAGGGACTTGTGGTTTGCATGAGCAGGAATATAAAGCATAAGGAAGTTAACTGTAGTTTGGAAAGGCTGATTTCCCACAAGTATAGTCATGCATTTGCTAATACAAGGAAGGCTCCCATAAATTATACTATGCATATATCAGCATCTTTTTCATGCTTGATCCATTAGAGCAGATCAGTCAAGACCTCCAGGGTATAAAAAGAGTTTTATATAAAATTATTAGATATTTAAGTGCTCTATGCAGTTATCAGTATACTACTGTAAAACAAACAATATAACATAAATTAGTATAATAACCACTGCATTGCATTCCTGCAATGGTTTCATCTTCCAGACATGCATATTTTGCTTGCCTTGTAGCTGTGTAATTTACCATTTGATACTTGACATATGGGACAATGAGTTATAGTCATTGTGGGCACAAAACAAAACTGTGCTACCGTGCTAGCCAGTATCAAAAATAAATAAACAAATACAAAAAGTATTGTAGAAGTGATACCTATATTGGCTAACAATAAAAATACTAGTCTTTGTGGGGAAACTTGTATTTAAACTTTTAGCATTACAGATGGGCTTGTTTTAGTCAACTATTATAGTTTTGTTTGTAATGATTTTATAATTGTACTACCTTATTCTGTCCTGCATCTGAAAATACTATGACCATGCCATGCAAAAATTGATCCACCGTTAAGCTGGCCATAGATGCAAAGATCCGATCATACGAATCATCGTACGATTGGACATCCCCATCTCCCGACCTGCCACTAAACTTCAGATTAAATAAAGTAGTAAAAGCATCAGATCAGCAAATGAGCTTTACACTTTTGTCTGTAAGTAAACATTGTTGCAAAATATAACATTTAACTGCATGACTACATTTGTAGCTGATCAGTTGGTTACAGATTAGAGTAGACTATGTAGGTTGTAGACATACATACAGTTATAACAGAACAGTTAAAATAGAATTATAGGATATCACAAAGTGAGACCATGCATCTGAAAAAGCCGTAATAAAATGATAACAAGTGCTTCTTTTAAAGCCATACAGGTGGGTCATTCAACCACACCCTAGTAGTATATTAAAAATATAGTAGAAAATATTGCAGCTTGCTTGCATCTATTGTAGTAATAAAGTTCTCCCAAACCTCAAAAAAGATATGTGTGTATGACTCCTTTTGGAGTGATGTCCTTCTGAAACACATGGTATAACTTAATGGTCAAAAAAGATGGGTTTCTGTTTATCCATACAGATGGATGCATGGGCAATTGTAAATTGTCTGCTTCCCCAAGTAAATCTAGTGTTGTTCAGCATATACCAAATAGAAATTTTCACAACAGTGACAGAGGAATGTAATTAAAGGGGTGGTTCACCTTTACGGTAACTTTTATTATGTTATAGAATGGCCAATTCTAAGCAACTTTTCAATTGGTTTTTATTATTTATTTGTTATAGTTTTATAGTTATTTGTCTTTTCATCTGATTCTTTACAACTTTCAAATGGGCGTCGCCGTCCCCTTCTAAAAAAACAAATGCTCTGCAAGGCTACAAATGTATTGTTATTGCTACTTTTTATTGCTGATCCTTCTATTCAGACTCTCTCCTATTCACATTCCAGTCTCTTATTCAAATCAATGCATGGTTGCTAGGGTAATTTGGACCCTAGTTACAAGACTGCTTAAAATGCAAATTGAAGTGTTGCTGAATAAAAAGTGAAATAACTCAAAAACCGTAAATAATAAAAAATGAAAACAAATTGCAAATTATCTCAGAATGTCGCTCTCTACATCATACTAAAAGTTGTCTCAAAGGTGAACAACCCCTTTAAGCATGTCTTCTGCTGCATATCGGGTTATTATTGTCCAGAACCTTTTTTCATGTAGGGACATAACTAGAAACAGTGAATCAGATCTACTTCAGGGGAATTGCATCTACAGCAATTATGGTTCAATGTCATCTTACAGCAGTGCTATCTGTTTGGGGAATAGTAGGATCTATGGAAATGGTTTTGATGCATTTTTTTATATAATGGTAATCAGAGATTGTATTTGTATGTTGCAGTGTTTTCAAGAGGTCAGATATTTTCTGGAAATAATGGAGCCATTTGTCAGGTCCTTGAAAATGCATAAGCAATTGGTTAGTGTAGCAATATTTAGCCCACCAATATGGCTATTCTAGAGAGAGGAGGAGGATTAAAATATGTATCTTGCGGATTGTCACAATTTGAATCTGACAGTAGCTTCACAATTTTATTACACCTTTCTGCTGAAGAAAAACAAATAGATTACCTGAAAGCTCCAGGTATTTTTTTTGTAGAAGTGTTACAGGTGTTTGTGTTGTTCCATCAGTTAGTTGTTTTAGCCCCTTAATACCATTTATGTACCATATATAGAAAGTGTGCAGAGCCAAACTGTCCTGAAATTCTTAATTTCATAAAAGGATGTCTATTCAACACAAATTGTTTGCCATATTTGGCAAATCATGTAGACTAATGGGATATCTATCCAGCTATCTAGTTTGTTTGTGCAGAAAGTATTCTGGATGAGCAGGAGGTATACACTGTACATATGTGTGTGTGTTTGTGTGTGTGTGTGTGTGTGTATGTATATATATATATATATATATATATATATATATAGTTAATGTAGTTTAAAATGTATAATTTATATAAAATATTACCTATTACAAGCAGAGCATTATGACTAGACAAGTCCAGAGAAAACCCCATATCCATTCACAATAATGGATCAAGATGTCTATAGCCAAGCCATGGCTAGCAAATTTTTAGGTCTTCCAATAGTCTTTTAAGACATTGCATAATGTATTAGTTTGGAAGCTCTAAAGTTTTCTGATGAAGGAAGCTTATATTGATTTTGTAATTGTATTACTGTTATAAGGCCGGATCATAAATAGATTGTTTACACTGGTAAACCATTTAATCTGCCACCAGTGGAATTATACAGGGGTTTGTCACGTCGAAACATTTTTTTCTCCTTTTTTTTAGGTTAATGGTGAAAATATGATAGGAGCCACACATGGCAAAGCTGTAGCAAGTATTCGAAAAACAAAGGGGACACTTCAGATCAGTGTGGCCAGAGAAGCCATGCCATCAGAGACTACAGTGATAAACACATGCAATGGAAATATAGGTGATTCTCTAATAAAAACATTTTTATCACTTTATTGTGTAATATATATTTTATCAAATAACCCCACATATGTTGCAATGATCTCAAAACCCTCATATGTTGCAATGTACTCACATATGTCTTTGTAGAGCGTGCAAGGTTTAATCCTCTTTTTTTTTTGTTAAGCTAAGTGAATATATAACCCTTGCATCACTCCTACTGTATATCTCTACAAGCAGCATCAATCACCTGAAACAATTAAACATTGCATTCCTGGCCTACAACCTTGTGTTTTTATATGGTCATAGGACTCCTCAGTAACTTACAATATTCTTATATTTTACAAGAGGGGGTACTTTATTCACTATATTATTATTACTCATGTCCGATGGTCTGAGGTATTAAGGAAAACTTCCCCTAACACACCAATTAAAGAAACATCATATAAAGTGCATTTCTGTTGCAACACCCTGTACGTAAAAACATCATGCTCCCCTTGTCTCCCGCAACATGCTTTTGGGGGTGTATGAATAAAGGAGTCTATAAGCATCTGTCAAATAGTTAACATCTTTTGCAAGTGGGTCTTCTGAGCAGCCTCAAGCATTATAGTATTAGATCTCAAACCAGAATATGCTTTATTATTTCTTCCTTATCAAGATATTTCTAATTATCAAAATGCTTTTACTCTAAGGGTAGGGACAGACAGGGTGATTCTCCCTGAATTTCCTTCTCCCTGTCTGTCCCCAGCCTAAATCATAAAATTTAAAGAAAAAACTGAAGAACTGGACTGAAAAGCTGCTCGAATGAGTAATGAAAGGTCTTCATGATTACTCAGCAAGTCCAGTTGTTTTAGAATTACTTATATTAGATATACCATGATCTGGATGAATGAAAATCTTCATAGTCATCTTAAAGAAAAAAACTTATACAAGCTTAAATAAGATATAAAACAAGGTCTGATCAATGCTGGAGAAATGCAATTAAATTGTAGTGCTTTAGTAATGCAAATGAAACAATTAGTCGGTAACATTTACTGGTTTAATGTGTGATGGCAAACATCTGATTGTTTGCTGTCTCTCACCACTACTCATACAGTGTAATTGTAACTTCAGATTTCTTACTGGTATCATTAGCTTTGATAAAAGAAAACTCTTCCTTAGATTCCATGACTCACTTTGAAGATAATCACTATAATGAAGATGAAGATAATGATGTCATCCAATCACTACTAGATGTTGTTCATGAACAAACCCAAAACCTTCTAGAGCTGAATCGCCAGAATGTACTTTTAAATGAAGACTTTTCAGGTAATGCTGAAAACCCTGTTATGTCCAGCCTTTGGGTTTTAAGGCTTCTGTAAATTATTTTACAACTCCAGAACCATACATACATTATCAGCAAATTTCTGTAGGTTAGTTCATCTTATCCCCTCACACAAGGTATAACTCTGACTTTATAGAGAACATAGCTGGGCAAGCACTGAAAAAAGAACTGCTGCATGCACAGCAAAACACCCTCTATATTACTACCTGTGGTAATAAGAAATATAAAAAAGACACTTTAAGTTGTTTTGGCTCTCTATTAGCGACACTCTTTGTGCTTTTTTTTTATAGTTTCTTATACTGGAATTTTCCATGCCTTGCCACCTGGCCAATATTCCTTCATGTAACCACTAACTATCTGTGTAGTTTAGATCACATCCACTGCAAACCTAGAATTAAGGTTCCTGCTCACCTCATCATAAAAGGCAAATTAGTCTGGCAAAATTTCTTATGCATAAAACTATGCTGGTGCAAACTCATAGTATTGTGATTTGCTGTGTATTCAAATATCCCTTTTGACCTCTTCCAGAAGCTTTCCTAACACTATCAGATTAACAGACCTGTAGTTTTCAGAAAAAGAGCAGGATGCCTTTTTGAATAGTGGCACCACAACAGTTCACAACAGTCTCTCAACACTATGCCAGATCTCAATGAATCCTGAAAGATTAAGAGGCTTGGCAACCACAGAGCTAAGCTTGTTTAGTACCATAGGTTAAATTACCATCCAGTTTCGAAACTTTTGAATTTCTCCTGAGTGAATTGTGCATTAGTAGTTCTATTAAGAGAAATATGTCTATAAAATAGTAAGCCGTCAGTAGCTGGTTGATCAGTTATGTAGGCGAAAAATAGTTCAGAAACTCTGCTTTTTCCCTACTCTCATCAACCAACTGAGACTATTCTGATAAGGGCCTTGTCCCTTCTTGAATTTTTTCACTATTTACATATTTAAAAATAATTTTATGTCTCACTATAATAAACCTTCCATCTATATTTTAGCTTGTCTTTTTTGCATGCTTTATTGGCTCCCTTGCATCTGTATTTGTTTCAGCTGTCCCAGCTAACTTGAATGCTTCAAAAGCATTTTTTTACTAACCTCAACACCAACACTTTTATCAAACCATAAAGTTTCAGTCACAATTTCTTTCCTTGCTTACAAGGGGAATACTCTTACGCAACATTTTAAAGATTCTATTTTTCTTTTGTGATTTAACGCTATAGAATTTTTTTTCCAGTTAATGTATTGCAGATATTTGTTTAATTTCATTTTGTTTGTTCCTTTTTAAATAGTGGGACAAATTGAAGAAGGTTTAGAGGAAAAGGCTGAGGACACAGACTGTGATGGTATATCATTGCCCGATGACTCCCCAGAGGTAAGTAAAATAATATCAATTAAAAATAACATTAGACAACTAAGATATCTTTGTAAAATATCATAGGGCTCCAGCACCTGTATGTTTGAACATCATTTCTGTCCACAAACTGCTCTTTGGCTCTCAATTATAGAAAAAAAAATTAATAAATGTATAAAATCATAAAGATAGCTTGTACCTATAAATAACTTTATACATTGTTAAATATGTTTCATAGCAAACCAAAGTAAATGGAGTGGGTTATTACAGGAATAAAGAACGGACTCAGAGGTAAGAAACATAGAATTATGTTATGTAAGCAATGTTATGCTGTGCGTATTGACTTAAATAAACCAATAATCAGTTCAGGTAAACTGTGCAGGTATCACACCAAAAGGAGTGATAACACATTGACCGATCTTAGGGTCAATTGGCTTGGTCAAGCAGTAAGATATTTATTGTCCAAGTTGACCATCCATGCAAATTAAAAATTTGCACTGTTCCATCCTTTGGGAAATTGGCCCAAATGATTGAATCTGAGGTGAAGTGAGAAGGGGTTGTGGTTATAGCATTTTCACTTTGGATTATTAAATATGATCTGATAGGATTCCAATTGGGTCTGTCTAAAAAGCCCATTTAAGGTGCCATACATGGCCAAGCTTGTAGCAGACAGCACCAGTCATAGCAATCATGCAACTTCATGGCTTTATCAAGACAAATACAACGTTTCAAGCCGCATGGCTCTTTATCAAGCTTGATAAAGAGCCATGCGGCTCGAAACGTATTTGTCCAGATAAAGCCATGAAATTGCAATAAAGGCTTTTTAATTATCTCCATGAATTGTGCTGTCTTCTACTAGCTTGTATTACTGAAATTGGTGGAAGTGGACACCATTTGACATTCACCAGATTTATTCACTAAAGAAGTTAAGTGGTGAGTGCTGGCTGACTGTTTTGTTTATGCCATACATGGCCAGACAGCTGTCAAAATGATCAATCACTTTCTAGATAGATCCAGAATATATGCCTAATTTAAAGGACAAGGAAAGTCTAAAATAAGGCTAGAAATGCTGTATTTTGAAATACATGATCAGTGTGGTCTGGGCTGCTTAGGGATCATCATAAATTATCAAAACAACACAAGTCAAATAATATCTGCTAGAAGCCGATACAGCAAGACTGATTAATAATCAGAATATACAAACTGCACTGGGTCCTGTGTTGTCATGTAATCTAATTTGGATTTTATCGTTTTTGTATTGTTTAATACAAACTTTCTCCAACTCTGCAGAACCAGTGGCTGCTGCAAAATAATCGTACAAATAGAACCACAGTTTATCTATTTAAATTTGGATCCATGATCTTTGTCCCTGCAGCTGGGGTTGGAAACAGTAAAGGGGATGTAAAGGCAAAAATAAAATCCAGTACAAATCTATACACTGGTCCGATTCCGGAAATCGCCACGCCGCGTGTGCACAGCGCTGGCGCTTTTTCATTGAAACTAGCGACAGACAGGGAGAAGGAAGTTCGTGGAGATTGTCACCTGCATTAAACGCCAGGCGACAGAATCTCCCCGAATCTCCCTGTGTGTCCCCAGCCTAAGGTGGGGGCTTCCCCTGCTGTTCATAAGTATGATTGTTTCCCTGCCCAGCAGTTAGGGACCATTTGACAATTCCTATCCACAGCAGTAAATGAAGGGGTTATTTCAGGTTTCTTATAAAAACTTTACGCATTTTTTAATTAAAGTAAAGTATATTGGAGATAGATTTCCTTTTCATGCCCTTTAAGTGCTTAACAGAATCTAAGTAATATTTGTTTGAAGGAAGGGGAATCTATCACATATAAAGCTCAAGCTTATTTGCAAACGTTTTGCTTCAAGGATTGGTGCAGCAAACTCCCCATCCAGCATCAAGTTGTAATGCTTTTTAATAGTTAGAAAAGAGGTTGGAGTATCGCAAAACAGAATGAATATGTGAAATGTACTCTTATTTATAATCACTAGTCTATGAAATAGCTCTATTTGCCTTTGAATTTATATGGAGTTGTGTAGTTATGTCCTCTCCTAAAAACTCTTACATAAAAACCACTACTGTAGGCCACAAGGACCATTATACTTGCATCTTATGGCTTTGTGAGTTGAGTTGCTTTATATCATCACAGGCTATTTACAGATTTACATTTTACATTTATAAATGAATGGTCAGCATTGTTCTAGCCAGCATTTTTATCTTTAGATTCTTCAATTGATTTGTCTACAAAATTACTGATAAAGCATACATTGCAAATTATTAGCTCTTACTATATACACTAAACTATGTTGTTATCTCTAACATGACATTTTTGGCAGATCTGCAGTGGAGAATGATGTTACTTGGCCAAGCACTGAAGGCCAGTTATTTTACAAAAATCTTTCAGGTAAGTGTATATGATGTCTTCCTTTTTTTAATGAGCAAAAGCATTTTAACTTCAAAAAATTATTTGTGGTCATGTCTCAATATTCTGATCTCAGGACAATTAAATAAAATATTGCATTTAACATTTTCCTTATTTGGGGACATTCTACCTTCTCTAATTCTTTAATTTAATTCAATTGATACATTTCATGTTTATAATAGATAAACAGAAAACAATGGTAGATAAGTGTACAAGAAAGTCAGACATTCAAAAAATGTATTACCAAAGCAAATAGTACAGACTGCCACTTTATTTATAAGCATTTTTCTTACCAACAATTTATTATGATTTTCACTTAAAAGCAAAATGTACCCCCTTTGACATGAGCTCATTCAGATGGCATTATGTCGAAAGATACATAAACATCATCTCAAAGCTTGAAAAACTATCTTGATTAATACATTGAAGACAATAAGAAGGACAGTCAATGACCTACTATACGTTAAGTTAACTTAATTTGACATCCACCACTTTACAATGAGACAAACTGTACCACAATATCCCCCAAATGCAGGGCCGGATTTACCTAGCAGGCGCCCCTAGGCCCACTGTCATTAGTCGCCCCTGTCCCCTCCCTTTTATTTGCTCAAAGTTTCATCATCAGGACTAAGCAATTGGAATTGGCACACAGGAAATTTACATTTCTGAACCAATGTGGGTGTGGTTGGGCAGCATGCCGCCCCCTAAGATCCTGCCGCCCTAGGTCCAGGCCTAGGTGGCCTCTCCACAAATCCAGGCCTGCCCAAATGTAATAAAAGGCACTAAGTTTGCCCAGTAGCAGTTACCCATAGCAAGCAATAAAATGGTGAACAGTAAATTCTACCTGTTCTTTAGTTGCTATGGGTGCCTTTGATTTAAATAACTCCATATGTCTCTAAAGGAGGTGGGAAATTGGACCCAGCAAATTTTTCTGAGTGTATTTTCCCATATATATATATATATATATATATATATATATAGAATGAAAGTGGAACGCACTCCTTTAATCAAAGCAAAAGCCTGGGTGCTAGTCAAAATATAAAAATAAAAACTGCACAGGCGACAGCACTCCAAGGACTTACAGCATGTCACAATATATGGCAAAAAAAGAGGTTTATTTAATCCAACGTTTCAGTTTCAGAGCGGAACTTTCATCAGGGAAAAATAATATTTATATAATCGTTGGTAATCCGAACTCCACTAAATAGGGCAAATTGCCCAGGTGCCACTCATATAAACATAATAAGTACAAGTCCAGAAGGCATGAGTGCACACTGGGATTTACTTAAAAACTTCAGATTTATTTAGTTACATTAAAAAACAGGCCAACATTTCGGTCCTTCTCTAGGACCTTTATCAAGACCATAAAAGTTTTAAAATGAACAGTTCAAATAGACATGGGAAAAAGGCAATCATGTGTGACACTTAGGGGCAGATTTACTAATGGTCGAATTTTGAAGTGAAAAAACATTGAAATTCGACCATCTAATTTTTTTGGGGGGTAATTTTTGATGGAATATGGTTGTTTTTGTACGAAAACGGACATATTCAATCGAATGAAAAATCGTTTGTTGCAATCATAAGATTCAAACAATTTCACCAAAATCCTTAGATTTTCAGGACAAGTTCTGTGAGGTCCCCCATAGGCTAAAATGGCAATTCGGCAGCTTTAAGCTTCGAATAGTCAAAGTCGAAGGATTTTTAAAGGGCCAGTACTTCGAAATTTGAATATTCAAATTTTTTCAATTGAAAACTCATTTTGGGCTTGGTGAAGTAGCCCAAAATTTGTTTGAAATTCTAATTTTATTACAATTTTCACTTTGACCTTTAGTAAATTTGCCCCATAGAGTCATGTGACAAAGGAAGGAAAACCAATCACCATGTGACATGTATATCCATATAGTGAGATTAAAGGCCAGTATAGCCCTGTGATAAAGAACGAAGAAAATGATTCTAAAAAAAATACACTTATGTAACAAGTTAAAATATCATTATGGCACCAGAAACAAGATTTACTATAGAAACATATGTTGCATAACCACATAAGGAACAAATTATGTCAAATGTATCTATATACGTGAAGCTGAAGCTATATACTGAATACCGCACAAAATAGCAACAATAGTAACATAGTAACATAGTAAATTAGGCTGAAAAAAGACTCGCGTCCATCAAGTTCAACCTTTTTTTTTTTTTTTAATTTTAACTGCCTAACTGCTAGTTGATCCAGAGGAAGGCAAAAACCCCATCCTAAGCCTCTCCAATTTGCCTCAGAGGGGGAAAAAATTCCTTCCTGACTCCAAAAAGGCAATCGGACTAGTCCCTGGATCAACTTGTATAATGAGCTATCTTCCATAACCCTGTATTCCCTCACTTGCTAAAAAGCCATCCAACCCCTTCTTAAAGCTATCTAATGTATCAGCCTGTACAACAGTTTCAGGGAGAGAATTCTACATCTTCACAGCTCTCACTGTAAAAAACCCCTTCCGAATATTTAGGCGGAACCTCTTTTCTACTAAACGGAATGGGTGACCTCGTGTCATCTGGAAAGACCTACTTGTGAATAAAACATTAGAGAGATTATTATATGACCCCCTTATATATTTATACATAGTTATCATATCACCCCTTAAGCGCCTCTTCTCCAGCGTGAAGAAGAGAAGCTGAGAAACCTTTGGTCTAGAAAACATGTTATAGAGGACAGTTTTCATTGAGACCTAGCGGAGATAATGTGTTTAATTTTGTAATCCAGAATACCTCCTTTAGTAGGAGGATCTCGAAACGATCACCCCCCCCCCCAAAGGGTGGAATGTGATTGATAGTAATATATTTGAAAGTGGGAAGTCTGTGGCCCCTTTCCAAGAAATGATTACCCGCTGACTTTGTAGTCTTACCATCCCTGAATGCCGTGCTTAGTGCTGATCAGTGTGCATCCATTCTCAGCCTAAGTGTCAAATCTGTTTTAGACAAACCACAAGGTCACGTGATAAGATATATCACATGAGTAGGTGTCTAATCGCAACTCTTTTGCCCGTATGTGGATGCAGGAAAGACTGTCCAGGGGACATAAAACAGCAAGAAGTGCTAGTGGGACATCTAAAACACCCTGGTTTATCGTTAGTCAGCCAAGTACACGAATGGTTGCTATAGCAGTGCACCAGGTCATTTTTGAGACATCGATCAGCAATAAGCAAGGCATTCAGGGATGGTAAGACTACAAAGCCAGTGGCTAAACATTTCTTGGAAATGGGCCACAGACTTCCCACTTTCAAGTATATTGCTATCGATCAAATTCAACCCCTTAGGAGGAGGGGGTGACCGTTCCAAGATCCTCCTACAAAAGGAGGTATTCTGTATTAAACACCTTATCTCCGCTAGGTCTCATTAGAAAATTGTCCTCTAACATTTTTTCTAGACCAAAGGTGACCTAATCTGACATTGTTGCTGCTGTTGTGCGGTATTCCTTGTTGGATATTTAGTTCAGTATAACAGCTTTATGTATATGGATACATTTGACATAATGTGTTGCTTATGTGCTTATGCAACATATGTTTCTATAGTCTGTAGATCTTGTTTCTGGTGCCATAATGAGATTTTATCTTGTTACACGAGTGTCCTTTTTTTTTTAGAACAATTTTCTACTGTCTTTATCACAGGGTTGTATTGGCTTTTTATCTCACTATATGGATATACATGTCACATGTTGGTGATTCGTTTTCCTTCCTTTGTCACATGCTCTATGGGGCACATTTACTAATGCTCGAAGTGAATATTCAAATAAAATTCAATTTTAAAATGTTGAAGTCATTTTGGACTACTTCGACTATCGAATAGCCCAAGATTCGATTTGAATTGTAACGACTCAAGATCCAAAGCATACCACATCATCTGTATAACGTCATATGCAGAGTGATGGCTTGGGCATGCATGGCTGCCAGTGGCACTGGGACACTAGTGTTTATCCATGATGTGACACAGGACAGAAGTAGCTGAATTAATTCTGAGGTATTCAGAGACACACTGTCTGCTCAAATCCAGATACATTCAGTCAAATTGGATCGGGAGGCATTTCATAATACAGAATGACAATGACCCAAAACATACAGCCAAAGTGGTTTATGCAAAGTGGAATATTCTTGAATGGCCAAGTCAGTCATCTGATCTGAACCCACTTGAGCATACATTTCACTTGTTTAAAGGAATTGTTCAGTATAAAAGTAAAAACTGGGTAAATAGATAGGCTGTGCAAAATAAAACATGTTTTCAATATAGTTAGTCAGGCAAAAATGTAATGTATAAAGGCTGGAGTGACTGCAAGTCTAACCTAACAGAACAGAACACTACTTCTTGCTTTTCAGCTCTCTTTTGTTTACACTGACTGGTTACCCTGGTTACCAGGCAGTAACCAATCAATGACTTGAGGGAGGGCCACATGGGTCATAACTGTTGCTTTTGAATCTGAGCTGAATGCTGAGGCTCAATTGCAAACTCACTGAACAGTTATGTCCCATGTGGCCCCCCTTCAAGTCGCTGACTTACTCAGATTTAGAGAGCTCAAAAGCAGGATGTTGTGTTCCACTCACTCCAGCTTTTATACATTACATTTTTGGCTAACTAACTATATTAGAAACATTTTTTATTTTGCACAGCCTATCTATTTACCCAGTTTTTATTTTTACCCTGAACTGTTCCTTTAAGACTAAACTTCAGACACTTCTTCCTGCTTTTTAGCTCTCTTGTTTTCCACTGACTGGTTAACCTGTTGACCATGCAGTAACCAATCAATGACTTGAGGGAGGGCCAGACGGGCCATAACTGTTGTTTTTGAATCTGAGCTGAATGCTGAGGATCAATTGCAAACTCACTGAACAGTTATGTCCCATGTGGCCCCCCTGCAAAAGTTGCTGAATTACTCAAAGTTAAAGAGCTGAAAAGCAGGAAGTTGGATTCTGGCTATTATATTAGACATCCTAACTAACTATATTAGAAACATTTTTTTATTTTGCACAGCCTATCTATTTATACAGTTTTTATTTTTACACTGAACTGTTCTTTTAAAAAGGAGGAAATCCTTCTCTGGTGATGTCCATGAGTTCAAGACTTCAGGCTATCCTTGCCAGCAAATGGGTTTCAACCAAGTATTAGAAATTAACATTTTCTTTTCAGTTTTTTCATTTGTCCAATTACTTTTGAGCCCCTGAAATGAAGCGACTATGCTAAAAAAGGCTTTAGTTCATCACCTCCTCCTCTTTGTTCAACCCACTGAATTAAAGTTGAGTTGTTTCATTTAAAATGTATTGTGTTAATGTACAGAACCAAAGTTAGAAAATAGTTTCAGTCCAAATATTTATGGACCTAACTGTGTGTGTGTATATGTGTATATGTGTATATATATATATATATATATATATATATATGTGATGCACCAAATCCAGGATTCGGCCGAATCCTTGTGCTTGGCCGAACCGAATCAGAATACTAATTTGCATCTGTAAATTAGATGTGGGAAGGGAAATAACATTACTTTTTGTCATAAAACAAGGAAGTAAAAACATTTTCCCACCTTTTCCTTTCCCACCCCTAATTTGCTTATGCAAATTAGGATTCGGATTCATCCGGTTCATTTGTTTGAAAGGTATGACCCCATGTTCTCATTATCCAACTCTAATTATATATCTGTACTAAATATGTTTTTTCCCATAAACTATTAGTGACAAAGGAAGATCTCTCATCTCTTTCGCTGGTGAAGGTACAGCCATCGAGCAGGTATACAGGATCCAGCCTAAAGGCAGTTGTACAATCGATTCATGGCAAACTTGAAGAAAACATGCCTTCAAGAGAGTTTGAAGTAAGCAAGCATTTTGTAAAGGCAATGGAAGTGGTATTTATAACCAACATACAACAGATCTTGTTGTTATTCAGTTAACATGACCAAACTATTTACCAAAAATGTGTTACTGTGTTGTTTAGTGTAATTATAGAGTTTTTATAAAGCTGAAATCAGGAAAATAGCACCATGCATTTATAAAATATATTTTTTTACTTTCTATAGCTCCTTCAGGATTTAAAACCGTTGGATGGCTGTCTTATTGGACAAACTACAGAAAATAAAAAGAAAAACCGGTACAAGAACATACTACCATGTAAGTTACCATGAAACCATGGTACTATGATTTACATAGTAAGTTAGATTGAAAAAAAAACACGTCCATCAAGTTCAACCTTTTAACTCTATTTTAACCTGCCTAGTTGATCCAGAGGAAGGCAAAAAAAAAAAAAAAAACATTTCAAGCCTCTCCATTTTGCCTCCCTGGATCAACTGGTACAACATGCTATCTTTTATTCCCTCTCTTGCTAAATAGCCATCCAACTTTTTAAAGCTATCCAACACGACTGATTCAGGGAGAGAATTCCACATCTTCACAGTTTTAATTCAGTTCAGTTTTATTCTTACCATTTTTTTCTGAACAACTATAGTTTAAAACACCTACATATTTTTTAGTGCATGTAGTGTTGTATTCTAGAAGTGTAATTAGTGTGCAACAGGCATTTGAGTACTTTATGTATACATACATATAGAGATGTACATTAAGCATGTCCTACTCCTGATGCATTGTGCAATTCTCCTTTTTTAGATGATGCCACAAGAGTTCCATTGGGAGCAGAACATGGCTATATCAATGCAAGTTTTATCAAAATGCCAGTTGGCAATGAGGAGTTAGTTTATATTGCTTGCCAAGGACCTCTTCCTAGTACAGTGTCAGACTTTTGGCAAATGGTATGGGAGCAAAATTCCTCAGTGATTTCTATGATGACTCAGGAAATTGAAGGAGGGAAAATTAAATGCCAGCGTTACTGGCCTGAAGAACCAGACAGACCCCTAAGGATATCTAATCAGCTGCAGCTAACATTGGTAATGACCCAGCACCTGGAGAGCTTTGTTTTAAGAGTCTTGGAACTACATGATGCACAGGTGTGTTACTGTATTTGTCTACCATTTCCTACTTATTTGTTAAATATTGTTATGCATATATACATCCAGTTAATAATTCTGTTTTTGTTTTATATTTATTTATTTATGTAGGGTTTGCCAATATGTTGTTTATAGCCCAGGGCACACCGAAAATGTGGATTTCCATAGCCATCTAAATGTAGCTTGAACTAACGGAACCTGATAATTTATATATTTTTTTAAAGTGGTTGTTCGCCTTCCAATTACTGTTTTCAGTTTAGTTGTTTTAAGATAATTGATACATTTCTCTGCAGCATCTATGGAACATTAGCAACTCTTTTTCTATTTGGCACCCTTCTGCTAACCCTCAGCCAAAAATACTGGTTTATAACACTGGCGCTGTTAATATAACTGCTCTATCTCATTCTCTTAGTTGTAGATTCTGCTCCATCAGTGCTTCCTTTGATCCTGATTCACTAATAAATACCTACAACTCAGTTCTGTCTGTCACACCATACTGTTTCTGTGCTGGCAAAGCTGTTCTAAGCAGATCCACACCCATTCTCTTCTTGCAATAAGTAATGTTATGCTTGTCCTATTTTTAGAGTGAAGAAGTTCGACAAATTGCTCACCTGAATTATACAGCTTGGCCAGATCACGATACCCCTAGTGATCCATATCAGTTACTCACATTTATCTCCTTCATGAGACACATCTACAAGGCAGGACCCATCATTACACATTGCAGTGCAGGCATTGGTCGCTCAGGCACACTCATATGCCTAGATGTCATGCTGGCTCTTATCAGCAAAGACTTAGAGGTGAGTATCTCTCAAGACTTTCCACAAATGCAATAGCTTGACATGAAATATCATAATGTGGTGATAGAATCTAAGCACTGATAGATTGATAGAGAGAGTCTTCTAGTGTGCCCCTTTTTGTGCTCATTGTACACTGACCAGATAATATGTGGCATTTTATCTCCAATGCTCTATATATCTACATGCGCCACAGAATCCAAATTATCTTTATCCATGGAGGTGATGTGGACATTGGCAAAGGTCAACACAGAGTTTCATATTAGAAAGATTTTTTTTTTTTTAAATATCTTTGAAAGAACAGCCAGTTTAAGGTAGGGTCGTACAATTTCAAAGAATTGCTTTGGTGGAAATAAATGACATTGAAGGCATCAGTGCCTTATATTAGCACTTTGCCTTATATTAGCACTTCGGCACTGTTCTGTTTCAGACCCATGGTCACCAGCAACTAATAATCTGTAAATGTAATTTTCAATACTTTATATCCAATATACTTTTCAGAAAGCATCTACTAGAACGGAGCACAAGGAAAGCCTCAATCAGTGGTGGTTGTGGTGGCACTATAATAGATACACCCATTGAATCAAACCTATTACCTATAAATACCTACCTATTACCACTGGATACATTGCTCTTCTTAGTAGGGTGGTTTTCGGCAGAGCTGTCTGAATTTTTTCAAGGTTTTCTTAGTTCATAAACATCAGATTCGAGTTCAGAAATATCAGATTAAAAAATAATCAAAATGTTTTGCCATACAATGGTATTATGTAGGCAGTGGTATTCTAACAGTCTGCAATGTTTATTGTTTGTGGGGTTTTTTTTATTATTTAATGTTTTGTTCTGCAACACCAGTTTTCATACTAAGTAGCTCTTTGGTTACCTGGTTACTTAACTTAGCGACCAGACAGCAGTTTGAATTACATACTGGGAGACTAGTAGCAGAGAGCCAATATAACATAGTTCTTTGCCATAGTCTTAAGGATAGTCAGACAGGTTTTATGTGTTGCTCAGATGGTTTATTTAACATAAAAAGGTGCAACTGCAGTTTCCAGTGGCAACCACTGAGCTATTGATTTTAAACAGTTAATAAAAACCAAATGTGTCTAAAATGAATATATGATGTAGACAGGGATACCCAAATCTTTTTCTGAATCCAGAGCATAGATGTGAATTTCTGTTGCAATTAATTTATTTTTCTATTTTCTAGTTTGACATCCCCACTATGGTGCACACAATGCGACTTCAGAGGCATGGGATGATCCAGACAGAGGTAGCATATAAATACATATACTTTTTTCAAAGAGTTAGCAGCTTACTTATTGGCAGTGCAGAATTATATACTTGCAAAATATGTACTCAAAAAACTGATTTTTGTAATGTAAGAAAGGTACTTAATCTATACACGATTCATACAACTTGCTATGGGTAACAGTGGTACATTGGTTCTGCCTGTACTGTTGAATTGTGCACAAAGTACAGGGTACAGAGATGTTAGTGAGCCTTCTAGTAACTATAGAGACTGTAAGTGAATTTGAAAAGTTTAGAATAAAAAAATATTGGTGCAGTACATCTAATACCTGTTTTTCTTTTGCAGGAGCAATATATTTTCTGCTATCAAGTTATACTCTACATTCTTAAACGTCTGCTGGCAGAAGAAAAAGAGGCGAAATAGCTTTTGTTCACAAGCAGCAAATGGACAGGACTTGGGTTTTGGATTAATCCTTTTGGAACTCAATACTGAAACATGGCACATTGTCATGTGTATCAGTCCAGTCAGCCACCAGAGTTGAATTATGAGAAAAGAATTGTCTTTTTTTCAACCTCAGCAACTGTGTTACTATGAATGGGGCAACTGTTGGTAGGGGCAATGCTGATATATTCACAGGGCATCTCGCCATGTTCAGTTATTTACAGACCAAGTGATTGAGAAAAAATTACCTAATGTACAACAATGAAAAATCACTCACAATGCTCTTTTGGCAATTTTACAACCTATATAGATTTTTTTAACTTTAGGGGTACTGGAAAGCAGAAACATTTATTTATGCTTATCTAATTGGTTCTCTCACTTCATGTTATATTGAGCAATAATCAGATAAGTGTCAAGAGACTCTTCCTGTTTCAGTGCAATTAGTTGAGCCTTTAACCAGATCAAACTGCAGGGGACACTTCATATTATAACATATATATATATGTGAGATATGCATTATCATCAAATGAAAAAATAATCCAGATTCATAATGGATTTTACATTAAGTTCTAATTTAGGGTAGAGTCCCCTTTAAAGGAACAGTTCAGTGTAAAATTAAAACACGTTTTTTTTTTCCGTGTGGGTAGCAAAATCCTGGGCAGTCATTACAGTACAAAGGGTACTGTAGTCCCACTCACCAAAACCTGATGCTGATCCAATGGCAACACTTGCCAGAACATGAGCTGCATTTTAGTAGCTTCTTAATTGCCTATAGAGTATGTAATGTCCTGTCTGCTGACTTCTACCTATTGCTGAACTAAATTTCTGAACAATTTATTCAACAACTTAGAGCCTTAGGCTTGTCTAATATAAACCTTGTTATAGAAAGGATGCCAAGTGCAGTAATCAAGCTGCTTTTCTTTGGGGTGGGTGGAATGGGATATAGAGACAGTATTTTAATACAGTGAAATTTCTTACAAAACATAGGTACCTGGTATGCATGTATATTTTGCAGCAAGCTTTACGGTTATTTTCAGAAGTTTCATTGGGTTTTTTTTTAGCAAGGTACTTGAAACCAGTATTTAAAATCACCAGATTATATCTATAGACCAAATGTAGTAATGTTTATTGTAATTATTACATACATTTCATAATGTTTACTTATATAGAGTTTTATGTACTATTTATATAATTTTTTAAAAAATAAATTGTTACAATGTGCCTGTATGTATATGTCCTCCACTATGTAAATAAAAGTATACAATAATCATTTGGAATATTGTGTGTTTTACTATAGTTCCAGAATTCTTTGTGTAGTTCTAAACAGGTAGAGCGGGAGGGGGCGTGGATGCAAGCCGAATAGGACGGACATATAGCAGTGTAGCTCTGGACCTGTGCCTCAAAACCCTGAGTTTACCCTGCTGCAGCTGCCCTCAAGTTACCTGAAAGGCAGTGCAACCTCCTAAACAGCCCAGGAACCTGTCCGGGTAACAAAATGGGGAAACACAGCATCCCCGGCACATGCTGCAGCACTGCTTGAACCATTCCTGGAATCCAGGAAGTCGAAAGTGCCTCCACAACCCATGGCGGCATCGTGTGCCAGGACTGGGGGGGGGCAATATTGGTGCCTCTGCAGCACAGAAACTGGGCAGGTATGACAGAGACTCCCCTGATAAACCACCCACTCAGGACAACTGCCATCCTACCTCTCCTCCAGTCTCCAAATACAATTCCCCAGTGCCCTCTCCAGCCAGAATTTCAGATACAGGTGCACTGGAGCAAATATCAGCCCAACCAACCATGGTAAAACTTATGACACTTATCAGTAACAACCACTTTGTATCTATTGCTAAAATGGATGATCTTAGATTTGACTTTGCCCTGCTTAAGCATGATGTGCAAAAGGTAAGAGCACACACTAGAGGTATAGAGGCGCATTAGCACACTGGAAGATAGTACCACTCCTATTCCAAATAATGTCTTTGAGATGGTGCTGAAAATCCGCACCTTTGAGGTGAAAGCTGCTGATTTGGAAAACAGATTTTATAGGAATAACATTGAGCTGATGGAGCTGCCAGAGAGGGCTGAGGGCAACACCCCTGAACTAGGGTTGCCACCCTAGTATTACAAATTTACCGGCAATGTACTTGCCGGTAATTTGTAATACCCTTACAAAAAGCCCTTGGCCGTTCACGTTAAACTTATTTGTTCCCCGATGCTGCAGTGGCTCTGCCCCCTTAGGTGTCATGCCCTGAACTATTCCTGGAAACCTGGCTACAGGACAAATTGGGAAGAGACACCTTCTTGTCTGCATATAATGTGGAACGTGCAGGCCCGGATTTGTGGAGAGGCCACCTAGGCCTGGGTCTAGGGCGGCAGGATTTTATGGGGCGCCATGCTGCTCAACCACACCCACATTGGTTTTGAATTTTTAATTTCTTGTGTGCCAATTCCCATTGCTCTGTCCTGATGACGAAAATGCCAGTCTCCATCTCATGGCTGGAGGCCAGAGTTGGTGTTCTCCACCCCGCTAACTACTGGGACGACAAGCTGCCTATGCACTCTGAAGGGGCCTGCTACTGGCTACAACCTACTGATCTGTAAGCACAGGTCACTCTTCCTAGGGCCTTAAGGTCCTGCTAGTTTATAGCTCTTCCCTGCACGAAGTTCTTCATTATGGGTCTAGGCCTACCCATGTTTGGGGTGTGGGCAGGGTGGGATCCGGGTTCAAATAGGTTATTTTATGTTTGCTTGTTATATTATGGTTCACACAGGTTTCACAAGGTATATCTAATGACTCCCTCTCTCACTGATTTAGTTGCCTATCGCCCCAAGAGGTCCCCCTGCTAGGGACATGTGCATCAAATCAAAGAACCCCGCATTATCAATATGCAGACCCGAACTATTATCTCCTGGAACACCAGGGACTGAACTGTAAATACAAGAGGGCCTGCTTTTTTGACTATATTCAATGACACATTATTTCTGCAAGGGACTCACCTAGGTGGCCCTTGCTTACCGTGCCCCATTTTCCACCGATGCAAGAGGAGTCTCAATATTTATTAAGAAGAGCATACTCTTGAGTGTATAGGGATTCATACTGACTTTTGCGGCAGGTATATAGCCCTGCACTGTAAGATTGCCACCCATCTTCTCACACTGGTTAACTGCCCTCCACCATTTTAGATATCATTGCTGTAACGGGTATATGCAGCACTCTCCTCTTTTCCCAATGCACCAGTTTGTCTACCGGATGACTATAATGCAAAGCTTCACCCCCACTTTGACAGGCTGTGCCAAACTAGTGGTCCCAATCAGGGTCTGCAATGGTGGGTGGATAACCATAGTTATGGAGATACCCGGGTATGAGGCAATACTCCTGCCACTCAGCCAGCCATACCTTCTACTCTTGAATAGATCTGGCAGATTTTGCAGAGCTGGTGATTACTGCTGATTATCTCCCCAGAGCCTTCTCTGATCATTCTCTCCCTGACATTGTTGGGAAGAGGTAATATTCTGTAAAATTCGCACTTTAGTTTGACTGTTCGCATGAGCAAAAATGCAATAGGGAGCAAAATTGCGCTAGCAATCTGTCATCTACACCAGTTAGTAAATTGGCTATGTCCATGTGGATGAGATTTCTGGTGGATTTTCACTAGTGATGTCCACTTTGCCCTTTAGTAAATCTGCCCCTAAGACTTTAGCCACGCATTTATCTCCCTAAGTTCCCATTGTCTTCCTAAAGTTGCAGGTGGAAAATCTTCGGATGTGAAATGACATCCAAAGACATTCCCTAAATCTTAGAGCCTAAGATTTAACATTCACCATTAATTCTGTTGTTAATACCAATATGTACCAAAACAGTTGGGTCATGCCCAGCTCCACCCAATAATTTTTCTACTCAATCAACCAGATGCCAAACCCTAGCACCAGGAAGACAGCAAACTGGCTGGTGGTAGCGATCTAATTATTGAATCCCCCTACAACCACAATCTGCTTAGGCCTGACTCTGCTTCCTCTCCACAACTGCTATAGAACTGGCACCAGGAAGACAGCAAACTGTTTGGTTGTAGCGATCTAATGATTGAATCACCCTACAACCACAATCTGCTTAGGCCTGACTATGCTTCCTCCCCACAACTACTAAAGAACTACCAGTCCAGAGTTCATGCTCCCATGTTCTTTACACAATCTGCTGCATCTGCTGGGATGCATAAATGCTGGAGCAGCCTCCCTTTCATTTTGCCCACATTTTCATACAGTCACCCAGCTGACTGCCTCATCATCCTGCTGCTGTTCTTCTTCCCCCAAACCATCTGACCTTGATAGGTCCCGTCCTGCTCAGAGAGCAGGAGTCAAAATTCAAATGCTATTTGTGTCTGTGGAACCAGAATTTCCCCCAAATGTCCAGCAATAATATAGGTTCTCCTCCCCTATTTCTTAGAGATATGTTCACCTTTACCTATGCCTAAGTTATGTATTGGGAATACTCCAGTGGAATAATTCTATTGTAAAGGTGCTGGGAAATAGAATTTAATTTTTATCGTTATACACTATATGGTCACAGAAAATTTATTTATTTTTAAGGGTTTTTGATAAATTGTTACACACAATGTGTTAGAGAATCACCACACTGGTCTTTGTGTGAAGTTTTAATCACTAAGGGTGATAATATTTATAATTAGTAAAATACTACACTATGAGAAAACTTTTTGTTTTTTTCTCTCCTTCCTCATGAATGCCATTTGATGAGGAGCACAGCAAAATAATTTTTTCAAAATATCAGAGAGCAAGAGACTCTGCAACATTGCGGTCGATTTTTTTGCAGACAGTTTTGAGCAGTTTGTTGCTATAGTGCTCTAACGTCGCACTCAACAAGCCTCTAAAGTGGCAATTTGCTCACAATGAAATCTGCATACATGTAGCAGACTGTGCACTGGATCAATACTCCTCAGTCTTGCTAGCACTCATTATACCAGTTACAGATCAAATAACAGCAACAGAAAACTTAGAATATACCTATAACAAACCTTTTACCTTGTATGAACCTCCTTTAGTTTGAAACTCCTGTGTTTGTAACTCCACTTACAGCATCCCCACCAACTCCTGTGTTTGCACCTCCATTTATAGAGTCCCCACTTAAAGAGAACCCACTTTAAGCTAGCTATCCAAAAAAAATTTCACTATACAAAAAAATTAAGTTGTTGCATTTCTCATAATTAAACTAATACCAGAAATTACTAATCTGTCCACAAACATTCTTTATCAATGGCACATCAGTGTGCAGGGATTGATTAGCTTTCAAAAAATTGCTAACTGCAACCTTTTGTGGCAATTATTAAATGCACAAAACTTTAGGCAAATCAGCACTTCAAATTAGCATTCTTCTAACAGTGCATTTTGTTAATTTCCTGTCTGTTCTGTTGGTGCTGGACATACTAACCCTATACATAGCTATAGATCCAATTGTGCAATGATCCATTTTGAACAACCACCTCAATCGGTGCAAACAAAATTAACATCACTAGGGCGCCATTGGCATAGAGGAGGGACAGACAATATTTGATTGACAGCTGATATTTTTAAATG
>CM044431.1:90942197-90957516 GCA_024363595.1 Xenopus borealis
AATTTATTCCCTTAAGGAGTAAATGTAGAAGCTGTAAGAATCAGCCTATGTGGCTTAATATAGATGCAAAGAAGATAATAGGAAAGAAGAAAAAGGCATCTAAAAACTACAAATCTGTTGGGACAGAAGCTGCATTTAATGAATATAAACACTGTAATAAATGTTGTAAATCAGCAATCCGGAAGGCAAAGAAAGGAAATGAAGAATTAATTGCGGCGCAGGCGAAAATTAACCCTAAAATTTTTTAAAAATATATTAATAGTAAAAAGATGCACGTTGAGAGTGTTGCTCCATTAAATAATGGTTCCAGTATGGTTGTAACCGATACAGAAAAGGCAAATGTACTAAATCTGTTTTTTTCTTTAGTGTATACAATAGAGTCTGAGTTCCCAGGCTCGCTTCATAGATGCACTGACTCATATCAATTTAGTCAGTGGCTGACTCAGGATATGGTTCATAAAGTTTTAATAAAAATTCATGTAAACAAGGCACCAGGGCCTGATGGTATACATCCATGGGTTCTAAGAGAGCTTGGTTCAGTTTTAGACCATCCCCTATTTCTGATTTTCTCAGATTCACTTTCATCTGGTATGGTGCCTATGGATTGGAGGAAAGCTGATGTCATCCCAATATTTAAAAAGGGATTACGATCTCAGCCTGGCAATTATAGGCCAGTAAGTTTGACATCTGTGGTGGGCAAATTATTTGAAGGCTTGTTAAGGGATCACATTCAAAATTTTGTCCTAGGGAATGGCATTATGAGCAGCAATCAGCATGGCTTTATGAAGGATAGGTCATGCCAGACAAATTTGATTGCTTTTTATGATGAGGTAAGTAAGATGCTGGACAGTGGGGGGGCAGTAGATGTGATATATTTGGATTTTGCCAAAGCGTTTGATACCGTGCCCTACAAACGACTGCTTTCTAAACTAAGGTCTTTTGGGCTTAATGAAGTCGTTTGCACATGGATAGGGAACTGGCTACAGGATCGGGTACAGAGGGTGGTTGTTAATGGTACATTCTCTACTTGGAGTAAGGTTCCTTCATTTAGTCCCCAAAATTCCCCATACTTTTTTGCAAATTCCTCACTGACAAAGACATCTTGAATCCACCTTGGGGACAGCTTCCATTGCCGTGTCTCTTTCCCACTCCCCATTCTAAGATCTAATTGGAGTGGGGCATGATCCGAGCACACTCTTGGAATAAAACCCACAGAACTCACCCTCTGCAGCATCTGGCCAAGGCCAGATCTATTCGGAAGAGTTCTGACGTCGTCACTGTGTAACATGAATACTGCCGCTCCGTGGGGTGAGACCATCTCCATGCATCTGTTAAATTTGCGGCCCCCAGCCTAATGCCCCCGAGTACCTTTTATATGGACGGAGTCTGTCTAATCTGGTGTCAGGGACCTCATTAAAGTCTCCAAACCAAAGGGTTGGATGATCGCCTATCCCAGCGACTTTCTCTAGAATCACCCGCAACAGGTCTAGCTCTCCCGGAGGACGAGAATAGACATTTACTAAAATCATGGTGTATGTTCCGATTGTTACCTTCAAAATGATATATCTGCCCAATCTGTCAGTGTTGATGGACTCTACTAGTGGTTGTACTGACTTTCTGAACAATATGGCTACCCCTCTTGAGTATGATGCATATTCTGCGTGATAGATTGGGCCCAGCCATTGCCTCTTCAAGGCACAGACACTACGCCCTGCTAAATGGGTTTCCTGGAGTAACAAAATGTCTGCCCCTTGTTTCTTAAGGTGGTCCAATACCAAGGACCGTTTCACTTTGTCATTTAGCCCCCTGACATTCCAGGAGATTAATCTAATTTTTGACTCTGCCATGGTGTAGAACTACTACTGTAGAACACTACTGCAGCAAATGGCCCACTCTGTCTCATAGGTAAAGTATGCTGACCCTGTATTTAGGGGTATATGGAAAGGAGTGCGGGCTGTGTATAGCCTTTTCCTTCATAGTTGTTCAAACCCAGTTGATGCCCAGTAATGTTCCAAATGTCCCTGAATCTACAATGAAACTTAAGGGCTGCCTCTACCCTGTATGTGACTGCACCACTCTCGTGCTTACCACGAGTGTCAGATCCCCAAGGCATATTACTTAAGGTTCCACCCTGTCCGACTAAAAGCAGACTATGCTTTTGCCGAGAAGGACTACGTTGCTGTGTTTTTAGATGGGTGTCTAGCCAGTGTTGGGAGTCGTTAGGGTGGTAAAAGAGCTGTGCTTTCTCGCCATCCATGATCCGTAGCTTGGCCGGGTAAATCATACTGTATGAAATTCCCATATCTCTTAGGCGTCTTTTAACCCCAAAGCATATATTGCGTTGTCGGGCTGCAGAGTAATCTGGATAGAACGAGACTCAAGCTACTTGATAGAATATATCGCCTTTGTTTCTAGCTGCTTTGAGTGCTGCATCTCTATCCCGGTAGTTCAGCAGCTTTATGAGGAAGGGTCTAGGGGGAGCGCCAGGAGGGAGGATCCATGTAGGTACCCTATGGGCCCTTTCGGCTACAAACTGCTGTGAAAAAATCTCCGCTCCCAACATGTCTTTCATCCACTGCTCCGCAAAGATTTCCAGATTTTGTCCTTCACTCTTTTCTGGTAAGCCCACCACTCTGACATTAGAGCGCCTTTGTTGGTTTTCCATGTCCTCCATGCGGTCAGCTGCTTGGTTCAATTGTTTATGCAGCTGGGCAATCTCCCTAGGCATCTGAGCTACGCGGTCCTCCAGGGCCCCCACTCTCTCCTCCACTGCTCTTGTACGTTCCCTGATCACCTGTACATCCTGCTTCAGTAACGATAATTCCCCCTTTACTTCCTCTATCTTGGTGGTAAAAGTTGCAGTCAGCAAGGCCTGACAGGTAGTTATTGCTGTAAGTACATCCTGAGCCTCCAGGGGTAGCCTGAGCCTCCTCTCCCAGTACACTGTGCTGCACTGGTGAAGTGGGGGAGGTACGGTCGCCATCTTGCCTCGTGCCCCCAGCCTTCATTTCAGGCTCTGAACAACAGCCCGCTGCCCCGCTGGGGTACTTACACTATCAGTGACATCATTTTATGGTGCAGATAGCCGCTCATGCGGGGGGGAGGAGGTAGCGCTTGTGTGGGCGCCATCTTGCTTATGGCAGCGAGCATACTGCTCTAACTTGGCCGCAGCATCAGTGCGGACCCGCTGGCCTTGCTGTCTGTTCTTGTGCATGATGCCGCCAAGTCTGCGCTCCGATGTGGACCCAGGCATGTAGGGTATAAGGGTCAGCTATGGGCTGAATAGGATTATTTAAGACGGAGCTCGCCTTTACTGCATCTTATCCGTTCGGCATGCGGCTCCGCCCCCCATAAATTCGTACTTTAGTGAATTTACGCAGCCCTGGCGAAAATTCATCAGGGGAAGTGCGGCGAACGCTAGCGAAGCCAAAGGTCTACTGGTAGATCCCTATCTACCTTTTGGGCACCCCTGATTTACAGAGACAGAGCATAAGTATTCAACTATTGAAAAATTAGCGCTAGCATGTGATTGGGGAACAGAAAAATGGAGAACCTAACTATGGGGTAGAGAGTTTACCTTATGCACTGATCACAGCCACTGCTTACAACAAAAGGGAATAGAAAGAGCAGGTATGCGTATAGCTAGATGGTCAGCAAGGCTACTGAATTTCAACTACAAAATGCAATACAAGCCAGGTTTGAAAAATGTTACTGCTGATTGTTTGTCACGTTTACCTTTACCTGCAGCTTCTGATACACTGGATGAGGACATAGAAGTTGTAGCACTGACTGATATATTATCGTCTACAGTTACAGCTCCTGATTTTAAGCAAGCTTGCCTCACATGTCCAATTCAAGTAAAACTACGGGACATCTTACAAAGCAAATGGCCAAATGCTGAGAAGAAACTCAGTCCTGATCTTCAACCTTATACAAAAAAAGTGTTATTTTGGATTTGGGTATGACAAAATTCGATTTGAATTGAAAAAAATTGTAATTGAATTTTAGAATTCGACCATTCGAAAATCAAAGTACTGTCTCTTTTAAAAGTTTGAACTCGACACTTTGCCACTTTAAACCTGACCAATTGCTATTTTAGCCTATGGGGGACTAAAACGGTCAATTTTCGATTAAAAAAACACAAAAAAATTTGATGGTCGAATTTCACTTTTCTTAATTTCGAAATTTGACCCTTAGTAAATGTGTCCCTAAGATACCATGGAAGACTTGTTATTATATTTTAAAGCCCGAAGCAAGAAGCTTAAAATAAATGAGTCTGTACTATTTCCCATAATTTTTACTAACTTTTTCAGATAAAGATAACAATAGTAGTTATAAGCCTACAGCACAACAGGACATGTTGAATACGGGTTATTTTACTCTGAAACAGAAGGGGAATTGCAAGTAGGTCTTAGCTCATGATTGCCACCTTAAAAAAGCATATTAACTAGCTTTTTTTACCTTATTCCTGTCAATAGTTTACATTAATAGAGGTATATCTCTTGGGGGCAGATTTACTAAATTCACATGAAGGATTCGAAGTTCGATCAAATTTTCAAAAAGGTTCTAATTTGATCAAATTTTTTCTATTCAACCGTTCGACCAATCGAACTGCGGTAAAATTTTACTTCCCACACTATTCCCATCTATTCCCATGGTCGAATTCGAGGGGTTTTTAACCCTCGAATTGGACCCTTAGTCTCTTGTACCTGCCATCATTTTGCTCCTGGGGATCACTCTCATATAAATATATTGTACAGGTATGGGATCCATTATCCACAAACCTGTTATTTAGAAATCTGTGAATTATAGGAAGGCCATCTCCGATACATTCAATTATAATCATATAAATCACATTTTTAACAATGATTTCGTTTTTCTCCGTTGTAATAAAACAGTACCCTGTACTTAATCCCAAATAAGATACAATTTATCCTTGTTGGAGACAATCCTATTTTTTAATATTTAAATTATCTTTAAGTAGACTTAAGGTAAAAAATTCTAAAATGATCCCTATTCAGAAAACGCAAGGCCCCAAGCACTCTGGATAACAGATCCCATACCTTTCTTAATTGATTATCAACAAGACATAAACAATTACTGTATTTAAAAAGTTATTCAATATCACCCACTCCACCTTCCCTAAATCTTGTAAAGAGCAAATTACATTTTTTATTTCATATGGACTGGCTGGAAGCCTCCATAAATAAAATATCCCATACCAACAAATTTTTTAAAACATGGACTACTTACATCTTAAGTCTCCCCCCTGACATAAGGAAACTTACAATTTCTACATTCTACATGGTATGATCTAGAAAGCCTTCGAGGCACCAACCCCCTAATCCTAGCAACAAAGACCTGAACAGGACCCGACATACCGACTGCCTCCCAGGATCCATCACAACACCTTGAAAAGTATGTAACAAAAGATGTACCAAATCTTTCCGGAAAGGGCAATTAATGGGCTCAATCGAATTATTTGTTTGTTAATTTCAAGTTATTGCTATTATGTTGATAATTGTTTAAACCAGAAAAAAGAAAATTGATCTCACACAAATATTTGATCAGAAGCAGTTGTGAACCTATAAAAGTGACCAACACCTAGCTTCCAATACATTTCAAATTCACAACAACTACTATAATTGTATGTTACGCTCATAATATGTAAAAACGCATACAAAACTGAGCTTGTTTAAAGTGTTTTATTATGCAATCCTATAACAACAATGTATACAATACGCATATGAAAATGTATATTTGTGTTGAGATGTTATCAATAAAATTTTTTTTTTTAAAAATAAAAAGTTATTCAAAATACAGAAAGCATGTTTATCCATGGGTGTTTACATCTGCATTTGTTGTGAAGTGTAGTTTAATATTTGCATTTCTCCGCAAGGCAACACAAATGTTGTCATATATGTCAGCTGAGAAAAAAACCTTATCATTTTTAATTTTCATTTGATCTGACAAATGTGTTTGTAATCTTAAACATTATGTTTAAAGGGAATCTCTTTTAAATTGTTTTTTTCTTTTCATAAATATGATTAAATATTTTTTAATAATTTTAAAAATATTTAAAAATTAATTTGCCATTGAAAGCATTTCTGTCTGTCCATTAGTGTTTACCAGACTATAAAACAAAGCATCAGACATCAGCACAAGACATAGCGTTCCCACAATGCTATGGACATTTCACCTTTTTCTTCAAAGGTCGGTTAAAGGGAAACTGTCATGGGAAAACATGTTTTTTTTTAAATGCATCAGTTAATAGTGCTGCTCCAGTAGACTTCTGCACTGAAATCCATTTCTCAAAAGAGCAAACAGATTTTTTTTATATTCAGTTTTGAAATCTGACATGGGGCTAGCCATTTTGTCAATTTCCCAGCTGCCCCGGTCATGTTACTTGTGCCAGCACTTTAGGAGGGAACTGTAACTGAATAGTACACAGTGGTACATGGGTTTTTACTATTGAGGGCTGTTCTTAGATCTACCAGGCAGCTGTTATCTTGTGTTAGGGATCTGTTATCTTGTTACCTTCTCATTGTTCTTTTGTTAGGCTGCTGGGTGGGGGAAATGGAGGGGTGATATCACTCCAACTTGCAGTACAGCAGTAAAGAATGACTGAAGTTTATCAGAGCACAAGTCACATGACTTGGGGAAGCTGGGAAATTGACAAACCTCTAGCCCCATGCCAGATTTCATAATGAAATATAAAAAAATCTATTTGCTCTTTTGAGAAATGGATTTCAATGCAGAATTCTTCTGGAATAGCACTATTAACTGATGCATTTTGAAAAAAAAAATTCCTATGACAGGATCCCTTTAATCACAGAACATTGTGGGAAGGAATTATGAGAATAGACAAAAACAGCTTTCAATTGCAATTACATATAAAGTTGCAGCCACTTGGATTTGTGTGTTAAATGTGTCTTAATTCAGGGTCAATTGAAGAAACTGTGTTATCTAAAGTCATCTTAACTCGTTTAATGCATTTAACCTTTTCATTAGCATACCAACGTACCATTGTTTTCAATTGTGAACTCTTTAAATGGATGGGATGCTGTGACACAATATTCTGTGATAAGTGAGTTAAAAGGGATATCTGAGTTAAGTTATTCTGTGTCAAACGCACAATCCAAAGTGACTTCATCTGTATATCATGACAACATTTTAATAAAAGAATAGTAAACTACTGAGAATTATATTTTTTATCTATATGCAAAAAACATATTTTGGGTGAACATAACCTGTGTGTATAACATGAAACGCGTAAGGCTAATGATGACATAATAATATTTTTACTGAATCCTACTGCTTGGAGAAGATTGCCTTCATTTGAGTGCCTGCTCTACTCATCCTTGGTTGTAACTGTTTCCCTCTGCTGAAGGCTCAGGGCACCTGGGAATCTTCCATTACTTGGTGATTCACCTTTATATGTTTGGAGTCCCTCTTCATTGTATGAACATACCCTTTTTCCCTTTTAAGGGTGGTAGCACATGGGGAGATTTAGTCGCTTGGGATAAAGCTTCTTTACTGCAGGCAACTAATCTCCCTGAAATGCCTTCCCACAGACAATGTGAATTGCCGGTGGGATGGCATAAACATTTCTTCGGGTTTTCAGAAGTTGCCTCACAGCAGCTAATTTATCGCAGGCAACTAAATCTCACCATGTGCCACCACCCTTAGGGCACTGACACATTGGCAGATCAAGAAGAACAGGCGATTAGTCGCCAAGAGACTAAGGGGCAAATTTATCATTATTCACGAATTTGAGGGCTTTTAGCCCTCGAATTAGGCAGAAATTCGGTATTAATTCGACTTTTGAATGAAAATCGTATAGTTTTAGGCTATTTTTTGAGCGCTATTTGATTTCTCGTAGATCGTTCAATTTCACTGAAAAATGGCGAAATTTCCTTCGAACGTTTGAAAAATTCATACGATTCGAACGATCGAGGTGTTCGATCGTACGAATGGTATTCAAGCTGGTAATAGAAAAAAAAGCCTATGGTCGGATTCCCATAGGCTTCTATTGCTATTCGGTAGGTTCAATCTGGCGAAGTAGGCAGTTGAATAAAATTTTAAAGTTGAAGTACTTCGATCCTCGAATGGTCGAATGATCGAATATTCGATCTACTCGATACGCTCGAATTTTGCATATTCGATGATCGAAGTTGCCAAATTTGCATATTCAAATATCCGATAAAATCGTACTGTCAGAATTCGATCGAACTTCGAAGTGTTCTAACTTGAAGGAATGGTCTGGTCTAGACACACACACATGATAAGACTGAGCTCACAGCTGTGTTTAATAATATCTTTTGCATAATTCAGAGAGTGTCTCTCATGCAGTCCAGATAGCATGGTTGATCAGAGTGAAATAATTTCAAGAAAACTGAAAGTCAATTTGCTTTAGACTTAATTCTGCTAGATACTGTATATCCTGACCTGGATGAATGAAAATCTTCCTAGACAAAACAAAAACAATTGAAAGTGATAGTATTTGTTTTTGCTTTGCCTAGGTTCCTCTATGCTCCGTAAGAGGATCAAGGCTGTATTGCTTATCTGCAGTAGGGGTGACTGTGTGACCTACTTTTTTGTTTTTTTCCATGGCATGTTTGTTGGTTTTGGCTACATAACACTCTACAAACATACACACATGAAAAATACAATACAATGCTTTCATGTATAAACATTTATAGTTCTCTTTAAATAAATGAGCATTATAATATCATTAAGAAAAGTTGTTGGAAAACTTGAAATGTGGATTAAAAGAATGTTTACAGACTTGTTAGTGTAAGAGTTAAATGGAATAATAGCTTATTAACTATATTCCTAGGTTCTGCATGCTTTTCTTTCTGCCAATTTAGAGGACTGATTCAGCTAACTCAGCAGTTCTAAATCCTGCTGCACTGGCTGTCAGCCTTATCTGACACATGCTGTTGGCATTTAACCATCAACACAGAACAAAGTATCACACAGTTTGGTCATCAGAATCCTTTGGACAAAAATGTATGTATAATACTATAATTTACTTATAGCTAAAACTGTTAAGATCCTATAGCTGTGATTCAATGTAACTAGCTCAGATAGGCAGTACTGATGGCCTGAACTGGCCACCAAAATAGTGGTTTGGCCCACAGGCAAAGAATTGGATCAAGTGGAGATATTAAAAAGAAAGCATGCAGAAACTTAAAGTGATACTGACACTAAAAAATTAATTTTAACATATGAATGTACATTAATTGTTACCTATAGGTCATGTTGATAATTTTTTGCTGAAAGTGTTGGTTTTGTATATAACTGTTAGCTGAAACTTCTAAGCCTGACTATCTGACACTCTGACTTTGCCAACCTAACAGTCCCATCTCAGTCTGTAAGTTCCACGATTCAGAAAAATCAGATGGCACTCACTCCAGCACATGTGCTACAAACTTAAATGGTTTATTCGAATCTCCACACAACGTTTCGGAGGTACAACCTCCTTTATCAAGTGGAGAGGAGAGCACTTGATAAAGGAGGTTGTACCTCCGAAATGTTGTGTGGAGATCCGAATAAACCATTTAAGTTTCTAGCACATGTGCTGGAGTGAGTGCCATCTGATTTTTCTGAATCGTGGATACATGAACCTTGCAGCAGGTTTTCAGATAGAGCACCACCGTAAGTAAGCTGTGGACTGTTGGAATTGTTGAATTTATATCAGTCTGTAAGTTACAGTTTCTAATGATAACAGATGCCTGCTGCACAAATATGGCAGCCCCCTCATACAGGAACATGGGGGATCAGACAGGTAATGTAAAAGCATCATGCAAATACCTTATGGCAAAGTTAGAAGTAGCTTTCAAAGCCAATATTATAATAGATGTAAAAAAGAGTTTAATTTCAGGTGTCAGAATCTCTTTAAAGGAGAATGAACCCCCCCAGGGGCTAACCCCCCTGTCCCGTAGGCCCCCTTTCACTCCGCCTACCTCTCCCCTATTGCCCCTAAGTCCCTACTTACCCCTTCATGTAGGTCCACTCCAGTGATGTTCACAGGGGCCATCTTCTCTTCTAACCGATTCTTCATGGGGCCTTCTTCTCTTCTTCCTGGATCCGGTGACCATACAATACCATATCTGTTTATTTGGAAAAGGTTGTGCGTCTTCTGGTAGGATTTTCAAGCCTGTTGGTTAGACATCAGCTAGGCAGGCCCCATGGGTGGACCCATACCTGGACCAATAGGCTGTCAAGTCGGCAGCTTTAGTTGTCTTATGTATGGCCACCTTTATTCAGTTTATATTTTAGAGTTAAATAGCGTACATTTTGCTTTCTCCAAATTAATGGAAAGCTGAGTACATTTTTAAAAGCAAAAGAGTAAAGGATGCATAAAATCTAGTTATGTGGTTTAAGTAGTTGACTAATAATTGTTACTATCCATTTAATGTACACAGTATTACTAAATACAAATAAACTTCTTAGGGAACATCCTCAGCAGGTACTTCTGCATTTAAATAACATGCAGTATACAGAAAAAGTTAATGTGCTTGATTGGTTCTTCTCTTCAGGAGTATGAATTTTATGAACCACTTTATGGGGCACAGGTGGCTCAGCTTGAGTCAATGGATGACAGAATATGGTACACAAATATTTACTGAAAAGGCACCATAGCCTGATCTAAAATTGTTAAGATATGTATTAATGTGTGTGCTCCCATACAGATCCCATAATAATCTGATACTGACACAATGTTATGTAACATGATCTTTGTCCGTTAATGCAGAAGTGTTAATAAAGTTATGTCTTCTTGAAGGAAGAGAAGCATGGTGTCTGTGTGCAGTTTCTCCTTTCTTTAAAAGAACGCTGCAGGCTCACGTGAAATTGAGCTACAGGTTATCCCATCTCTTAAGTAGAATGGTAGAAAAACATCCTTGGATACTTAGGGCATAGTTTGGTTTTAGACAGGCCTCTTGCTTTGTTTTGTCAGACTCTTTCACCTGGCATGGTACTTATGGATGTAAATGTAAAATGGGATTATGGTCTCATCCTTATAATCATAGGCCTAGAAATTTCACTGGCACAGCTTCCAATCCTGTTATCTAAGTCAAAGCAATTGTACCATGAGTCACCCATAGGCAGCACATTGTAGTAGCACTGATTTTAGGACACTGGTGAAGATCAACAGTGTGACTTTTAGTTGAAATGGGGGCTTTTTATATCCTTTTCAATTTTTTTTTACAATATGACAATTGCAGTATCAATTGATTTCTTTGCTTTCATGATATTTGTCCTGTTAGCAGCTACAGATCAATGTCTATATCCCAAAAAAAGATATATTAAGAAATTACAAAAAAAACAAAAACAAAAACCATACTGTCTTTTTATGGAGGATACTGTGCGATAGCAGGAATCAGGGGGAACTGTAACATTTTGCTTTCTGTCCTTTTGGCTCATTTCAGTCCTTCTCACCCTAACCAGGTTCGGTTTCCCTTTTTGCTGCTCTCCAAGTCCTACCTCTCAGAAGCCATGTTCCAATATCTTGCACTGATGAGATCTAACAAGATCGAAACAGGCTGTCTGCAAGTTTGGATATATGGCTCTGAACTATTAGGCTGTATCTGTGCTATAAACCAGCGGTCCTGGATGCATAGTTGGCCACAGGGACATAAAGGAGTGATTTACATGTCTCCGCCCATGATGCATTATGGGAGTAAAAAAACTCTCATTTTTGATATCTAGGCAGTGCTATATGTATGGCATGAGACATGTAAATACCTTCTGATTTCAGAAGGCTTCACTTTGCATGTCCTTTTACTGTACAGTATGCCTGCATTCAACATTAGTACTCACAGAAACTAAAACAGAATCAAAATAATATGATTGAATCCTATGCATAAATAATCAAGTAAAAGGAAATGAGTTAAAAACACCATTTAAAAAGGCCATTACAGTGCAGTACAGGAGAGGGGTTTTGTAGTATGGCCAGGAATTGCAATCTGACAGGAAAGCTGTGAACTTTGACCCTGTGTGATTAGGTGTGGGTGTCAGTATAAACTGCCAGATTCTTCTTGTCAGTCAAGTGTGTTGTACCTTGCATGCCCTGATTGAGGTGTTTTTTGGCTGTTTTTTTTTAAACTTGATAACGCATCTCTCCATCCACACAAACACAGGTAGGAATATTCCAATAAAGCACAGTGTAACCTGCACAGCCACATGTTATATATTTGCCTGTTTGTGTGGATTATTTTATGTGGGCAAAACAAAGGAAAGGTTATTACATATTGCACTTGTGTTAACTGAATATTATTTTGTGCCACTTTATATCCAACTTTTAATGTATTTAAAATCAAATGCATCATAGCATGCTTCCTTTTAAAATTCTGTGTTCATTGTAGAATTTTGGGATTGCTCCATTTGAAATGATCCCTTTTATTCTTAGCTACTACTAGTGGCAATGCACAATTATTACAACGTTTTTTCACCGCAGAAAAACTCAAACATCTTTAATTAATTTCTACGGGATTTGTAGAAGCATATTTACAAAATGGTGAACTCTCTCCCATTGATAAATAGCCTTCTAAAAATCTAATAGGAATAGAATTTTTTTCTGGGTGAGTTGTAATTTCACACTTTGATAAATCTACCCCTAAGTCTTATGTGTATGTGGTCAATAAACCTATTAATTTGTACAGGCCCCTCCGGATGCTGAAATACTGAAGCACATGCTGTATCATTGGTCAGGTCCTGCAATAAATATTTTGTATTGTTTCATATGTCACAAGAGGTTCAAAATATTACAATTTTATTGTGCACCAAAGTCTGAAAGAAAGCAGTTAGGTTGAATTTGTAAATGCTCACCAGGACAAAGGCTTAGGTTTTTTTGTAGGAGGTTTCTATGGTTGGATGAAACAGAAGTGTTTGGGAGAGCACCAGACCAACTGTGAAGCGTGGGGTGGCAACATCATGCTGTGGGGGTGTTTTGCTGGAAAAGGAATTTTGCACCTCAAGGCATCAACCAGAAACTTAAAACTTCTCCACAACATTGCCTCCAAAGTTGGAACTAGGAATGAGCAGATCTGTCTCGAAAAATTTGTGAAACACATTGAAGTCAATGTTGTTTTTTCACAAAATTTGGTTTTGCATAATGCTTTGAAGTCAGTGGCATTTTTTCTCTTAATTTTTTTGTGCAAAATACTTTAAAGCCAAAGAGCATTTTTTCAAGTGAAATTTAATAGAGCCAATGGGTGGGTTTTCAACGGTGAAAACGTTTGTGATAAAATTTTGCAGCGGTTTTGCAACAAAATTTACAGGTAATGAAAATGGAATTTCATTCGAATCTTTGCCTTCTGAAAATTTCGCTCATAACTAGTGGTAACAAAATGGCTTAAAGACAACAAAGTGAAATATCTTATTGCAGACCCAAAAATGCCTTAAAGAGGACCTGTCACCTTGAGACATGAGTAAAATATTTATTTTCCATCCTTAGTTAAACCCTTTAGTCAGCTGTTTTTGTCTATATCTGAAATGGATTAGAAAATATCCTTCATGTAAAAAGGGCTTCATAGGCGCTGCCATGTTTAAACACCCCTTTGTTTTCCGTGTGTGGGCTGTGCCAAACTGCCAAATCTCATTCATGCTTAGTCAGAGTTTACTCTATGATAGACAAGCTCTGTATAACTCATGTCACACCAGGACTTGATATTCTATGGGAATTATCTGAAACACCTTCTATTGTTCTATTCAGATTGTGTGGGCTACTCCAGCCACTAACAACTGCACAAACTGGTGATATTGTGAGAGGAGTCTGCAGGACTGATTCTACCCATGATGCTTTGCTCTCCTGACTTTCTGGAAAGTCAGGGCTTCAGTTAGTGTCTCATGGACATTTGAAAAGTAGTTATAAATTGAGAATTAGTGAGATTTGAGCATAATAAATAGGGGTATGTGGTTTGTTTTAAAAGTTTTATTTCCTTCCTAGTGTTAACTCAATCATGACAGGTTTCCTTTAAGCACAACGTTATTTTACCTTCTACTTGACATTAATGCATTTCAGTGAAAGCTCCCGGTTTTCAATGTTGGACTGGCCCACAGGGATACCAGGAAAACTCCCGGTGGGCCCAGGTGTCAGTGGGCCTCTTGCTTCTAACAATTTGGCCTATTTCATGTTCATTCCCTATTTCTTTATGTGGAAAAAGAGGGTTCATAATTGAAGTATAGAGTATAGTAAGTAGAGCTAAAAGAATAGGAGAATAAAGAGGTTAAGTGAGGAGAGAAGGAATAATAGTATGGAAAGTTGGGCCCCTGGTTTTCTGGTGGGCCCCTGGCATCCCAGTCCGATACTGACGGTTTTACAAATCTAATGCAGTTTTGCACATTTTCTGGCCATGTGAAATAGGCCAGTTTGGCTCATCACTACTAACAACACAGTATGTGTAAATTTTTGATGCACAGGAAATCAGACATAAGAAATAAACAAACTGATTTGTAGCCATGGGGGCAGCCATTCACATGAAAAAATAGAAAAGGTAAAGATTGCCATAAAGAAGCCATATATGTCTTTTTTTACAAGATTACAGGTTATATAAAACAGGAGACTTATTGCCAAGTAATAGTATATTTGTGCTTTCTCAATCAGCAAATACAAATTTGTAAAGTAATATTTTCACCGGTCCTTTAACTCTACATTCCCATGGCAGAATTTCCACTATCCCCTTCGCCCTGGTAGGTGCCTGATGGGAAACCCTGCACAGACTGCACTCTTACTGCTTGTAATGAAATCTCAAGCTTGAAATCAAATGTCCTGCTTTTTGTGGGCAATGTAATAAAATTTGCATTTTGCTCCACTTTCACAAACCCATTGCAACCAGTCAGCAGATTATTTGCTATGGGTTGCTAGACCTGACGTAAAACTTTCATCTGTCATTAAAGGGGTGGTTCATCTTTACGTTAACTTTTAGTACGTTATACAATGGCCAATTCTAAGCAACTTTTCAATTGGTCTTCTTTATGTTTTATAGTTTGTTTTAATGATTTGCCTTCCTTTTCTGACTCTTTCCAGCTTACAAATGGGGGTCGCTGACCCCAGCTAAAAATGAAATGCTCTATAAGGCTACAAATATATTGTGATTGCTACTTTTTATTTATCATCTTTCTATTAAAACCCTCTCCTATCCATATTACAGTCTCTTAGTCAGGGCCAAAACCAGGGGTAGGCAGAAGAGGCACCTGCCTAGGGCGCAATGAAAGGGGGCACTCAGCAGGTACCTGTCTTCTGCCTGCCTCTAGGCCTACAGTGGTGTGAAAAACTATTTGCCCCCTTCCTGATTTCTTATTCTTTTGCATG
>CM044431.1:90959633-90988991 GCA_024363595.1 Xenopus borealis
ATGCAAAAGAATAAGAAATCAGGAAGGGGGCAAATAGTTTTTCACACCACTGTAGTCCTTATTTGATACTTTCCTCCGCCTCCCTCACAGATCGCCGGAGAGGAGCGTGGCCGGCTGTGTTGCTTAGGGTGCCAGTTCAGCTTGGCCTGGCCCTGCTCTTAGTCAAAAAAGGTTAATTTGGACCCTAGCATCCAGATTGCTGAAACTGGAGAGAAGCTGAATTTATAGCTAAATAACCCATAAACCACAAATAATAAAAAATGTAAATAATTTGCAATTGCCTCAATATCATGCTGTACATCATATTAAAAATGAACTTAAAGGTTAACAACCCACTTGGAATATGTTGTGATTTTAACACATTTTTGTTTGCTGGATGTTCGGATACCAACCAAATTTAAGCAACCTGAGATAAAGTCTCACTAACCTTATACTATTAACATCCACTGAGCAAGAGCAAGAAGAAAGTGTGAGAGCTGGGTATTTATAAAGGGATTCTGTCATGGGAAAACATGTTTTTTTTCAAAACGCATCATTTAATAGTGCTGTTCCAGTAGACTTCTGCACTGAATCCATTTCTGAAAAGAGCAAACAGATTATTTTTATATTCAGTTTTGAAATCTGACATGGGGCTAGCCATTTTTGTTAATTTCCCAGCTGCCCTGGTCATGTGACTCGTGCCAGCACTTTCGGAGGGAACTGCTTTCTGGCAGGCTGTTGTTTTTTCTTCTCAATGTAACTGGAAACGTAACTCTTAATGTCCCCCTTTCAGTAGAAACAAGTTACAGATGTCATAATTACAAAAATAGTCCAAACATAACCAGCTCAAACTCTTCAAGAGCTTCCACCGAACTCCAGCTGACCCCAACGAAGATGCAACTGAGTAAGCAGACATATTAGACACCAGCTCTAACCAATCAATGGTCGCCTTTCCTGACGCCTCTTTAGAAGCCGATGTACGATAATAGGAAGGAAGGCATAGCGTAGGCTATAATTGCGCTGGCTATACACTTATTTACGTTTGGCTTGCATGAGAGATGGTAAACGGAGGGAGGGGGTTCAGTTACACTCTTTAGAAGTCATTATCAGAGCGGTTCGTGGATTATTATATTGTATAAACAGCACATGGGAGGCGACTTTGTGTGTTTAGCCCAGCCCACAGCACGTCTCCGTTTCAGCCCAGTAGACGTGGGGGCGTGGAGGCCCAGAACGCTAGGTGGGCGGGAGTGGGGAGCGAGCGCTACTGCAGGGAAACTGGTGCAAGTGCACAGGGCAGAGCTGGTGTAGGAGTACAGTGAGGAATTGGAAGGCAGCATAATGTGACTTCTGAACAGCTGAGAGGTCCAAAGGGGGCACGCGGGCATCGCGCATTGGGCATCGCTGAGGGATAACCTCATGGACTCTAGAATCCTTGCATGACACGTATCGCTATGGCTGCCCAGTCCAGGTAAGTCACTTCCACTGCGTTACTGATGCGTCTAATAGCAAAACTTCTTTCCCTGTGCTGTGCGCTTATACCTCTAAGGCTGTGGCTTTTGCGACCAATCAATGTTTGATTTATAAACCTCCTAGATTCGCCTGTCTGGTACTGGTGGGAGTTGTAGTTTAACAGCTGTAGAGTCAGTCATAGGTTGTAGACTTTTTGTTATAGCTGTTAACTCTGTTCTTTTTTTTTGTCATTTTCATAATCCTGTGGTGGTATTCACGGGTGGCATTTTCATAGCAGAAGAATAATAAAAAGGATTGTCACTTACCTACTTGGCACTCAATAGCCCTGGAAATGTAAATGATGGTAACCCATATGCTGATCATTGCTAAATGTTACTATTCAGGACCACATAAAATTATAGGGCCCAGTAATGCCCCCACCCAGATTATTGCCATGTATGTAAACTAGGGATGGATGGTAAGGGGTAGAGAACTGGATGTGCCTGAAGGGATGGGGAGGGGGAGATGTGACTTTACTGAGTGTTTGGAGGGGGAGGGAGGCAGTGTGGTGTTAGTTCGGTAGAGGGGGTTATTATATAAAAGTGTCACTGACATTCAGACCTGTAGTAGTAGTAGGACAAGATCCTTTAACCCCCTCATTTACAAAGTTATTGCAAATGTAGTTGAACCATAATACATTTGCCAGAACCTGCTGCACTTCCTAGCTGGTAATTACAGGACACAGTCAGTGGTGGCTGGCTCTATGTGCAACAGGAGGAGGAGGGGAAAGCTGGAGACAGCTACACACTGCTTATTAACCCTATCTGTATAACATATCGCTTGCTTCTTTATTTAACTCAGGGTCAGACAAATTATATGTTGGTGTTTGTATAAATTAGACTGTTTGTGTGTGTATATATATATATATATATATATATATATATATATATATATATATATATACTTTACTTTATGTTTTATATTTTTTTTAAAATATATTAATATGAAGAGCATGAGTTTAGGTTACAGAAATATTTAACATCTGTTATGTTCAGAACGGTTATAGCTTTGTCCTGGTGTGATGTCAAACTTTTTTTCCATGTACTGATCATTTGATACCCTACATGTTTGCTGACTAGATTGTATTAGAATAATGTCATATGTCTTCATAGCCCTTTTGGCAGACAGAACTATAAAAATTGTGTGGAGGGCCACATCCACCTTAGGGACCTTGACTGCTTTGCCTTAACCAATGTGGATTTCAAACTATTTTGGGATTGTATCTTAGCAATTCTTTGTGGTATTACACATTTATCAAGTAGTACCTTAAGGGCTCATCCAGACGAGCAGATTCGTGGAGATTAGTCGCCTGGCAACAAAACGCCACGTCTTTGAGGCGACTAATCTCCTGAAATGGCTTGCTCGTAGCTCACACCCGCTAAAAGTAAAGTCGCCTGCGCCTATTCACATGCGGCGACGCGATTTTCAAAGTCGCTGAAAATTGCCTCGCCAGGGGTGGTTCATCTTTAAGTTAACATTTAGTATGTTATACAATTGCCAATTTTAAGCAGCTTTTCAATTGGTACATTCATTATTTTTAATTGTTTATTTGCCTTCCTCTTCTGAATCTTTTTAGCTTTCAAATGGGGGTCACTGACCCCATTTAAAAACAAATGCTACAAATGTATTGTTATTTCTGCTTTTTAATATCTAGCATTCTTTCCAGGTCCTCTTCTATTCATATTCCAGTCTCTTATTAAAATCAGTGCATAGTAGCTACCAGATTGCTGCAATTGCAAACCAGAGAACTGCTTAATAACTCTAAAACCACAAATCATAAAAAATGAAAACCAATTGCAAATATCACTCTCTACATCATACTAAAAATTAACTCAAATGTGAACAACACCTTTAATATGTTAGGAAACAAATTATTTATATGGCTCTACTTGTATATACATTGCTGTAAATTCTTATGGGGGTGGAACCATTGCAATACATAAATATGTTTGGTAACCAAGATTAAGAGACACAGGAGAAAGGAAAGCCCTACACTGTAAAGCTTACAATCTAAATATTAATTTATGGTATACAGATATGTTTTTGTTAACGTACTGTAATGCAGGCAAACTGCAAAAAGTTTTCATTTTTGTAACAAACAAAATATGTAGATTGCAGAATTCGTACAGTTGTTTTAGTGTAGAACTGTACCTTTAGAGGTCATGATCTAAATGTAGGTATCTGGTGAACTCAACATGATTGCCCTTATGAGCAATTTATATGTTTAACCATCTTTTTTTTTTATTTATTTTTTTTTCAAAAAACATTGAAAAAAAAATCAAAATTTATAGTTTTTAATAACAAATTAAAAAAATAAATTGTAATGAGCTTGTAATGCTGTGGCATATTACTGAAGTGTGTTAAGAAAATCTTGTAATTTGAACTGCTCACTTTTCATTTATATTTGAGGTAGATAGAATTGCAGTGACATTGATGTAAATTTTCTTTGTGAACACACCATTGAGGTGAAAGCTGCTGTAGCAGCTGGAGAGCTGAGAGCCATCACTGGTCCTGACTCATCTTTCAGGCTGTGGTGAGTGACCAGTTTGCTGACCCTGCAATCACCACTGTGTAGCCTTTTATAGAGCTAGAAATGTCCTGCTTATTCTAATGATATCTTTGGTGACCTCCCAGCCCCCTTTCCAGTGCTCTAGAAAGTTTTAATGAGTGGTTGAGGTTGTCAGAAAAGCTATTCATATTGTATGTCACTTCTGTGTGCCATATAATTCAGGCTCAACAGACACTCTGATTTGCACACAAAAGAAATCTCAAATAAGAGCCATGTTAACAGCTAAGGTGACGGTTAAATTGTGAAGAGCGCTTATGCATGCAATAAATAGCATGTGAGGAAAATTCCTTGTGTTTTTGTCTTATGCGATTTTTATTTGTATGAAAATGGACAAAATTGTCTTCTTGTTAATTACCTGAGAGTGCATATCCAAGATTACTAGCCAGTTTTTGCCTGAAAACATGGACTGCTGCAATTACAGGTAACGGTCACCTTAAAATCTGTATTTGTTTTCTCAACCTTCCTGACCATTTATAAAGTAGTTATAAGTGATACATTAGTTACTAACATTCCACAATTATTGCTGAAAAATGTATCAACTAAATTGGCAGATTGTACACAGGTTATACATTACAAAAGGTGCTGTTCTAAAACACTACAAGAACATTAGATTTTAAACATAAATTTTTTTAAAAAAGCAAACAAAAAATGTCATTGCTGGTGTACTATTGAAAAAATATTTAAGTGACTAAGTTTATCAAAGGACACAAAAAGCTAAAGGAAATGTATACCCCCTGAACAGTGTAGGTCTCTATAAAAAGTTATTGCGTAAAACAACTCATATGTGAAACCTTTCTAATTGTAAATAAACCATTTTCATAATAATATACTTTTTTAGTTGCATGTGCCATTGGGTAATCATAAATAGAAAATAGCCATTTTAAAAAAATAAGGACAGCCTCTTAGGATCTTATGATTCAATGGTGAAAACAAACATACCAAACAAACTCTAAAGTTAGGTCACACGAGCCAATTAACAGACAGAGTTCTGTCTGTCTTGCTTCCACACTTCTTCCTGTTACAGTTCGAGTTGAAATATTTCAGGTCAGGTGATCTCTAAGGCAGCACGCAGACCATTACGAAATGGTGGTTCAAGGCAAGAGATGTAACAGGGCAATATTTACTTAAATATATATACCAGGTTGGTAAGATTCTTTAATATGTCATAAATAAGCTGATTTGCAGCAGTGGGGCTTCCATTCAATGGAGAAAAGACTTTAGTTACACAGCAGATAAGCTATGTAGAACATAATGGTGTTGGCTGTTATCCACTATTTAACCATATAGCCTTTTTTCAATTTCAGCCATTGCTACACAGAAAGCTTGGTTATATGAACTATAGTATAGTTTCTGAAGCAAACAGATTGGTTTTACCAGTGCAGGGCAACAGTACATGCTGTTTGTCTTCCTTTAAAACACTCAAAAAAAGATGTTTAGTTGCATTTAAAGGAACAGTAAGACCAAAAATGTTGTAATTTTTTACTTTGCAAAGCAAAAGTTGACTGTAACCCATTTCCCATGTTTGCAAACTCAGCGTCCAGTTGAAACTGAATGTAAACTACTGCAATTGTTGACAGTGGCAGACTCAACAACAAAGTCTCCCATGTAAATTCACCTTAAATATGTTATAAAAGCACAACGTTGAACGTGATTATTACTTTCAGTTTGCATGTGCAGCCGTGAGAAGAAAGAAGAATCAAGAAGAGGAAAGCTCCGTGGTGCTCGATGGAAGAATCCAGGGGCCTGGGCCGATGCAGTTTTCTGCTGGTTGGAGAACTGGCCTGGGGTGTCAGATACAGGGTTTGACTGGGCCAGTGGGACGCAGAGAAAAAACCCAGTGGCCCCCAGCTGCCCCATAAACACCAGCTCCTGTGTTGTGGTGGTGATCATTTATGCACACTGCGGGGCGTTGCTCCGTTCTTGCACTCGGGCTCTCTGGGACTGCCAGGAAGGCCCTTGTTTTTGTAGCCCTGTGGGCCACCAGGGCTCCAATTCGACCCTGGTCAAATAAGGAAATACAGTCACTTGGGGTACCTAACATTTGACACACCCAAGTGGAAAATGACTTTCCTTTACCTTTAACTTACAAACTACTCCAGAACTACAGAGTAGCACCATGGTATTTTTGCATTTTTCGAAGTATTTATATTCTCCAATAATTGTTTGATTCAACCAGCTACACAATGTCGTATTTAAAAATGGTCATATAATATTTAATATTATATATTCTCGCTCATTGTTCTTTGATAGTAGCCACTTATATGTCTTAAATCAAAAACCCTGATATCTACACACAATGCTGTACTCTTCTGTTGCAATAATGTTTCTACTGTTTTGCCCCTTCCATGCTAAATGCTTAATTACATCAATGGGAAGCGATCCACTAATCTTAGGGGCTACTGCCAGTAACATGTGACTGTAAATAACAGAAAACGATTATATCTTGTATATACACTAAATGGTGACAATAAAATTTTTCATGCCACAGATTAAAATTAAAAAGTAAAACTGAGGGAACTAATGGTACATGATGATGGGGGATTGGATTTTTCTCCAAAGTCTGCTTTTTTGTGCATAAGTCTGCTTCATCTATCAGATGGTGCAGGGGCACGACAACAACTAATATACTGGATTGAAGGAGTGCCATTAGGGCTCTTCCAGATGAGGAGATTGCAGGGAGATTTGTCGCAGCCAACAAATCTCCTTGCAATCTCCTCATCTGGCAGAGCCCTTAGAGGTTAAGCGTCTTATCAGGAGTCTTGGAGCAGAAGGTTGTGGGTGTGTTTGGGAATAAATTGGAATGTTCAGGCAGATCGATGATGTGGTTAACTGTGCTTTATAGGTGAGCAGTTTTCTTTTGAAATGTGGGCCTGTTCTATTTAATTGACTTGGTCTGCCTCCTAGGGACCTTGGCGGGCAGTGGGCTAAGAGCCAGGGCCTCCTGGGGACAAGGACCTTGTGAATTCTAATCATGACTTTGTTGTATTTTAACAGTTTTGTGTCTACGGCAAGACTTAGAGATACTGATAGCTAAAATTAAACAATTTTTTTTACATCTGTTATAATATTGGCTTTGAAAGCTACTTCTAACTTTGCCATAATGTATTTGTATGATGCTTTTACATTACCTATCGCCCCATGTTCCTGTATGAGGGGGCTGCCATATTTGTGATGCAGGAGTCCGTTCGCATTAGAAACTATAATCAACAGGCTGAGATGGGACAGTCAGGTTGGGCAACTCAGAGTGTCAGCGAGTCAGGCTTAGGAACTTCAACTAACAATTATATACAAAAACAAACCTCTTAACAAAAAAATGATCAACATGACTTATAGGTAACGTACATTCATATGTTAAAAAGTAATTTTTTAGTGTCAATATCACTTTAAGGTGGCCATAGACAGGAGGGCAGCTGCATTGCTACTGCACAGGGACCAAAAATGACAATGCCCATTGTTAGGTCATTCCACAAGCAACTATTTTTAATGTCCATCATAATTGAGGCGATACGGGCTGTTGGATCGCGGGATCGCATACAGGCACAGATGCCCCACACTGGGTTTTTTAACCTGCCTGATCGAGATCTGCCTGACTTTTGGCCAGATATCGATCGGGGAAGCCCATCGGATTGCTCCACACATGGGCCAATAAGCTGCCAACTCTGTCGGCAGCTTTTATCGTCCCGTGTATGGGGGTCTTTATAGAAAGCCATGTTAGGAGGAGAAAGTAAAGCAGTTCAGTTTAGTTAAATATTAGTCAATGTATTTGTATTAGTAAGTGGCAAAATAATAAGTCATTATTTGTTCTCTACTTTTCTTTTAACTCAATGGGGGTTATGTAATAAAAGGCAATAAGATTGCCCAGGTTCAGTAACCCACAGCAATCAATCAGCAGGTAGAATTTACTGGTCACTGTTTAAGATCTTATTGGTTGCTATGGGTTACTGCTCTTGGGCAAACTTGTTGCCATTTATTACATATGGTGAATATGTCTAAGGAGGTGAACTACTCCTTTAACATGTTGTTATGATGGACATTAAAAATAGTTGCTTGTGGAATGGCCTAACAATGGGCATTGTCAGTTTTGGTCCCTGTGCAGTAACAATGCAGCTGCCCTCCTGTAATTGAAGTTTCTCCTTAAATATGTTGTATATAATAAATGCCCTAGAATTCATCAGTGACTTTAATGAGCATAAGTTTTATGCTTTCATAGTTTGCCTTGAGCTAGGTTTTAATGTGATGCATAGAAAACAAAGATCTTTTTAAGTATGAACAAAAATGTAAGTTCTATAGGCACTTCAGAAATGGTGCTGTGTACAGGAGAGTAACATATGACCCCAGTGACACTGGATCACACTAATTCATGTAATATGAAGCTTGTTTTAGATTCTATGCACAGAATGTTTAATATTTCATGACGTTTGACTTGTCACGTTAAAAACGGAACGTTATACAACTATATAATAGCACATGGAGCTCTCTATGTTTCATACTAGTTGTTGACCAGAGAGAGAGAATTATTTTTCAGTGCCCACTTTTATGTTCTCCTTGTGTTTACATGGATTTCTTCTGGGTACTCTGTTTCCTTCCACGCTTCAGAAACATACTGACTGGTTAAAAGTCTAATGACCCTACTGTGTGCAAAATAGTAATAGTGACATACATGCTCATGTATACAATTTGTCTGGTTGACCCTTTTGTATAAAAATGTTATCATTTTAAAACAACTTTGTTTTAAAATTACAAAAATCAAAAATGTGAATACACTGAATAGTATAGTCAACCACTTTAGTTGCTGTTTGGAACTTACTCCTAACCCACAGACTGAGTTTAAGTTTTCCGACCATCTAATATTTCAGCTATTAATACTTAATTTTTTATGAACACTATTAATTATTGCTTCATTGCTTGAGCAGAGCTTATACACACCATTCATTGCTTTTTTTAAGGAAGTAAGGAGGCTGGTAGCTTAAAGTAATGTACATTTCAAATAAGTATAGACTTGAAGATGGCATGCTTGATCTGTGATAAAAATAGCAAATATGGCTGAGACAGGAAGAATTAAGCGGGAGGTAGATTGAGGAGGTTTGTTGCAATCCCTGGTTCCAAAAATGCCTTTGGTGTGCCACCTGCTCTACCTCAGTCTGAATCGAGGCCTCTGTAACTGTGAAGAATCAAAATGGAGCCAGGCACCAGCAGATTGACTGCAAATTCGTTTATTTACACGACATGTTTCGGGCTATGGCCCTTTATCAAGTGAAGGGCCATAGCCCGAAACATGTCGTGTAAATAAACGAATTTGCAGTCAATCTGCTGGTGCCTGGCTCCATTTTGATTCTTCGTAGATTGAGGAGGGATTGGTTTAATTTCTTGAATATTCTTGATTTTATCTTCGAGACAGTATACACCTACTATTATTATTATAGCTCCATCAATTCACCCTGCACTTATACAAATACAAGACCAAATGTTTAACTTTACAGATTTTTCAAAAATGATTTATAGTTCTAATTGGATAGAGTTTACATTCTAAGAGGGAGAGGAATTGAGACGTACAGTGTGGGTAATACTTGTGACTATAGAATTTCTGTTGGTTAGTGAATTGTTGGTAAGTGCAGGGTTAGAGATTAATACTAGTAGGTAATAAGCATGTGAGCAAAGAATAGGAGGGTTAGGTGTTGGGTCAATTTGCAGAGGGCTTAAGTTATAAGCTTGAATGAAAAGGTAAGTTTTATTGGCAGTTTGAAAGCCTGGAGCCTCTGAGAGTGGGCAGGGCCTGAACTAGGGGTAGGCAGAAGAGGCACATGCCTAGGGTACAGAGGTGGGGGACGTCAGACACATACCTTTTTCTAGTGTTGCCACCTTTTCTTGAAAAAAATACCGGCCTTCCTATATATTAATCTTTTTTCCTATTAATAACACTGGCATAAACCAGCAAAAATACCGGCCAGGTGGCAACCGTACTTCCATCACTTATCCCTAGTCCTGACCCTTGTCCACTCACTGCCAGCTCTTCTTGTAACACCCCAGTCTTGCGCTTTCATGCACATGCATGCATGCATGCGGTGTCGTGGCAGGCCAGGTTGCTTAGGGTGCCACGATGGCTTGGCCCGGCCCCGGCTAATGGTATTTCAGACAATGGGTGCACCACGGAAAAGTCCTAGAGGTGAAGTAGAAGTAAGTTTAAAGGGAGACTGTCATGGGAAAACATGTTTTTTTTTCTCAAAACACATCAGTTAATATTGTTTCTCCAGCAGAATTCTGCTCTGAAATCCATTTTTCAAAAGCGCAAACAGATTATTTTATATTCAATTTTGAAATCTGACATGGGGTTAGACATATTGTCCCTGCTGTACTGCAAGTTGGAGTGATAGCACCCCCCCAGCAGCCCAACAAAAGAACAATGGGAAGGTAACCAGAGAGCAGCTCCCCATAGACGCAACGATCTTTCCCTGCCGAACAACCGATTTTAGGGATGTCTGACCAATCTGTCAAATTATCATGCGGTTACAATAAAAAGGATGGACTCTGGAGAACCAGTTGCTGATTCAGTGATTCATTTATTCAAAACCAGTGCACGACATGTTTCAGGCCCAGTGGCCCTTCCTCAGGTGCTAGTACTAGTCCACATGAGGAGATTCAGGGAGATTAGTCACTGATAGGTACTGAATATCACTACAGTGAAAACATTAAAATTATGTAGTTGCACCAAAATATGTAGAATTAGGAGATTAAAATATGTAGAACGGCAAAACGCTACCTGCTATTGTATATCAATCTGCATTCATATTGAGTATGTATGTTTAATTTATACATTCTTTTTTAAATATGTTAGTTCTTTATTTAATTTAAATAATAATAAATACACGGTTTGCATTTGCTGCATAGCAGAGCAGCCAAGCAAATGTCCTTAATTTTGCATACATTTTAAATAATAGTTCATTGCTTTCCACATATAGCTTACATATCATAATTTTGAAGGTAAACTACCTTTGTAATGATATCTGGATTTTTCACATTCTCTGGGGAAATTTTTCTTCAACATCTGTTGCTTACATTGTGGGATTGTTAATTAAGACCTTTCCTTGAGGGAGGGCAATAATATCCTTGTAAATAATGGTTCCAATTAGATTGTTTCAAGCTTCTTGTGTGAACGTAGGAATTATAAGTATAAGAAAAATCTGAAAGATATGGAAATTCAAAGTCAATTGTTCTTTCAAGGAAATTCAATTTTTCTTAATAATTTCACTGTAACAAGGACATGTGCTAAAGAATTGTTTAGACTAACACAATCCTTAATAACGAAGAAATCTTTGCAATTTTATATGGCCATAAATGCCCTGATTACATTTACAGCAGATGTTGTGATGTACCTGTTTGTCTGCTTGATCACACTGCCTGTATTTGGTTGTCTGTGATGTTTTCTAGTGTCTTTCCGTGTGGACTAACCCTTAGAATAAAAAAAAAATCCTATTGTTTATATAAGCTTGCAACAGAGTTGTACATTAGATACAATGATTTGAATAACATAAATCCAGTAATGGAAACAATGGCCAGCAAATCAGATATTTACTTTTGTTTTCTAACTGTTGGTTGCTCTGGGCAACATCGATAATGCTTCACTCTACTTTTTACACAGCATGATAAATAGGCCCCAAAGTGTTTCTGTGTGGTCTGGATTCCCTACAGCATAAATGGACCAGGGACAAAATATAGCCTGAATTGGAGTCCTGCACGGAGCCAATTTGTTAAACTCGATCCCAGACCCGCAAGCCGCATACTTACCTGGTCAGACCAGGCGAAGTTCAATACAATAGATAGGAGTTAGAAAAAAAAAATGGTAAAATTTTTCTAAGTCCCAAAAAAAACCGCTGGCTTGTTTTACCATTGTAGTCTGGAAAAGATCGATCTTTTTTTTTGGGGGGGGGGGGGGGTTACCCTCCTCCACTACATTTCCACTACATTTCCTAACATATGGCAACACAACTATATAGGGGCACATGTAGGGCAATAGGACAACTTAATTTTTTTATTAAAGGTTTCCTGGGCTTGTGTAGTGCAATGTAGTGGCTGTAACATACACTTCTATTGTACTTTGAAATTTGCGCTGTATGCAAATTAGGCTTCACTAGCGTAACTGCCCTTTGCCTGGCGAATGAACGGTAGCGATACTTTGCTAACGTTCCCCGCCCTGAGTGCAAATTCGCATCTTTGTGAATTTGCGTAGAGCTGGCGTAAAATTCACCTAGCGAAGTGCGGCGAACGCTAGTGAAGCCAACGCTAGCGAATTTTCAGATCTTGGTGAATTTGCGCCATAATGGCTATTAACCCTATGGGATGCAACTTGTATATAAATACAAGTTTGGGAATTTTCCTATTGATTAAACTGTAAATCATATTCTTTTAATGGCCAGTTCTGGCACAAGAAACTTTGTATAACCTCGTCTTCAAATATGAGTTGGCACAAATTTGACATTGGATGGCAAATGATGTAGTTAAAAAAAATTCTTTATTTAAAGAAAAAAACTATCTATGTAGCCTTGCGTGTTTTGTGCCTTATGGGCAATTAGTCATAGGCTGATATCTTTCTAAAATGCATGTTTTTTATGAGTTAAAGAGGCATGTACATTATTATCTTGCCACACCCAACCCCCTTTCTCGCTGCTAAGATACCATCGGCCTCTCCACCTTCTTCCACGCTGTGTGCTCTTGGAAGAAAGTGGAAGCAGTGTGTAGTTTAACCTGCAAGAGAGGTGCCGTGTAACAAAGAGAAGGGGAATATTTCATTCAGATGAGGCACACAGTATTTACAGAGAAGCATAATTTGACTTACTGAGCCACCTTAAGGGTAGTGGCACACAGGAAGATTTGTCACCCGTGATTTTTTTAATGCACAGCTGCCGGTGACAAATCTCCCGAAAATAACTTTCCATGGCCAGTAAGTGAAATTGCTGGTGGTATGTCCAACTTCTCTCGAAATCAGCCACATTTTTCTCTGGAGGCAACTTGGGAGAATTTAGTGATGAGTTGGACATACCAACAGCGATTTCAGTTTTTTGCAATGGAGAGGCATTTTATTGCCCACAGCCACACACAAAAAAATTGCAGATGACAAATCTTCCTGTGTGCCACTGCCCTAATGAGAGTTACTCTAATATAGATGTGCATGTCTGCCAGGGCCACTACACACATTCTTCAGCAATCTCATTGTGCACTTGCCCCCCTCAACATGTTGGACCTAAATTAGACAAGCATCCACAGTGATGATGACATAATCATTTAACCGCTTCTATGATTTTCACCACCTTTCAGTGAGGTGGCTCAGTAAAGATTAATACTTCAGCTGGTCCCTGTGAATGCCCTGTGACCTGTACCCTGGCAAAGTTAATATTCCCCTTCTATTTGTTTCTATTTGCCTCTTCTGCAGGCTACATTGATATAGTCATTACAGCTTAAAAATATCAGGGGGAAGGGTGAGGTTTAGGGGTTTGGAATAACATGAAATGTCTCTCAATTAATACTAATTCCTATAATATAAGTTCCTATAAGTTCCAATCCTGCATACAAAAACCTCACTTAATATGTTTACAGGAAACTCTCATGAGAAAAGTGGACCCAACTGTGCCTTCAGAACTCCACTCATACGCCAATGGTCAGTGGTTTCTGTCCCAAGCAAAACAGCATATTGATCAAAATGACCATAACCTGTGTTAGATGAATGATGTGATTCAAAAGCAAGAGCTCTTATATTGATTTGTAATGTTAAAAATGTGGTATATACCCTGCTGAAAATAAATAAATAAAATGCATATACCCCTAACGATAAGCAAATACCCTTCTTTCACTCTGTGTTCTCCAGACTTCATCACATGAAAAAGGAATGGTCTTGGTAGAAGGTGATTGTAACCTTTCCCTGGACACAATCCGCCACACCAATAATGAACACACACTAGATAAGACATCTGTTAAAGGTCTCTCTGATTATTTGAGAACTCTATACCCTACAGCCAGAGATTACACATACTACACCCCCCTTAGGGATGGGGCAGACAGAAGATTTGGGGAGATTTAGTCGCCTGTCAACTTATCGCCTCTTCTGCGGGGCGACAATTTACCTGAACTGCCTTTCCTCTGCTTGGATGAAGAACCGACTGTGCTAATGCACTTGTGTTTTGATTTCCGAAGTTGCCTGACGTTTCCTCGTGAGGCAGTACGGGGTGATTGTCGCCCTGCAGAAGAGACGATTAGTCACCAGGTGACTAAATCTTGCCGTCTGCCCCGACCCATAAGGAATATTCCAGGATACATACATACATACCTCCTCAACGCTACCCTCCTCCAACAGATTGTTAGTATTTCCATCAACCCAATCTTGTGGTCTAAACGCAGATTCTGGATTCTGGAGACTTGTTGGAAGTTGGTACCAGAACTTTTAGTAGACCTAGAATTTAAACTCTATGGAAATCTCTCAGGTTACTGAATGGCGTGCACATTCTGGGACTAATACAGCAAAATATGAAGCTCAAAAGACAAAGGGCACAGATCAGCAGAGACTGTTGCACTCAACTGGTGTCCCTGATGTCTCTCAACAGAGCGTTAAGACCTCCATAGCCAAAATGTCCAAACATGTCTCTGTTATCTATATCCCTGCAGCCATTGTTTACTCTTTTGCAGATTGGTAGGCATCCCTTTATAACAATAAAGATAATGCCATCATATACCATCCCACCTAGACGGGTTTTCTGGATTCTTTAGAACTCCTCCAGGTGTCACAAGACCAATAAGCCCTTTTTAATCAACATTTAACTTTGTTAGAAGTCCAGGAAACTATAAAGGCACGTCCTCCACATAAAATGCCAGGCCCTGATGGGTTCTCATCTGGCACCTCAAGTACTTTCTGTTCAAGATGCAGCATTTTTAACCACCAAAATGTTGGAAGCCATGATAGCTACAATTCCCAGTTATACAGGGTCAGCTTTGTGAAAGAAAGTTGTCTGAACTAAGGTTCTGATTTAAAAATGTATATTGTATGTATGGTTGGCCAGTCCTTGATAAATTATGTTTGCTGTACTTATAGGCCTCTACTCATATGTCTTAACAGCATGACTAACCAAGACTGCTTTAGCTGCTCACAAAAGCAGTCTTGTAACTGGCAGGCAAATTGCATAAACTGTATTACTGTAATTGTATTGTATTCTCCCAATTGTCTTGTTTACAGGGAGGCATAATTATCAAAATTTGAATTTGTGAATTTTTTCGTTTTTCAAAGTAAAAAAGCTCACACTCACCAGACTCAAATGTGCTTATTTTTCTAAGAACTTGAATCTCAAAAACATGGCATCAAATGTGCACAGTAAAATTCATTTAATTCATTATTTTCAATGAGTTTTACCAAAGACAACTTCCATTGACTTGTATAGGAACTTGACAGCTTTTAGAAGCCAAAATTTTACATTCAACAGGGTTTTTTTTGCGATAGTTAAATATCAAACATTTGTAATTTTAATTTTAAAGTTTTAGCTGAAAAAAAAAATCATGGTAAAAATTTGAATATTGACAATGGATCTCTAAGGGGCAGATTTATCAAATAACAAATTTCTAAATGCCCTTTTCCCTCTAGGGTTTGCTTGAAGGGTTGAAAACCTTTAAGTTATTTTTTAGTATGTTATAATTCTAAGCAACTTTTTATTTGGTCTTTGTTTTTTCTTGTGTTTGAATATTTTTTTTTTCTTCTTCTGACTTTTCAAAAGTGGTCACTGACCCCATCTAAGACTGCACATTTATTGTTATGGCCACTTTGTATTCCTCATCTTTCTATTCAGGCCCTCTTCTTTTCATATTTCAGCCCCTTATTCAAATAATCACATGGTAGCTAGTCAATCACAAATAATCAATGAAAATCAGTTGCAAAATGTCTCAGAATATCACTCTCTACCTCTCTAGCCATTGGCTCTTGATCAACATGTTGCTCACCAGCCCCATAGATGTTGACTTTAAAGCAGGTGCTTATTTTTGAATTATTGGCTTGGAGGCAAGTATTGGTTTGATAAAAACCAGATGTACTGTCATACATTTGAATGTGGTTCGCACGTGTAAAAGTTTGGGGACTCCTGCTCTACATCATTCTAAAAATTAAGTTAAAGGCAAAGAACACATTTAGTAATTTAGGGCACCTTGTCACACAACATTTTGTCCTTGTTCCCTGATATGCCTACACAGCTGAGAAAACATAAAACAGTGGGGGAAAAATATGCTAGCATACAGAACTGTAAACTATCTTGTGATAAATGTAACAGAAAAAGCAAACACATGAATGCAAACAAACAAAGCTGTTTTTGGTGGTAAAGGTGAACTATTAATGATTAAACATTTAAAAAAAAAAACAAATTATTAAGTATTTTAACCATTCCACAAACTATCTCTGTTCTCACCAAACTGGGTGACTGTTGGTATATATGAGGAACTCCCTCTTACAAGCATTTTGGCAGTCAAACTCTCTTTAGATTACATGATGCATCAGAGAATAATACAACAGGTAGAGGAAAAAATCCATTTGTGCTGTGTCACCAGTAGGGTTTCCACCTGGCCGGTATTTTTGATAGTTGTTCCCAATGTTATTAAAGGGGTTGTTCACCTTTGAGTTAACTTTTAGTATAATGTAGAGAGTGGTATTCTGAGACAATTTGCAATTGGTTTTCATTTTTTATTGTTTGTGGTTTTTGAGTTATTTAGCTTTTTATTCAGCAGCTCTCTAGTTTGCAGTGTCAGCAATTTGGTTGTTAGGGTACAAATTACCCTAGCAACCCTGCATTGATTTGAATAAGAGACTGGAATATGAATAGGAGAGGGACTGAATAGAATGATGAGTAATAAAAAGTGTCAATAACAATATATTTGTAGCCTTACAGAGCATTTGTTTTTAGATGGTGTCAGTGACCCCCATTTTAAAACTGCAAAGAAACAGAAGAAAATTGCAAATCATTAAAAAACTATGAAAAATAAATAATGAAGACCAACTGAAAAGTTTCTTAGAATTGGCCCTTCTACAATATACTAAAAGTTAACTTGAAGGTGAACCACCCCTTTAATAGGAAAAAAATACAAATATATAGGAAGGCCGGTATTTTTTTTCAAGAAAAGGTGGCAACCCTAGTCACCAGCCAATCCCAGCACAGAATGGGGCAACTTCTGTGTATTTATCTGATTGATTATCTCAGGACCAATCAGTTGCATAAGTTCAATTTGGTCATCTACCTCTGACTGACATTTTCAAAATGGTCAGAATATTGGTCTCTCTCTGGCCATCTTTAAGCTGCCACATTGGCTTTGAAATATGCAAACACAATCATATTTCACTTATATTCATAAGAAAAAATTTGGGAACCCCTCTTAAATCTTTGGAGTTTTGTTTATCATTGTCTGAGCTTTTAAAGTAGCAACTCTATTTTTATAAATATCATGTCTTATGGAAACTGTAGTATTTCAGCAGTGACATAAAGGTTATTGGATTAACAGAAAATATGCAATATTATAACAAATTCATAAATCTGGGCACCCCAAAAGAGATATTACATCAATACTTAGTTGAGCCTCCTTTTGCAAATGTAATAGCCTCTAGATGCCTTATATAGCCTTTGATGAGTGTCTGGATGACCAGTCGTCCATACAAAAGCTCTGCTGACCATGGACAGCCTGCTTCAAATCATCCCATAGATTTTCAATGAAATTGAAGTTGGGGGACTGTGACGGCCATTCCAGAATATTGTACTTCTCCCTCTGTAGATTTCGAAGTGTGTTTAGGGTCATTGTCTTGTTGGAATATCCAACCCCTGCGTAACTTCAACTTGACTGATGAATGAACATTATCCTGAATAATTTGTTGATATTGGGTTGCAGTACTTCCTGGTTACCTTCCCATTGTTATGTTGTTAGGCTGCTGGGAGGGGAAGGGAGGGGATGATATCACTCCAGCTTGCAGTACAGCAGTAAAGAGTGACTGAAGTTTATCAGAGCACAAGTCACATGATTTGGGGCAGCTGGGAAATTGACAATATGTCTAGCCCCATGTCAGATTTAAAAATGAAATATAAAAAATCTGTTTGCTCTTTTGAGAAATGGATTTCAGTGCAGAATGCTGCTGGAGCAGCACTATTAACTGATGCATTTTGAAAAAAAAATTTGTTTGCCATGACAGTATCCTTTTAAGATACAGTATAAGCAATTTTAAGGCTGGCTGGCCTTTTGCAAGAATCAAATCCTGTCCTTTTTTCACAGTTAGAAGGCATATATTCCAATAATCTATCATTTGTCAATGAGAAAACTGGCTTAATCAACACATTTCTTTAGATTTTTTAATTTTTTATTTGCAGCTTGTACAACGAAGAAAGGAATCTGCTTCGAATCAGAGAACGAGAAAGAAGAAATCAAGAAGTTCATCAGGAGAGGGAAACATTAATTGACTCTGCTCCCCTGTTTCCCGAACCCTACAAGGTAGACACAAATAATGCTGAATTAGCAAAGTTTATTTGACTAAGGATGGTGTGGATTTAAAAGCTGTCCTAGAAAAGTAATTGCATCAAGATGCATCAAATTAGTTCATTAAAAATTATCATTACTGTGTCATATGAAACGGTAGTTTGGAGTGAAAAAATAAACTCCCTTTAAAAGGCTGGACCATATTGTGATGGTATCTACAGAACATTACTTCTTTGGATAGAAACATTCAAATATTTGCATATTTGCATAGGAATGCAATACTGTTTACTTTATATGCTTTATAAATTAAAATAATACCAGAAGTCTAATTGACCTCAAATAGATAGTGCTTGGAAATTCTATATTATGTTCAAACTTCAAAGCAATTATATAAAGGCATCATAAAATGATTCTGCTACAGATGTAAGCAGATGTCTCTGTTTCACAAATATGCACTTGATAGAGAAATCAATTCTTGCCATTTAGCACTAGTGAGGCACAAGTCCTCTTTGATATTTTAATATTGATTGTTTACAGACATTTAAATGTAATGGTGATTAAATCATTGCCATATTCCTAGTAGAATGTATTGTAAAATCAGCTTTTTGCCCTTCTATGAATGACTGGAGGTGGACACAAAGCACAAATGTGCTGTAACATGCACTTTTAATTGTTGCCTGACATTCCGGATGTTCAAACATTTTGTTTATTAGTAGTTGTTTGGGATGTATCACTATAACTTCAGCAAACCTCATTAAAGGGGGCTTGTCACCTGAACAAAATGATTCCAGCTCCTAATTTTTCACATTAGTCAAGCAAAATAAACTTTAATTACACTATATAAATTATTTTAATATTGTTTTCTTTGATCTGGGAATTATAAAATTATAGCAAGCAGGCAGAAGCTATTTTGTGGACACTGTTATTAAAGGAACAGTGACACCAAAAAATGAAAGTGTTTTAACGTAATGGAAATATCATGTAGTGTTGCCCTGCGCTGTTAAAACGGATCTGTTTGCTTCAGAAACACTACTATAGTTCATATAAACATGCTGCTCAGTAGCAATGGCGGAAATTGAAAAACGGCTATATTGCACCGGTTAAGTAATGGATAACAGATAACATTATGTTCTGCAGAGCTTATTTGCTGTGTAACTTGAGCCTTTTCTCCTTTGACTAGTTTCCCCCATGGCTACACAACAGCTTATTTATATAAACAACAGTAGTGTTTCTGAAGCAAACACTGCAGTTTTACCATTGCAGGGCAACACTGCATTATATGTTTGTTACTTTAAAACTATTTCATTTTTTGTTGTTACTGGTCCTTTAAGGCAAGCCTTACATAATCTCAAAATCTTGTTTGTTCTAGAATGGGGGACCTGATGTCCATCCCCATGCACTAGTTACACAATTAAGTAGTAAAGAGAGAGGGGGAATGTGGGAAGTGCTGAATGGAAAGTGAAAGTAATTGCCTGCCCCTCCTTTATGCCTAAGGCAGCCAAGATTTTTAAATGCAGTTACAACAGTTATAAATGCTTTAATAATAAAAGAATTTGGATTTCATATTTAATTTAAAAAATTATTTTTATTATACAGCTTTTAATGGTTCTTGAAGCAGTGTTTCTGTGGACTAAATGATTACTTATAGCTGTGATTAATTATTGATTTTCTCTTTAGACAAACAAAGGAGATGAGTTATCAAGTCGAATTCAAAGCATGCTTGGTAATTATGAGGAAGTAGAGGAGCCGATTGGTGCAAACACCAATACACATATACTTGATATTTCCAAAAGTGGTGTAGCGGTTTCTACACCGCAGAAGCCTGAACGTCCGAGAGTGGGGCCTCCTATTTCCTCTACTGGTCTATCTTCTAGACACCACCAAAGGCCTCAGACAGACTATGACATCCCGTCTTGGCAGCTAATTAAAAGCCAAAATTCAGTTCGAAGTCACTCACAGGATCTCATACCTTGTGAGCAGCGCAGCAGAACCAAGACAATGGATAAGAATGGTAAGAGACTTAAGGAATATGACTGTGCTGAACAATCATCCTCCCCTTTCTCGATTTCTGCTCTTTCTCCTCTTCTTTCCTCCTTGTCTTCTCCCATCAAGCCCTTGTCCCCATTACATTCCACCCAACAAACTGATTCCAAGCCACGGACTGGCCAGACCGAGGATAAAGTTTACCACCATGCTACTCCAGTCAACAATGACACAGGGAACAGGGATGGTTCTGCATCTGTTACAAATCTGATAACTGCAACTCAAACCTTTCCATCATCCTTGTCTTCAAAAGCTAGTGCAATGCCTCAAAAACCTACAGCTTATGTGCGCCCAATGGATGGGCAAGATCAGGTTCCTAGTGAGTCTCCATATATAAAACCTTTGCAAGAGGACTGTCATGAAGAGTCTTATGGAAACCTTACAGATGAGAAATTATCGAAGTTGGAAAATCCTCCTGAAACATTTGATGTAAGTCCTTCCAAATAGGTATTGTACAGCTAATTTATGCTTCTTCTAAACTATTTGATATTTCTATAATTTAAAGCCCTGCAGTCTGAGAATGTATTGCTGTTTTGTAATCTGACGTGCGAAACAACCCTGCATTTATAAAGGTGGCCATAGACAGAGAGAGCCACTCGTTTGGCGATATCGCCAAACGAGCAGATCCCTCCCTGATGTGCCCACATTGAAGTGGGTGATATCGGGCTGATCCGATCGTGGGCCCTAGGGCCCAACGATCGGATCAGAATAGAGGCAATACGAGCATGCGGGTCGTATACACGCAGAGATGCGCCCGTGATCCGACTAGGGTTTTTAACCTGCCTGATCTGGCCGACTTTCAGCCAGATATCGATCGGGGAATCGTGTCGGATGGCCCCACACACACGGACCAATAAGCTGTCGACTCAGTCTGTCAGCAGCTTTTATCGGCCTGTGTATGATGGCCTTATTATACGCAACGGGAGCAGGGATAGGATTTGAACAAGCATTCTTTGGGGGAGGGAGCACAGGAGGAAGTTAGCCCAGGGGTGCATATTTTGGAAATCTGATCTATTTTTATGTAATGGTAACCTTAATAAAGGTAAATGTATATGTCTTTTCTCCAAATTAGATTCTTTTGGAATATTCTTAGGTAATTTAGTGAGTTGGTCAACTATATCATTGGCTTAATACACTAAATGGCTTTTCAACCTGATACCAATGGTTGATCACAGGGAAAGATGTTTCAACCACTAAGGTTCTGGCTGAGAGACCCAGTGCAGTTAAAACATTGCCTGTTCTATAAGCTATTAGGCTTGTCTTCACAATGAATAATCTAATACCTCACCTAGAATGTTAATTTTCCACGAGGTTATTGTTTATGCTTTTATAACTAATTGCTACCCAGAGCGATAACGTGTGTTTAAGAAGCCTAAAAATGCTGCTTTTGACCCGAAATGTCAGGGAGAGCTGGAGAAATATTATTAGTTGTATACGGGAGCTGTTCTCACTTTTCTATTTAAAAAAAAAGCATGGATTCTACATATACTGTAAGCTGTTTATAGAAATATCTAAATAGAAATGTTCAAATTCAGATGTTACAAAATGATTTTAGAGTGTTGTTCAAGTAACTTAAATATTCCGGTAGATAGTAAGAAAAATGTACAAGATCAGTAATTAATTTAAGGCTACAACCACAAGCAGGCCGAGAATGAGCCCTTCACTTGAATGAAGCCCTGTTCTGTGCCTGCACCTGGAACTGCTGCATTGGCCTGGGTGTAGGCACACAGCAGATTTCTACACTAAGACACATAAGTATGCATTTCAGCAGCTAAATTAGCTACCTGCACCCGAGCTGACGCAGTGGTTCCTGACATAGAAGAGTGCTGATAGAGTATAGGGGCTTATTCACTTCTCTTTATCTGTAGGCTGAGAATTAGCTCAGTGTAGCCATAGCCTATATTAAAAGCTCAATCTTCAATCACAATCCTGGTGTCAAAGAGTGGCAACAACTAACGTATCTTTCATGTATTGCTTTCAAATCCAATATCCAATCCTCTGCTTGGTTTGTGTTCTTGTTAGCCTGTCCCCATTGCCACCCATGGCTAAAGGCTAATACCACATGGCACTGAAAATCAGGCAAAGTTGTGCTTGCATCTGGATGGTTGCAATCGTTGCAGGTGCAGGCAGGACTCCTTGGCATGCTGAAATACACAGACCGTGAATCAGCACCTACGCTAGCATTAACCTCCTGGTTAATGCTAGCATAGGGGCTGATTCACGGTCTGTGTATTCCAGCATGCCAATTTTCAGCACCTTGTGGCAGTTGCCTTAATGACAAAAAGCTAAAAAGTATTCCTATTTAACATTTTGGCTAACTACATTTCTTGGCCTGTGTCTCCTGCAGCTGGCCTGCTATTTTATTGTTGGCTACTGGTGCACTTGGCAACAGTGCCAGGATGAGCCATGACATTTGAAAAAGCCAGATTTTTTTGGTACAGAAAGAAATAAGCCACACTGAATAACTATTCAGTGACTCACAAGCGGAAAAATAATTTATAACTCTTTTTTTTCAGCAAGCGCTCTAATATTTAGCTTTAGTGTTTGGGTTGATATCAGAGCAGAAGTCTAACTACTCCCTGAATTTATCTTTCTGAATGAACCTCATAGTCATCTTCCATATTTGCTATATATCTAGAAAAAACATGTTACAAAATGTCTGTGTTGTCTTATAAATCATCAAAGTTTGTTTTATGCATTTCTCTTTATTTCCTTGGTGGAGAATGGGGAGAACTGATCATAGTAAAGTTTTACAACTGAATTAACCAGCTGTCTCTTCAATCTGTAGAAGAACTATATGATATCCTTGTTAGAGGGAAACATGTTTTTTTCCAAAACTTATCAGTTAATAGTGCTACTCCAGCAGACTTCTGCACTGAAATCCATTTCTCAAAAGAGCAAACAGATTTTTTTATATTCTATTTTGAAATCTGACATGGGGCTAGATATTTTGTCAATTTCCCAGCTGCCCCAAGTCATGTGACTTGTGCCAGCACTTTAGTAGGGAACTGCTTTCTGGCAGTGATATCACTCCAACTTGTAATACAGAAGTAAAGAGTGACTGAAGTTTATCAGAGCACAAGTCACATGAGTTGGGGCAGCTGGGAAATTGCCAATATGTCTAGCCCCATGGCAAATTTCAAAATAAATGGATTTCAGTGCAGAATTCTGATGCATTTTGAAAAAAAACAAAAACATTTTTCCCATGACAGTATTCCTTTAAAGTAATGACCTTCCCTCTAATGAAAAAATACAAATATTGAAGTAAATAAGGCTCAATGGATAGTCCAGTGCTGCCTTTTTTTCTGTGTAGTTGGACAATTAACTGTGCCACTTGTCAAATTTTTTCACCCTTTCTAGTAAAGGTGACAACCCTATAAATGTTTTTTATGAAAAATAAAACCTTTTCTTTAACATTTTGAATTATTTAGAGCCACTGAAATAATAAAATATATAGCTTTTCTAGGTTTCTATGACCCCTGCCCCACAGGAAATACCACCAAATGGGTAGAGCACAATCCCCCATATGTAATAAAAAGCACCAAGTTTGCCCAGGAGCAGTAGCGAATACCAACCAATAATGTGTTTGCTTTTAAATAGGTGACTAATAAAAACTACCTGCTTATTGGTTGCTCTGGTGTACTTGTGCCTCATTAGCTGTCAGGAGCCTGTTGTTTTAATTAAGAAATATGTAGGTTTTTGTTGTTTGTTCTTACAACAGTTCTTGCAGCAGTGCTCAGAAGATCACTTTAAGCAATTTTAGTTTTGACCTTTAGATCCTCTTTAAAATGGTTTCTGGTGGTGTCCTATTTTGATTTGTTCTTAAAGGAATGCTGATACTTTTAAAATAAAAGGGTTAAATAAACTTATTGTATGGTATAGGGATGTCCTAATCTGCCCTGCAATCTTTCCTGGTCTTCTCTGGTGCAACTTTCAGGGCACATAAACCTTGTCGGCATTGGTTGCATTTGCACTAGGGAGGAGCATCCTGCATACTTTCTGACCAAGTTGTAGGGCATGGGGTTATTATTTATTATTATTAACATGTATTTTTATAGCGCCAACTTATTTCGCAGCACTTAGCAGTAAGTGGTGCAGATCCACATTGCTGTTTCTATATGGCATAGAACTGCTGGCTATGCTGGATGAAGACTTCCTCTAATACTTGTTTAAAAATTATTTAAAAGTCTTGTACAGGTATGGGACCTGTTATCCAGTTCCAGATTTCGGATAATGGATCTTTCTGTGATTTGGATCTTCATAGTTTATTGGAAAACATTAAATAAACCCAATAGGCTAGTTTTGCTTCTAATAAGGATTCATTATATTTTAGTTTGAATCAAGTATCATTTTTAAGAATTTGGATTATTTAGATAAAATTGAGTCTATGGGAGATGGGCATTCTGTAATTTGGAGCTTTCTGGATAATGGATCCCATACCTGTACTTTAATTGAAGAAAACCTTTCCTTTTATGTAAGCTAGATGAGCTGTAATTTTGTATTTAGTGCTTACTCTTTAAAAGATGTCAGTTTACATTATTATTTTTTAAACAAATTATGAATATATGTTGGCATGCATATAATGTAGTATTTCTATTTAATTCCTGTAGTTTTATGTAATAAAAAATTAAATATGGAAGCAGCATCTGGCCTTTCTTATGTGTATATTAACTTTAAACTTCAATAAACAGTGATGTTTCTCTGGCTATCCTCCATACCTACCAACTGTGCTGTTTTGAGCAGGTCCTGCTTTTGACAGCTCAGCCAGCAGTTCCGGCTTGTTACGGAAATGTCCAGCCTTTCTCTTTGATCTCCTGCACTGAACTGCCAGAAACAAATACAAAGTTTCTAACTTAATTGGCTTTTGGCAGAGAGAGCAGAAGAGATACTTAGATACTTTTAGAACAATTCAATATAATATGGTCTCTTGGGGAACCTATGATTTGCAACTTAAAGGACAATTCACCTTTATTAGCAAAAAGGTAATACATAAAAACCACAGAAATGTTCAAACTTTCACACCCTGCCAAATTTTGTGAAATAGACATGGTAACAAGGGGGTGTGGCCACAAGAATTGTCATGGTCAAAAATAAATTTCAATCGCTACATGCGGCAAATCTTTTCTATTTCTAAAATGTTGGGATGTATGATTCTCCAAGAATTATAAAAGATGGCATAGTCCTGATCTGTGATGGGGATATATTTGCAAGAAAGGCTGCTTCATTTACAGAGCAGTACGAAAATTACCTTTTATTTATATTCTTTCTGGGGATATTTATTCAAATTGGAAAAATAAGAGAGAGCTAAAATAGCTATCCACATTTACTAGAGTCCATTATAATATAGGAACACAAATGAAAGAATTTGTGGTGTATCGATCCATATCAAATATGTGATTGTGGGCATCCACAGATAGGGGCAAGGAGGGCACTTGCCCCTCCCTGGACTTGTACATAATAAACGATATTATATTGCTATATTTATGTATTGTTTTTTTTTCTTTTTATATGAACATATTTCTTAAAATTACCTGCTATAAGCTTATAAAAGGCCTACAAATAATGGACCATCCTAATGCCTATTCTACTGCTCAGAGCAGCAGTCCAGTTTAGCTCAGCCCCTTCCCTTTGTGAGAAGCTTCCTGCTCCTCAACTGTGTGATGAATGAGCGAATCACAGAATCTCCTCCTGATAAAACAACTTATTTCCCAGGGCAGATAAGTTAGAATGCCTGCGTATGTCAATGCCAACTTAAGTGTATCTTTTGTGTGTATCTATGCCTGTGTGTAAATTAACTGTTAGTGTTAATGTGTGTAAGGTCTGACAAACTATGTGTGTGAGTTATAGAGACTATAATACACGTGTATAGCTGTGTAACTACATTCATTATTGAATCTTACAAGTATTGGTTGGCTGTGGGGTTTTGCCTACAACCATTCACTCAGTGCATTTCCCACAAAGCACATTAATCCCTATAGTTCCTTGCCCTGCTGCTCCATTGAATCCCTCAACTATTCATGGGCTCGATGTATTCACTGCCCTCTTTTACCATTTCCCTTCTCATTCTGCTGAGTTACCCCCACACTCACCTCTCAGTCTCTAATAACTATCTGCCTCGCTCTATATATTTGTATAGATAGTAATATCTATAATATTATACTATAGATTTTTGCAACTGACCCCTCTTTCCTGATCCTGTCCTATATCCACCTCATTGTTTCTTTTTGGACGACTCATCTTTTAACCCATCTGCCACTTTGAGAACAATGCAGCTTTCCCTTAGACTGACAGTAGAACCCCCATTTTACATTTTTCAGGGGTCCACAAAAAATGGTAAAAAGTCAGGAAAATGTGTTGTGCCTAATGTATATATATTGGTGGGACCACAAAAAACGGTATAAATTATGGAAAAACTTAAAATTAGGGTATCTAAAATGGAGGCTTCACAATATGTATACAGCTATAACTAGGTTTCTATAGGATGTAACATTCTGCGACTTCTGGCTAGTAATTGTGCTAAGGATTAGAAAATACTAAGTGCTGTCCTGGCAAACAATGGGGCAAATTCACTAACCAGTGTAGTTGTGCCTGGGTTGGCTTTGCTAGCGTTCAGCGCACTTCGGCATGTGTAGTTTCACCAGCGTTACACAAATTCACTAAAATGCAAATTTGCATACGGTGCAAAGTTCAAGTATAATAGACTTATATGCTGTAGCCACTACATTACACTACCCAAGCCCAGGAAACCTTTAATAACTCAAATAAAGGTGTTCTATTGCCCTACACGTGTGCCCCCTTATCTAGTTGGGTTGCCATATGTTAGGAAATGTAGGGGGGAAGGCGGTTACCCTAAAAGAAATTTATGATCTTTTTCAGCCTATCACCCTTACAAAAAGTAAAATACGCCAGCGTTTTTTTGGGACATAGAAAACATTTCAACTATTTTTTTTCAATTTCCTCCTAAAAGGTAACATTCAGTAAAATTGGTATCTTAGTGAAATAGCTTAGCTACTTCCCGTCATCAGTGCGCAACTTTGCCTTGCGTAAGGGTGTGAAGTTGCACTTGTCTATCTACTTCGCTAGCAAATTTTCGCCCTTTGTGAATTTGCCCCAATGAGTTTGTGTGGCAATGCTATACATGTGCTACAGTTACTTTATATATTTATAGAAAAGCTGTTGTAAGGTTTGTGTGGAAACCAAAATATGGGTACAAGTAAATGTGTTTTCCTTAGCTTATGTGTATGAGAAAAACTGAGAAAGAAGGTAATTTCCCACAATTAAACTGAATTGTCGCAAGTGAAATGTTGTTACTTTCAGCAACTTTTCAGCGAACTAAAAGCTTAATTAAAAAACCCAACCCTACATAGACTTCCTCCCTGTTCCCGCACATATGCCTGTACGCTGCTCTATTCCCAAAGAGAACAAGATGGTGCTCATGAACTCCAATGCCCTGAATCTGTACTGAGGGGTAATAAACGATTAGGGGCATTTACCAGGGGTAACAGCTAGGCTGGGGGGAGCAGGGAGGGGGTCTATGTAGGGTAGGGGGTAGGGTTTTATAAATTAAGTGTTTAGTTCTCCTTTAAGCAAATGCTTAATTCATAAAGTATACCTCATACGTGTACGTGTACCTCATATTCTAAATTGTATAAAAAACAAAGTGTGGCTGAACCTTTAAAAAACTAAAGAAAATAGAACACATTGAAGCAATGTACATTCAAATATATATGTTGCATTAGTTTATAGATTCTAAACAGTCAGATTAATATTTTAGAGTGAACTTCTTGTAAGAAGTAAACTAGTTCCTGGCAAATCTTTTAATTTTTCCATTTTATAATAATGGGCAATTTGACATGCTAACATGCAGTTCTAATTCACACCCAACCTCAAAAACCTATCTATTATCATAATGCAGATGCAGCATGCCGGAGCTGTCAGACCAGATTATATATTCTAGGTCATTTAGCCATGTCATTTCACTTGGTGGAAAGTGGCTGTAACAGGGACAGACATCAGATTTGCAAGTCTCCACTTACATCACTGGGTGCTAAGTGTGCTGTTCCCATGGCTTTCTGGCAGGTCAGGGTTGGGTCGCTGCTAAACTAATAAATTATTGTGTCACAGGAGAAGGCTGTAGAGAGCTATGGAAGGTGCAGGCAACTGAGTAGAACAAATTGTACAAACTCAAATGTACAGAGTACAGACTATATAACAGCAAAAAAAAGCATTGAAGCCTTCTGAAAATGTACAAATGTTTGGCAGCATAAGTTTGGTAGGCATATGTCATTACAGTACTCAAAATGTATTAATTTCTTTGTGCATCCTCAAGTTTAAAGCTTCATATTTTGGCAGTGACCTTCTCCGAGTTGTTGTGGTATGTGCACTTACAGTTGAATATAGAAGGACAGAAAGTTTTGTCATATTGCATATTATCCCCAAATGCAATAAAATAAAATTGGTTGCTATACGGTACTGCAGCTGGGCAAACTTAGTGCATTATGTTAAATGGCCCCTAAAAGTAGTTGAAGGAAGCAATGTTTTAAATTAAAAATTTGTAGTTCTGGGTGAATTTTGAAAAAAAATTTATTTATCTTTTATTTTCTTAAAGTTGAAAAGAAATACACATTATTTTTACATGAATAGGCAGATGCCAGACATATCCCAGCCTGCTTGAGCATAATACACTGTTCATGTTGAATTCTTATCCCTGTGAATCATAATAAAGTAAAACTTTTGGTCAACTCCAGTGAACTTTCACATATCTTTAGTAAAGGGGGGGGGGGGGG
>CM044431.1:91004476-91020756 GCA_024363595.1 Xenopus borealis
ATGTGTATATATATATGTGTGTATGTATATGTGTATATATATATGTGTGTATGTATATATGTGTGTATGTATGTATGTATGTATGTATATATGTATATATGTATATATGTATATATGTATATATGTATATATGTATATATGTATATATGTATATATGTATATATGTGTATATGTGTATATGTGTATATATGTGTATATGTGTATATGTGTATATATGTATATATGTATATATATGTATATATGTATATATATGTATATATGTATATATATATATATATCTATATCTCTAAGGGCTGAAAGCCATTGACTGAGGGAAGAAGACTGCAATATGGAGGAGCGTAGCCTGTCCATTGTGGGGTCCAATACTGTATTGAAATCTCCCGTTATACATAGTGGGCAAGGTAAGTAGGTTGAGAGTTTGGTAAATATGTCAACTTTAAAGGGGGGGGGTAATATATGTATTAACCAGAACCATTGATTGGTTTAGTTTGCAGTGTACAATTATGAATCTGCCATAGTGGTCTGTGTCTATATGTAATAGTTCAAACTGTACATTTACCGCTCTAAAATCGACACTCCTCTAGAGTACATGGAGTATGGTGCATCTTATCGCAGGCTACAATATCCCCGAACTCCCTTCTCCCTGTCCGCTGCTTGTTTAAATGAAAAAGCACCATCGTTGTGCACACGTGGCGCGGCGATTTCCGGAATCACCCGAAGTTTCCTCACGATGTAACTTCGGGCGATTCCGGAAATCGCCGCGTATGTATCAGCGCTGGTGCTTTTTCATTTAAACAAGCGGCGGACAGGGAGAAGGGAGTTCGGGGAGATTGTCGCCTGCGATTAAACGCCAGGCGACAGAATCTCTCCGAATCTCCCTGTCTGTCCCAGCCCTAAGGTGGGTTTCCTGTAACATAAGGAGGTCAGGTTTGTATCTGTTGATATAATCAAATACTAGGGCTCTTTTAAACTTAGATTTCAACCCCCACATATTCCAAGATGTCCGTTTTACTTCACCTATTGCACGTGCTATGATATATGTAGAGTGCGTGTCCCATAGGGTTATGGTTTTTATGAGATTTACTCAAGTGAACAAAACATATTGTCAAAAACAAAACACTTGGGCATATTTACTAAGGATCGAATTGTCGAGGGCTTTTAGCCCTCGAACTGGAGCGTCGAATAATTGGCAAATAAATATTCGCCAAAATCTAATAAATATTCGCTGGTTTTGAGCACTTTTCGAATATTCGCAAAAATTTTACACAAAATTCGCATGAATTGAATTTTTGCAGCGTTCAATTGTAGGAATAATATTCTATATGAAAACTTAAAAAAAAGTCTGAGGGTTTAATCTGGCGAAGTAGGCAGTCAAATAAAAAAAAATTTTGACCGGCAAATAGTCGAGCGATCGAATATATATTTATTTCATATTCGATGGTCGAAAATACTTAATTTGCATATTCGCACAAATGAAAATAGACTATTTGAGCTAATTTTCTAATCCTTCACACTAATTTGATAAATCTGCCACTTTGTCCAGTGGGATCAAAAACATTGCCTCCTAACATTTTGGAGGGTTAAATTAATTTTCACCTTGATTGCAATAACAAGTGTGCCACTAATTCTTTGGTCTGACTACAATCACATCTCCAGTTGCAGGCTAGAGACCCACAAGCGAGCACCTACCATCACTGATGACTATTATACCTGTATGGAAAAGAGCACTCTAATTTTCTGTTGCACATGGCCTTTGCTTGTTGCCAGAAAGTTTCCTCCAGCTGCTGGCAGTGAGCAATGCTGCAAGAAAAAGACTTGAATTCCAGTTTGCAAAAACGTGTCAAGTGTGTGATTGTGCAATTTAATGGTTTTACCAGCAGTGATTCAAAATATCTGCAGTTGGAAGGAATATTCTGGTGTTTTATCAGTACCACAAAACACTTTTTGTGGCATTGTCAGTTCATGTGCAGCTAATATTTGTATAGGACCAAAATGTAAACATTTTGTGACCAAGTACAGTCATCTGCATGCAAAATAGATAATCAGATGCTGGCAGAACATATAAAGCAAGTTATTGTTAAAAGCTGCCACTCTAGTTTAAGAATAAGTAGATTAGTAAACATTTGGCAGTGCAAGTAAAATGCCTGTCCCTCTCAATATATTGCTTGAAAATTCTCATAAGTGTGTGTCAATCTACAACATTCATAAATTGAGTGTTATTAACACCGTGGAACCAAATGTATGTTTATTATGAAACCGAGCTCCTCTGAGCTCCTCCTTCCAATTAGCATCATTGGATGCTTCATTAGGTGACCCACAGTTTTAAAAATGTGCTCTAAAAGCACAAAGGTAAATTAAATAATTGCATGTACAAGTTAACCAGTAGGTTTAATTTGGGAGGTGATGCCCTTGTTAAACTTTTTACTGTTAATAGTGGGTTTGTTTATCCTTCGTCATGACCTTTGCTGTTTTTGCCACCTGTGGCACTGAGCTACTGAAGCTGCATGTACATGTATTTACAATAGTCATATAATACACAAATATGTAACTTGACCAGTTTATTTATTCTGTTTATTATATTATTTTATGAGAATGCAATTTTATATTCCATTATTATATATAATCAGATACATATAATGTATCTGACTTGATTTTATCAGATGATAAACTAACAGGTGTTTGCTTTTGCGCAAGTGAAGGGGAAAAAAGGATCACAACAGTCCACGGTTACTAAGGAGGTCCCATGGGTACTTAGGCTTTCATCACCTCCAGCCCCACCTTCACAGAAAGACAATCCTTTTAATAAAATCAAAGGCTTCTGAGCTAACCTAGGGGCATTTTTGAAAACTGAAGTGTTTGTATGTATCAGCTTCTCACCATGTTGTCTACGTGCTAGTCAACGAGCTGCCAGAGGGACAGATGTTGCCAATTTCAAATATACAGAGGGGAAGGCAAATATTGCTAAGCAACCATTTACTTGAGAGATCATTTTTAGGAGCGCAGCCAAGGGAGTTATGCCTGGGAGCTCAGTGAGACTTCTCATGGCCCTGCCTGTGCGAGGGAAAAGATTAAAAGTTCTTTCCTGTCAAAGCCACTGTGGAGCTGAAAGCAAAAAGCAGACTAACCTGTTCACACTGATTAGGACTGACAAGTGGGCTTATGTGGAGACGGAAAAAGCTTTCGGCCATGTAGGAGAGATGTAAGACATGTTCACAGAAGTAAGTGCTGCTTGCTGGGAGATCAGGGTTAAGCCTGTCAGCATCTGCTAGAAGGTGCAAGGCTGAGGTGTTTACTTGAAACTGGCAGTTCTTTATTTCTGCACAAAGATTGTATCACCCTTTTGTTTATTGTTCGAAAGTGAGACTAAGCTATCTGCTAAGAGTGCTCTGGGTCAAACATATGTTAATGATCTCGTGACAGGGGCATGAGGCATGTTTATAAACAAGATAACCTGCTTTGGGAAAGCCTAAGTGGGATTTTGCCCCTCCTCCTTATACACCAAGATTAATGGATTGGGTGTGCATTTCTTCATGGGTAGGGATTTAAAAATGTTCACTACACAATCTCTTGAGGGCCTGCGTGTTGGGAAGCAATAGGTATCAAGGGTCTTTATTCAGTTTTGTGTCAAAAAAGAAGTGTGTGTGTGTGTGTGTACGTGTATGCATATGTATATATATATGTATGTATATATATATATATATATATTGTTGTATATATATATATATATATATATATTGTTGTATGTATATATATATATATATATTTATATATATATATATATATATATATATATATATAGTTGTATATAAGCTATGACTTACCTGTAAAATCACACAGCTCACCCAGAGTTTTTTGTTTAAGAAAAAAATGAACCCACTTTAATAAAATAGGTGGTTAATAGAAGTCACCCTGGAGTTCCATGATCTGTGAAAAAATACTCTCCCAACTATGGACTTGTACAGAAGGGGACACATAATTACAGATACAATATGTGTGTGTGGAAAAATATATATGTATCTTTATATAAAATATGTAGATGTATGCACGTGAGAGATTTATGGAAAAGTACACTGTATAAAGACTAAGCACACTTAAAGGTCAGTCAGTGTTCATAAATTCTAAATAATTCTATTCTAAAATAACACCAGCACTTTATAACATAATTATATGCTCTTTTCCTGTACCTCTTTTGACTAAATGAGAAATACTGTAGCTCAGTCAGTGTTTGTGTAAAGCAGGGATTGATGCAGAGAGCTTATATCCCTGAATAAATACCTTTTGTGGTATTGGGTGCTATTCTGAAGGACCCACGCCTGCTTCAAGGGTCAGACAATCAAATGGAGAAAATGACAGCAGCACACTGAGGATTTGAAAAAGTGTGAGGTTTATTGAACCCAAATCATACAAAAGAAAGGCAACTTTTGGGGCCATCCGGACCCTTTATCAGGCCTTATCATGGCTTGATAAAGGGTTAGAGTGGCCAGAAACCTTTCCATTCTCTTGTATGTTTTGAGTTCAATAAACCTCCCACTAATCCTATGTGTTCTGCTAACAACTTATCCATGTGTAAAGCAGGAATGTCCAACCTACAATTCTAAAGCTGAAGTACAACTGCTGGGTCTTAGAGCACTGTTGCCATGCATAGCTGGAGTCCTAGGTTTGATTCTAGGCAGGGAACAATCTGCAATGACTTTGTAGGTTCTTTCCATGTTTGAATAAGTTTTTGCTGGATACTCCCACACTTCAAAAAAATAAAGGCAGGTTAATTATTTCTTGATAACACTGACCATTCGCATTGTAAAGCATATGGGGGCATGGACAGATGCCAGACATAATTCCTGTATGTATAATCTCTTTAACTGCAATGACATATATAGTGGTGATCTCCTGCAGGCAGTCTTTAAAAGAAAACTAATACAAAAGATTTGGTATTGCAGTGTGTGAAACACTTTACATGTGGAGATGCAGCTATATCGTGGGAAAATATGGAAGAATGTATTTGTATGCCATTGAGTTGGACCATAAAATGTTTTATATGTGACGATTCCCTTTGTTCTGTATTACAAGGTATTTTTGTCATCCATGGGAGTGCCTCTTCCTCACCTAAAGTGCTGAGAATGTCAGTGTTGCATACATAACTAAAGGGTAATCTGCAGGACAAAAAGATTTTACAACTAGTTTTAAAGGAGAAGGAAAGCTACTGAGGCATTTTATTGCCAATAGATTAGCTGCAATAGTGCAAGCTATAACACTATATTTATTCTGTAGAATGTTCTACCATATCTGAGTAAAAAGCTCTAGAACATCTCTGTATGTTTAGGATAGAAGCTACAGTATTAGCTTGGTGTGACATCACTTCCTGCCAGAGTCTCTCCCTGCTCACTCATAGCTCTGGGCTCAGATTACAGCAGAGAAGGGGAGGGTGAGGAGCAAACTGAGTATGCTCAAGCACTGGGAAAGGAGGTTTAAGATGAAGGCAGGAAGTCTGATACAGTAGCCCATTATTATTTCTTCTTCTTATTATTATTATTAACATGTATTTCTATAGTGCCAACTTGTTTCGTAGCCCGTGTGTACACAATAGAAGGAAATGAAATGCAGTGTTTCTTTTGACAGAGGACTCATAGCAGCACTACTCTGAGACCTTTTTGATAAAGCTTATTTAGTTTTAACCTTTCCTTCTCCTTTAAGCAGAAGTTTACACTAAACATTATGTTTTGGATAATGGCATTATCTATAGTAATCTTGGATTTATGAAGGACCGATCAATTAACCGTAATTGCATTTAATAAAGAAAACAAGTAGAAACTTGGATTTTGCCAAAGAATTTGATGCTTTCTAAACTAAGGCCTGTTTTCACATGGATAAGGAACTGAGGTTGTCAAAGGTACTTTCTCTGCTTGGTGTACTGTCCTTCAAGGGGTACCACAGGGTTGTGTATTGGGGTTTGCAGATGACACAAAAGAGACCAATTCATTCCATCCAATATTTGACATCCTTGCAACATGGTCTCGTCTAAATTGTGGTTTAGGTTTTGTGGCAAAAGAGATAACTTGATAAATGTGAGGTTATGCATCTGGCATGTAAAAAATATGCTAGCCACTTAAACCTTAAAGGGGCTGCAGTATAAATCCATGATGGAAAAATACCTGGAGTACTTGTGAATTATATACTTTGCCCTTCCAGCTCCTGATTGGCATTGTTTGCCACAGCAAACATGGTTTTACGGTGTATTAAAAGGGGAATAGCTTAGAGAGTGAATAGTTTAATCTTTCCCATTTACAAACTTTCCCATTTACAAAAAATCTGACCCTAAAATGCACCAGAGCTCCAAGGCACCACCTTCCGCCGCTTTGTATTCTTTCAGGAGTTTCAGGAATGCCGACAGGTACCCTGTGGGAGCATGTGCTGTTGGGTCAAGTCGGGATTTGGCTTCAACTGGGCATGCTCAAATTGGCATTGATTCCCGAAAGAATACATAACACTGGAAGATGGTGCCCTGGAGCTCTGCTGCTCTGTATTTTATGGTCGGATCTTTTTTAAGAGGTTTGTTTTTTTACTAATGCACAGTATTTATAGGGAGAGGGCAGGATGGGCAATGCCAGGCAGTTAAGGGGTTTTTTTTTTTGGTACAGGATTTCAGCCCTCCTTTATGTGCAGAAAAGGAGCTGGACCAGTGGAGCCAATAATCTGTGTGCCCTCTGCCTTATTAAAGTCAACTGTTAAAATGAATATATTATTTACTGACATTCCTCAGATGCTGCTGTGAAATGTATTGAGAAATGTACTGCAAACTGTTTACAGTTTACAGTTCTCGCCTGTCTCACTGAACCAAGGTCATTATTCATGGAAGTGCATCCATGGAGTATGGAGGAAGCAGAAATGTCATAGAATATCAAATGGCAGTCAATATTTGTTATTTACATTAATCAACAGAAATAAACTCTGTCAAAGAGAAAATATATATCTGCAATAAAAAAACAAAATAAATGATTGCATAAGCATACACTCCCTTTAATACGACACACCTAAATCATCTGTGGTTCAGCCAATTTTTTTCTAAAGCAACATAATTATGGAAATTGGCTATATGTAGCCAAGAGTTTTGGAGCAATTGTTGTCCAAATACATGTTTATCTGGAATGTCTAAATAATATATATATATAATAATAATATATATATCTAATATAGAATAACTTACAACATGAAGACAATGAATTTACATGAATATCCATTGGAGCAACTAATGACTCATTAAAGGAAAACTATACCCCCGAAAATGAATACTTGAGCAACAGATATAACCTATTAAGTGACATATTAAAGAATCATACCAAACTGTTATATATATATTTAAGTAAATATTGCCCCTGTACATCTCTTGCCTTGAACCACCATTTCCTGATGGTCTGTGTGCTGCCTCAGAGATCACCTGACCAGAAATATTTAAACTCTAACTGTAACAGGAAGAAGTATTGAAGCAAAAGACAAAACTCTGTCTGTTAATTGGCTCAAGCGACCTAACTTTATAGTTTGTTTGGTATGTTTGTGTGCTCCGTTGGATCCTAGGATCCCAGGAGGCTGTCCTGATTTTGTAAAATGGCAATTTCCTATTTATGATTACTGAAAAAGTATATTATTATGAAAATGGCTTATTTACATGAAGTCGTGTTTTACATATGTGCTGTTTTATGCAGTATCTTTTCATACAGACCTACATTTTTCGGGGGGTATAGTTTTCCTTTAAGGCAAAAAATAGTTCCCTAGTTGCAAAGAAAGATATCTCAAATATACTGTAACTTTATATAAAAAAGATGAATTTATGCAGTCCTGTTCCCCTTTACTCCCTCTGACTTCTGCTTGGAAAGCAGGAAATGCGAACCAATCCTTCATCAGCGGTGTCAGGTAGCTGCTATCTGCTTAGGTGACCATTGCTCTGTTGATAGGCTGCTGTTGTGCTGCTGGGGAGGGAAGGAATGGGGTGATAACACTCCAACTTGCAGTGTAGTAGCAAAGAGTGACTGAAGTTTATCAGAGCACAGGTATGTGGGTTTGGGGCACCTGGGAAATGGACATCATGTTTAGCCCCATACCAAATTTAAAAATTAAATATAAAAAAATCTTTTTGCTCTTTTAAAAAATAGATTTCAGTGCAGAATTCTGTCAATTTAAAAATTTTGGGAGCTATGCTGTGGGGATGCTTCTCTGCAGCAGGTCCTGAACAGCTTGTGAGGGCAAAATATATGCCACAAAATCATACCTCTCGACATTTCAGAGGGACAAAAAGATCTGCCATGCTCAAAAGGTTATGGAAAGTTTTCTGGGTGTTTAAGGGCTAGGCCAGACGGGGAGATTCGGGGGCATTTTGTCGCCTGGCAACTTCTCGCCGCGACTTGTAGCCCCCGAACCTCCCCGAATAGCCACTTACCTAAGCGCACCGGCGTTGCTTGAAAACGCCGGCGCGTATCCACACGGAGCGGCGCGCTTTTTGAAATTGCTCCAAATTGCCTCGCGAGGAGAAGGAGAAGTCGCCAGGCGACAAAATGCCCCCGAATCTCCCCGTCTGGCCTAGCCCTTAGGGCAATGTTTTATGTGTTATAACAAACATTTTGCTAATGAAGGTGAATTGTCGTTTAAGATGTAAGTCTCCGTTCTCCCAAGAGACCTTCTTATCTTAAAGGAACAGTAAGACCAAAAACTGAAATTGTAATGTAGTGTTGCCTGCACCGATAAAACTGCTTCAGAAAGACTACTGTAGTTTATATAAACTAGCTGCTGTGTAGCCATGGGGGCAGCCATTCAAAGCTGAAAAAGGAGAAAAGGCACAGGTTACATAGCAGATAACCCATGTCCAATGCAATGGTATTTTATCTATCTGCTATGTAACCGGTGCCTTTTCTCCTGTTTCTCCAGCTTAAATGACTGCCCCATGGCTACACAGCTGCCTATTTATAGTATTCTTTCTGGAGCAAACACACAGCTTTTCCAAGTGCATGCTAACAGTATATTATATGTTAATTACTTTACATATTTACATTTTTTGGTGTTACTGTTCCTTTATATAATTCCAATTGCATCTTTGCTTATATTAAATTGTTACAAATATATCAAAGTGCAGTGGTTGAGTGTTCTGGACTCTCTGCCAAGAGACTTATTTAACTGAATTTCAGAAACTTTTCTGGCTACAGGAGATCAAAGAGAAAGTTGGGAAATTTCAAGAACTGCTGGCTGAAATGTCCAAAACTGGGAAAATCCCACAAAACACAGGACAGTTGGCAGGTATGCAAAATATAGGAAAATCCTGGAGGAAAACCTGATGCCAGTGGTGTAAGTTCAGGGCCCCTGAAATGCACAGAATCTCAGTGACCCACTATGTGAGCAAATCTCGGGTCTCTTGGATCCCACCTTGAGTATAGACAGGTAACCTGCACCTTACAACCACTCTCACTCCCCCACAGTTGTTGGGTCTGCCTGATGCAGTCTGTAAGAAGTCTCAGTCATGTTAGAAGATTTATCTTTCAATAAGACAACTATAACAAAAATAAAACCAGAACTACACAGGAGTGACAGGAGAAGGAAGGTCTCAAAACAACATCATCCCAAAAACTCAGCCTTAATATAGTCAGAAACGTATTTTCCTAGCTCAGCATCAAGCTCATAGGCTTAGTTTGCATATGAAATGGCAAAGTCATGTCACTGAATGCAATACCTGTTCTAAGTCTGTGCAGCTTCCTTTTCTCCCTTAAAGGGCAAGGAAAGGTAAAGAAATAAAATCCCATTTATACTTTCTTTAATGAAAAAGAAAGCTATCTCCAATATACTTTAATTAAAAAATGTGTACCGTTTTTATAAGAAACCTGACTGTTTGCAGTGAACTTCTCCCTTCATTTAGTGCTGTGGATAGGAATTTGCAGACGTTCCCTAACTTCTGGCAGGGAAACAATCATAGCCATGCAGAACTCCAGTAGCTTTGTTTTTTGATCATTTATGACGATCCCTAAGAAGCCCAGACCACACTGAGCATGTGTATGTAGTCTAGTCTTGCAAAGATGTATAACAAAGTTACAAGATGACAGCCCTCTGTGCCCAACTTTGAAAGGATAAATCATTTGTTTGATTAGGCGTGTGGTGCAGTAAGTTCATGTTTATGTTTAGTATACAAAATACTGCATTTCTAGCCCTATTCTATTTTACACTCTCTTTGCCCTTTAACAGAGATTTCCCACGGCAAAGACATGCGCACTGCATAGCAGAGAGCTCTGTGACTTTTTTCTTTCTTTCCGTATTTGCATATTTAGCTGTATGTGCAGAAATACTTGACTCTGTTAGCCCCACCAACTTTATCCTATTGTCCAATGGGAAGGCTCCCATGCTATTTCTAGGACAATGCACTAAATAAAGTCCTGCACACCCCCTCTGCCTCCAGTTGCTGAGCTATGATCAGGGGTCCCCAACCTTTTATACCTGTGAGCCACAGTCAAATGTAAAAATAGTTGCTGAGCAACACAAGCATGAAAATAGTTCCAGGGAGGCTCTGTTTGGCAGTACACCTGGTTTTTATGGCATCAAAACTTGCCTTCAAGCCAGGAATTCAAAAATAAGTACCTGCTTTGAGGCTACAGGGAGCAACATCCAAGAGGTTGGTGAGCAACATGTTGCTCATGAGCTACTGGTTGGGGATCACTGACTTCGATCATGTTTGAAAGAAAAGGCGCTGTACAGGAGCAGAGTTGTGCCAGTTTTAAACTGCATTACAGAGTATATATATATTACTTTATATGCAATTTATTGTCTAATATTTGTTGTTATTGCATGCAAAATATTTAATGTGATTCAGTTCAGGCAATGTGTGCAGGACTGTAGGGTATAAGCTGTTTAACATCTGCACACTTTTTATTCAGCATTATTTTATATGCTCATCACCATTACATAAAAGTCATTTTGCATTCAGGATATTAGATAAGTGCATGACATGGGCATGTTCTGTGTGTGCTGGTTTTAGGGGCATCATACTGTTTTACTGGGCATCCCATAATGTTAATATGCTGGGCAATTTCTGTGGAGAATATTCAGTGTGCTGGTCACTTTTAGGGGCATTGTATTGATTTTCTGTTCGTCCCATTGTGTTTATATGCTGGGCAATATCTGTGAGGAATATTCAGTGTGCTGGTCACTTTTAGGGGCATCATATTGGTTTTCTGGGCACCTCATAGTGTGGGGAATATTCCGAGTGCTGGTTACTTTTAGGGGCATGTGGGAAATCACCTACTAGGACATAGTCTTGCTTTTAACTACTGAAACTTGTATTACATGTCTACCAGAAATATCAGATCTCTCATCTGAATCTGTCGGATGCATTTTTTTTCATATTTAGGTTTATATCCCCTTTCACACTTTTTTTTTGCTGAGAAGGAAGTACTAAAATTAAGTAAGCTTTATCAGAAAAGTCTATATAAACACACCTGTAAACACTCAAAGTAATGCTGCTCTGAGTCCTCTGTCAAAAGAAACACCAAATTTATTTCTTTTGTGTATACATGGGCTTCTGTATCAGACTTCCAGTTTTTAGATTAAAGAACTAAACCCTAAAATAAAAAAACCTCTCCCCATATTATACACAGACCCCCCTGCCCCCCCCCCCATCCTAGCTGCTACCCCGGGCAAATGCCACTACGTCTATATTTTAGCCCGTGGTGCAGATTCAGGGATCGGAGTTCACGGCAGCCATCTTCTTACTCCAACTGTGCATGCACTGATACGCCACTTACATTTGCAGATTACCAAATACCCGGAAAATGGCTGCCGCATACTCTGATCCTTGAATTTGCACCATGGGGTAAGTAAAGACTTAGGGGAAGCAGCTAGACTAGGGGCGAGGAGGGGGTCTATTTAGGGTAAGGTTTTTTTTTTTTTAGGGTTTCGTTCTCATTTAAACCTCCAGGGCACGGCATGAGCAAGCTCAGTTTGCTCTTCTCTCCTTCTCTCTGCTGTAATCTGAGCCCAGAGCTATGAGAAAGCAGGGAGAGACTCAGGCAGGAAGTGATGTCATGCTTAGCCGTGGTGGCAGCCATTCAGAAGGAGTAAACACTCAGCAATAAGCTCTGTAGATAATAATGGTGTTCTTTACAGCTTAGTTGGCCGCTCTTTAACCTGGGCCATTTAACCCATTTAACCGAATTTTAACCCATGTAACCCTATTTCATTTGCACCATTTGCTACACATCAGTTTGTTTTTTATAAATTGTATAAATCTATAGTGGTGTTTCTGAAGCAGACACACATTTTACCTGTACAGGGCAACAGTACATTGTATTTTATGTACTTCAAAGCACTTTATTTTTTTTGTCTTACTGTTCCATTTAAAAACAATAATGGTAATGTCACAATCCCCATGATCCCCATGTAACCTGAAGAGGCTTGAGCAGTTTTGCAGAGGAATATTAGACAATTGCTGTGTAAAATGTGTAAAGTTAAATATTATGAGTGTAATTGCTCCAAAGGTGCATCTACGAAATGTCTAATGTTTAAATTCTAATGTCTATTTGTAATTCATTTTCTTAATTATGCATGAACTCTGCTTATGTTCATCAGAACAAAGTTAAAAAAAAAAAACAAAAAGCGCCTAAGGGGGGAATACTTTTTATAGGGACTGTATAAATTCATCATTCTTCCCTACCAGAACTTGTTGCTTGACAAGGCTTTATGCCTCTAGGACACAAGACTATATACCAGGGGCTAATAGTGATAAGATTTATTGCAGAAAAATAAAGTTCTAAGGTTGCCTATAAATGTACGCAGCCTGTGGAGAGATATAAATATGTCATCAATAATGGACAAAGCTGTGTGAAAAGCGCAGTAGAAATACAAAATGTGCTTTTGTTGCACATCCTTTTTATGTGTAAATGACTTTACAAAAGCTGCAAGTAATTAGGGATGCACCGAAACCAGGATTTGATTCGGGATTTGGCTTTTTTCAGCAGGATTTGGATTCGACCGAATCCTTGTGCCTGGCCGAACCGAACATTTTTTCCTTTCTGACACTAATTTGCATATGCAAATTAGAATTTGGTTCAATATTCAGCCAAATCTTTCACAAAGGATTCAGGGATTCAGCCGAATACCAAAAAGTGCACCCCTAATTTCTGTATTGTATTGTATTGATGGCCATTATTTTGTAAGTATTTTGAAGGGGTAGAGGACACCTATTCTTGTGTATAGGAAAAAACTTTCTTTTGTTTTGAATGAAGAGAATGCTCCTTTCAAATACATTTGCCCCAGTACCTCCCAAACAAGACAACATTATTGCTTTTCAACCCTTACAGTTAGGTGCAAATTTACTAATGGTCGAATTTCAAAGTGAACAAACTTGAAATTTGTGTTTTTTTAGGGAAGTCCGCTCTTCTTCGTAGATAGCAAGGTAGATTTGGGACCACAGTCCCCAGTGTCCTACTGTCTCCCCGTGTGGGGTCCCAGGGCCAGAAAACGAAACAGGCTTTAGTTTCTTGGGACTTGTCCACCTCTCTACCATTTTCATTTTTCCTATTTTTATTTCTCAAATGCTGGTTTTGGTTTGATTCATTTCCTTTAACTAAATATATCACTAGCACTTTAAGAGCCCCTGGTCATAGGTGGCAAATAGGTGTTCTATTTATTTTAATTGGTTTACTTGCATTAGCACTTTATAAGCATTTAATTGAAGGTGGTCAATTGGTGTGATATTTAATATATTTATTTAAACTTATGTGACTGGCAAGCCTTATATGGTGGAATAATGAATATACTTCTTATGACTCTTTTGTTTTCATTTAACCTAATTAACGGTGTTGTTTACCCTAGTTTATTGCACCAAGCACTTTTTCAACCAAGTTTGGTTGGTTGGGGTGTGGAGGGCAAAGCACTGTTCAGCAAATGTTGTAAACATGCTGGTATATCAGATAAGTATGTGCCAAGAGCATAGTAGTTATCACTTTCTGTTCTCAAAGTCAATTAATATTATAATATGTGAATAACTTTCTGCTTGGAAAAGTCTTTCTGGCAAAATGTAAAATAATTGCCCATGTGTAAAAGCTGAGCCATTCTATGTACTTTAGAATAGTAACATAGGTACTAGTAAAGATTTGATGAATGAGGGTGTGTTTAGGACATGAAAATTAATGCTGTTCCTTGATAAACTCTGATAGTGTTTAATATATTTGTAACTTATGAGGTGCATGTGCACAGCATTTGTGATATCGAAGAACTACAAAGCCTGAACAAGAATGATTTGGTCCTGTTTGAGCAAATACTAGAAACTGTTTAAAAAGGAGATTAGTAGACACCACATTTTTTTATTATTGCTATGCTGCAGAAAAGCTGCAGGTAACTGCAAATTCCAGCTATACATGTCAATACAGACAACTATACTGTACAAAAATCTGCATACATTTCTTGCCGCATCTCAGTCTGATGTCTACAGTATAAAATAAGTCCTATAAGTTTTACAGAATGATATCTTATGTAGATATCTTATTTTTTTTTTTTTGGAAATATCCATTGTCCTTCCATGGCTATAAAACAGTGTTGCTAGTTGAAATTCAAACTGGAACATTTTTGAAATGTGGGCAACTAACTTTCATTCTCACACCTTCTATATTGGAAAATGCTAAGAATCTGGTTTGTTTTCCTCCCATCTATCCAAGTAGAAAATAAGTCTATAAAATATAAAAGAATGATTAATTTTACTGACCAAATTACAGAAGATTTATACCTTGCAGTACTATACCTAAAGGTGTTCTTGCAGATGTTGTCTAGGTTATTTACTAAGATCACAATGTTTCTCATTCAGTAGTACCATAGTTTGTCTATCAACTTTTAAATGTTATTAATCCAAAATGGGTGTGAAACTCTAAGGGTTAAAGTGATACTGACACAAAAAAATGAAATTTAACATATGAATGTACATTAATTGTTACCTATAGGTCATGCTGATCATTTTTTGCTGAGAGGTTTGTTTTTGTATATAATTGTTAGCTGAAATTTCTAAGCCTGACTCTCTGACACCCTGACACTCTTACTTTGCCAACCTAACAGTCCCATTTCAGTCTGTTAGTTACAGTTTGTAATGATAACAGAAGCCAGGTGCACAAATATGGCAGCCCCCTCATACAGGAACATGGGGGATCAGACAGGTAATGTAAAAGCATCATGCAAATACTTTATGGCAAAGTTAGAAGTAGCTTTCAAAGCCAGTTATTATAAAAGATGTAAAAAAGAGTTTGACTTCAGGTGTCAGAATCTCTTTAAGGTGGCCATAGACAGTGAGATTCGCTTGTTTGGCGATCTCGCCTAACGAGCGGATCTCTCCCCGATATGCCCACATTGAAGTGGATGGTATCGGGATGATCTGATCGTGGGCCCTAGGTCCCAACGATCGGATCATAATGTGGGTGATATGGGCAGTCGGATCGCGGTACCGCATACACGCACAGATGCGCCCACGATCCGACTAGGTTTTTTAACCTGCCGATCGAGATGGCCAGATATTGATCGGGAAAAGCCCGTTGGATGGCCCCACACATGGGCCAATAAGCTGCCGGTCTGTCGGCAGCTTATATCGGCCCGTGTATGGGGGGCCTTAAGGCCAGACGGGAAGATTCGGGGAGATCTGTCGCTTGGTGACTAATCGCCTCTTCTTTGGGGTGACAAATCTCCCCAAACCGCTTCCCCTTGCCTTCCAGCTGATTAATGAATAATCGCCTGCGCCTATTCACATGTGGCACTGACTTTATCGAAGTTGCCTCCTTACCTTAGGCGATTTCAGGAAAGCACAGCACAACGTGTGAATAGGCACAGGCGATTATTCATTAAGCAGCTGGAAGGCAGTGGGAAGCGGTTTGGGGAGATTAGTCGCCAGGCAACAAATCTCCCTGAATCTTCCCGTCTGGTCTTACCCTAAAAGCACAGTAGTACTGATTTCCTTTAGATACACTCGTGTACGACAGTTTGTCACAAGCCATTACTGAATCACTAGGAAATTGCGTAGGCGGCATATGTCTTGTTAGCTCTACAACTAGTGACACACTATATGCAATGATGAAAGACACTGGAAGACAACATCACCGAATATATGGATGTTCGCCCCTTTTCGGCAGACCTAATAAGAGAGGACAATAACAACAACCAGCTGCCGTGGCCCTCTTCTAAAGCTGCCCAATAAATATCTGTTCAATTCTTGTATGGGAGTCTCTGGCAGCAACATGGGTAAAACTCTCTACACTAGGGGACACCCCCCCCCCCCCCCC
>CM044431.1:91029341-91102891 GCA_024363595.1 Xenopus borealis
CAGGCAGAGCAGGGCACACTCAGGCAGAGCAGGGCACACTCAGGCAGAGCAGGGCACACTGTCACACACAGGCAGATATCGATTGGGTAAGTCGGTCGAGGGCCCCGCGAATGGGCCGATAAGCTGACGAGTCTGTCGGCAGCTTTTATCGGCCCGTGTATGGCCACCTTTACATACAGTGATACAGTGCTGGTGCCCCATTAGCATTTTGTATAAAGTGTTAAGAGATGAACAATGTGGGCAGTTTCAGTCTGGGTCTCGGGTGTGAACAGTACACGGCTTTAGGGTTGTGCACAATAGAGATCAAGTGTGAACAATGCAGAGGGATCACAGGTGTGAACAATACAGAGCGTTGGTCTGAATTTGAGGTTTAAACAATGCAGGGGCCAGTTAATCTCTGTAATGATACCATTTAAAGCTTACACATGGTAAGCAAACAAGGCAGGTAGGGGGCTACAGAAGGGGGGGGGGTGCAGCCCGCGGCCCTCCAGTTGGACAGCCCTGACCTAGATAATGTGCTTTATTTATTGTTGACGTACTCATGCATAGAGATAATTTCTGCCCAGGACAAGCTTTGAAACATTATACTGTTTAAATTAGCAACTTATTAATAAATACTGACAACGCTTTACTCACATAAGAAGGTCTTGATTTTAATCTGAGTGGAAATGTAAACAAAACCTTGGCATGGTAGACTCGGCACTGGAAAGGTCATTTTGCACTTTGCCCAGAAGATAAATCAACACAGCAACAAGCTGTTTAACACCTTGATGGAAGTCTGAAATATCTGAAACCGTTAAGGTGGCAATAGACACACAGATAATATCGTATGTAACGATCGGCAGAAAACTTGGATATTGGTTGGCTGGTCGATCGGGCTGGAAGGAAAATTTTGATCGGGCGCCTTTAAAGGCGCCCGTACATCAGCCACTGTTTGGTGCTGAATCATAGGATACAGGTATAATTCTATTGTTTCTACCCGATCTGACAATTCAGTTCTACAAGAGTGTATTGAAACAAATAATCTTACTTTGAAAGATCTTTTCCAAGAAAGATCGTAATTGTACTGTCTATATGGCCACCTTTAGTGTGGTGCATTTATCCATGTCTCTTTTAAAAATTGTTAAAATGTACGATTTTGCTATCTTTTTTTATTTAGTGAAATAACTTGTTTCCTGCTGCTGTTTCTAACCATAATTCAATATAGACTTTTGACATAAAAGTAATGAAGAAGAAACAAATTTACTGCCCCCTCCAGATACTCCTGCTTCTAAAAACATTTTCCACATCTTGCTATGGAGGTGACCTTGTTCTCTGCCTTATAAACGTTAGCATCGACCCCACCTGCTGCTTCCCAAGCCGTATCATGAAAAGTTTTTCTAAGCATGTTTCTCTTAAAAAAAGTACTTAATATGTATCCCTTCGTGTATTATTATTCTCTGATTTGCATGAGTGTAAGTAGAGTTTATTTTGCTCAACTAACATGATAGAAAATTATTTGGAATTATTTCTTAGGGTTACAGGTCCCTTAATGAGAATAAAAGGTGAACTCACCGGGAGTGCAAAACGTTTGGCATCTAAAGTGATTGTATTCACTTACCTGAAGCCTAGGCCAGTATCCATAAAACCGCACTGGCTTGGGGTTCTACTCAGAGAGCACCACAGAGCATTTCTCTTCCAGCTTCTTGTTTTTCCGCTTGGGTGCTCATGTGCAGTAGAGTAAAAAAAGCCAAACTTAAAGTGGTTCTGTCACCCAGACATAAAAAACCGTAGAAAAACAGCCCCATTCAAATTAAACGAGAAACTCAAATTATTATTTTTTTAATTAATATATCCATAACTATTATAAACTTATTTAAAATCCCAGGTGTCAATCATATAATGCATTTCCAAATGCTATACCTCAGTTGCTGACTTCCTCACATTTAACCACCATCTTCACTGTCTATAAAGTCACAGCTTATGCATGGTCATTGACATCAGGGTCCCCATTCTAGTTAATACATTAGATCATAGGATCATGCAAAGCATTTCTTAAAGGGTTTGTTCACCTTTAAATTAACCTTTAATATGACATAGAGCATGATATTCTGAGACCATTTTCAATTGGTTTTTATTTTTTATTATTTGTGGTTTTTGAGATATTTAGCTTTTTATTCAGCATCTCTCTAGTTTGCAATTTCAGCAATCTGGTGCTAGGTTCCAAATTACCATAACAACCATGCATTGATTGAAATATGAATAGGACAGTATAACCTCTGCGGAAGTGGAAGTTTATTGGGGTACCAAACATGCAAGTTATTCTGTAATCCCCCTGGTGGTTTGAGTCACAATATGTGCTTGAATAAAGTGTAACCACTTGAGTAAATTGGTCTCCGTGAATGTTTCGGTCAGCGATGTGTTAGCGATGAAATCTGTTTGTGTATGAACAGAAAGAGTAGTAATAATGTAGCAATAACAATACATTTGTAGCCTTATAGAGCATTTGTTTTTAGATGGGGTCAGTGACCCCCATTTCAAAGTTGGAAAGAGTCGGAAGAAAAAGAAAAATTAAACTATAAAAAGATGCAGACCAACTGAAAAGTTGCTTATATACTTAAAGTTCACATAAAGGTGAGCCAACCCTTTAACAATAGCACAAAATTGTAGCTGTCTGTTTATCGTGATTGTGGATTCCAAAATTGACAGAAACAATATTTAAATAATTTCTATAGTTTAAATAGTGTTTGTGTGTTTGATTAACAAATTTCTTAGGGTGTCAGGTCCCCTCTAACAAAACACTTTTTCACTTAACCATGCAAGCTGGAGCTCCAGCCGTAGGTATCGGTTAAAGGACCAGTAACATCAAAAAATTAAATTGTTTTAAAGTAATACAAATATAATGCAGTGTTGCCCTGCACTGGTAAAACTGCAGTCTTTGCATTAGAAGCACTACTATTGTTTATATAAATAAGCTGCTGTGTAGCCATGGGGGCAGCCATTCAAAGGAGGAAAGGCTCAAGTTACACAGCAGATAATCTCTGTACAACATAATGTTATCTGTTATCCATTACTTACCCTGTGCCATTTAGCCGTTTTTCAATTTTCGCCATTGCTACTTAGCTTTTTTATATTAACTATAGTAGTGTTTCTGAAGCAAACTGGTCAGTTTTAACGGCGCAGGGCAACACTACATGATATTTTCTTAACTTTAAAACACTTTCATTTTTTGGTTTTACTGTTCCTTTAAGTTAATACAGGGGATTGCCTAACTTTTGGCACGCCCCTCCCCAGTGACCCCCATCTTTCATTCTTCCTCCTTCAAGTTCTATAGGAGGGTAAATTCCCATCCTACGTAGTTTTTTATACGCAATGTTTTGTGTGCTTATGTAATCATTACAGATAGCCAATGTTAATTTTAAGATACGCAGCTGTCTCTGTTGGTAGAAAGCTTAAATGTCACGCAAGATTAAATAAATCCTATTTATAAAACGCCAATATATTCCCCAGTCCTGTACAATAAGTAAAATAAATAAATGGGTGTATACATTAAACATATAGATTTACCTACAAAAATCAATAACCGATTCAGATGGTAAAAAGGGACTTGCTCAAAAGAGATTGCAATCTAAAAGATCTTGGATGTAATATATTCAAGAGTTTATGGAAAATAGAAACAAAGATACTGAACCCAAATACATTTTTGGTTTATCTGTACTGTAGTGATTATATGCTCCTTAGTAATAACCCTGATCTGCACAACACCCTTTTTCTACACCTGACTGTTGTACAGCAGGAGGGGCTAAAATAGACCGTAACATTAGTGGTTACAGGCAATTATCTCTGATGTTTACAAGAATCCCACTGGGCACATTTGATGTTGAAAACACTGACTTGCAAAAATATGTGCGCATCTTTCCCTTAGTGGATGAGCAGCATCACAAAACCAATGTTACTTTTGTCTCGAAGTCACTGTTTCATTGTACAATTTTTTATAGCTTTTTACTATTATTATACAAAGGTTTACCAGTTTTGTGAACAGCATTGATTTCATAAAATGAGCAAGATTATTAACATCTGTGCATTATTTCCAGATATAACATAAGGTCGGCTTTTAGCATATTCCATTCATATTCCCAAATGGATTACATTATTGCTTGCAATATCAGCATTTAGATAATATGGATTAAGATTAAGAGCAGGGGCATGAAATCTCCCCATATTTTGTATGTTTGGTACTTTGTTGTACTGACATAAGAAATCCAGCTTTCAACAATTAGGGCACAGAGACAATTGATTGTTCTCACATGTAAATCAGTGTTGTGCTTGTTTGTAGCCTTAAGGTGGCCAATAAAAGCAGACCAAGCCGGCAGCTTTTTAGCCTGTGTATAGGGCCCTCTGACGGGCTTCCACGATAGATACCTGGCTGAAATTCATCCAGATGTCGATCAGGCAGGGTTAAAAATCCCATTGGATCTGACTGGCCCTATTGTTTACATTATGATTCGAACGTTGTGTTCTAGGTCCCACGATCGGATCAGCCTGATATCGCCAGGGGCGATTGTTGTTTTTGGTAGCCAAGGATGAGGAAAGTATAACAGTGTTTATTAGCAGGTTCATGCAGCCATTACATAACATCAGTAACTGTTCAATTTCACTTTCAAATGTACAGAAAGTCCTGTGTATGCACAGTGACACCCGAGGCCATTTGTATATTTGTAATGTACCAGCTTTATCCACACTGAATACTGTAACATTTGTAGTAGTGAGTGCATGATCATCTTTAGTAGAACTACGGCAGACCGTTGCAAAGTGACCTGACTTAAAAACATTTGCGGCACTGTACCGCTTTTGCAGGACATGTAGCATAGTTTGCAAGGTGTTGTGCTTAACCACAGCGAAAGCAGTATTCTTTATTTGTATTTGCTGCATGGTTTTGCAGTAAATCCGTTTCCTTAGCACTGTATTTTTCCTGTGACTGTGCATTATTAGGCTTCAGTGCTGAAGTCACAGTCTGTACATTCCCAGCAGTTCCTTGACTGAGAGTTTTAGCCTCTGTCACTGGTGTTTCAATTTGGCTAGCAACTGTAATAGCCTTTGCAAAGGTCAAATCCTGCTCTAGAAGCAGTCTCTCTTATGCGATGTGAGTTTGTTTGTTCCACTATTTGGTCTCTTAGCATTTCATCTGTTAGATTCCCAAACGCACAGGTAACAACCAGCTGCTTCAAATTGTTCTGTGTATTCACCATTACGTTGTCCACATTGGCGGAATTTATATCTTTCGGCGACCACATTTAATCTTGGCATGAAAAAGTTCTTTATAGCAGTAAGAGCAATTTCATAGATCTCATCAGGTGATGATAATGTATAGAATATAGCCTGTCCCTCTGCTCTCAGGCAGTGAATAAGTAAAATATGCTGTCTAGCAGCAGAAACCTCCCCTTGGTAAGCAGCAATAATGTAATTCTTATCGTCATTTGTTGTGTTTGGTAGCCAAGGATGAGAAGAGCATAACAGTGCTTTATTAGCAGGTTCATGCAGCCTTTACATAACATCAGGAACTTCTCACTTTCACTTTGAAGCTGTACAGAAAGTCCTGTGTATGCACAGTGACACCTGCAGGCCCCCTCCCCCGTGTGCTCACCTTTTTGTACCGGGGGGGTCCACTAGGGTGATAGAGAGGGACAGGACGCCAGCACAGAGCTCATTTTTGCTGCCCCTGGTACCTAGTGGGGCACTGCCATCTGAGGCGAGTTTCTCAACCCACCTCATGGGTGGAGTGCCCCTGGATATCGCCCACCTCAAGACATTGCCAAACAAGCGGATCTCTCTTTACAGAGCACTTGTTTTTGATGGGGTCAGTGGCTCCCAATAGAAACCAGAAGAAGAAGGTAAACATTTTAAAAACTATAAAATAAAGAAAAATAGTGAAGGCTAACTTAAAGGAATTGTTCAGTATAAAAATAAAAACTGGGTAAATAGATAGGCAGTGCAAAATAAACAATGTTTCTAATATAGTTAGTTATCCAAAAATGTGATGTATAAAGGCTGGTGTGACTGGATGTCTAACATAATAGCCAGAATCCAACTTCCTGCTTTTCAGCTCTCTTGTTTTCCACTGACTGGTTACCCCGGTGACCAGGTAGTAACCAATCAGTGACTTGAGGGGTCCACACGGGCCATAACTGTTGCTTTTGAATCTGAGCTGAATGCTGAGCATCAATTGCAAACTCACTGAATAGGTATGTCCCATGTGGCCCCCCTTCAAGTCGCTGACTAACTCTAAGTTAAAGAGCTGAAAAGCAAGAAGTTGGATTCTGACTTTTATATTAGACATCTAGTCACTCCAGCCTTTATACATTACATTTTTGGCTAACTAACTTTATTAGAAACATTTTCTATTTTGCACTGCCTATCTATTTAACCAGTTTTTATTTTTACACTAAACTGTTCCTTTACAAATTGCTTAAAATTGTCCATTTTACAACATACTATGGGGCCCATTTATTAAACCTCAAATTTATCTGTTTTTTAAAGGACATGTAAAGCCTACATTTTCCTACCCTGTATATAAGTTGGGCATATCTTCTGCACCCAAACTTCATCATTTGTACTGCATATACCCCCTCTGTTTGCCAGCGCCATCACATTTTCCTAAAACAAATAGCAGCTTTCACCTGGCGGCCATTTTCCCTCTGATACATTATCATCTGAAATAAGACATGTATGCTGTAAAGTCCATGTAATGCAGAATGCAGGTTTACACAGGCACAACATACTTTGATAAAAAAAAGTTCTGCTGGGTTTGAGCACTGTAATTATTACGCTGAGCTCAGGAGTGGTGGTTAGGAGAAAAAAATAGCATCAGACCGTTTCTATGGGAACCAGCGATGCTCTCTCTTCATTGGCTGTTAGTCTGTAGGGTGTGTTATGTAATCTGAGCTGAGAGGAACTGAGCATGCTCACTGAGCCAAGAGCCAAAGGAAATTCCTGAGGGAGGGGGCAGAGTGGTTTAGTGTAGTAGAAGGATTTGTTGCTGATAAAGGGGATACTGCAGCAGGGGAAAAACATTTGTTATATGCCAAAGCTGCTAAAAATCCTAAAATACTCCATCTCAAACCTGTCAAAGTCATATAGAAGTCAATGGCAGATGTCCCTTAAATTGTTTCTTGACATTGTGATCTTGCGCTGGATAATCCTATAAAGCCTGGGTTATTGTCCGATAATCCAAAAAGTAGTTTCACAGTAAAAATTTTTAAAAGTTGTTTTCGTAGTGTTGATACTACATTATGAATTGATGCTTTATTTTGTCACAACGTTTTGTCGCTTCAATTTTTTGTTTAAAGAAATACTGTCATGGGAAAAAATTTTTTTCCAAAATGCATCAGTTAAAAGTGCTGTTCAAGAAGATTTCCCAGCTGCCCCAAGTCATGTGACTTGTGCTCTGATAAACTGCAAACACATTTTACTGCTGTACTGCAAGTTGGAGTGATATCACCCCCCCCAGCAGCCTAACAACAGGACAATGGGAAGGTAACCAGATAGCAGCTCCCTAACACAAGATAACAACTGCTTGGTAGATCTAAGAACAGCACTCAATAGTAAAACCCATGTCCCACTGTGTACTATTCAGTTACATTGAGAAGGAAAATCAACAGCCTGCCAGAAAGCAGTTCCCTCCTAAAGTGCTGGCACAAGTCACATGACTGGGGCAGCTGGGAAATTGACAAAATCTCTAGCCCCATGTCAGATTTCAAATCTGAATATAAAAAACAAAAAATCTGTTTGTTCTTTTGAGAAATGGATTTCAGTGCAGAAGTCTACTGGAGCAGCACTATTAACTGATGCATTTAAAAAAAGCATGTTTTCCCATGACAGTATCCCGTTAATAACCCAGGTAGAGGGCTGCAAAAGGGGGACAGAAAGAGCTGACTGCAGTCCCCAAAACACCAGTTTCATATGCCAGCACTATAACATGCAGTATGTTTATTACAGTTACACAGTGGAGCAACAAAAACCTTCAGAGGGACCAAGCACACTCCTATGCCCATCCTCCTGCCCATGCTCTGCCTCGACTCCACCCACATTCCACCAAACTCCTTCCATGTCCTGTCCAGATTTGCTTCCCCTTCTTCGCTGGTAGGAGAGTGGCTGGGGAGGAGGGGGCTTTCTTACTAGCTATAGAGGAAGCAGACCCCAAAGTCTGGGCCCCCCTGCGACTGTGGGGTCTGCTTCCTCTATTGTTACACCACTGCAGTTACACCTAGACTAGTAAAGTTTAGGAAAAAATTTTTATTAAATAGCTTATGCTATTTTCGCTATTTATCCCATTAAATTGAATTAATTGTACTGGTATAGTATTTGTTATCCAGAAAGCTTTAAAGTATGTGCTCCATTTTTATCCACATCAAAGTTTTAAAAATAATTTCCTTTTTCTCTGAAATAATAAAACAGTGCCTTTGTACGTAGTTGATCCTAACTTATAAATAATAAATCCTTATTGGAAGCAAAACTAGCCAATTGGTTTTATTTCATGTTAACATGATTTTAATTATGAATATCAAAATTACAAAAAACCCCAGGTCCCAAGCATTCTAGATAACTGGTCCTGTACCTGTAGTTTACTTTACTGTATTTAAACTTTTAGTAAGATGTATACTGTGACACTCTGCATAGTGATGAGCGAAATATTTTGCCAAGTTTTGCCATGGAAATGATGCCCATAGACTCTAAAAATTGTTTGTGCGCCAAAAAAAGTGTTGTGCACCCACAGACTTCAATGCATTTTGGCAAATTTTTTAAGTTTCTCGAATTTTCAGCAAAGCAAAATGGGTCAGATTTGCGCAACACTAATTCTGAGACAATTGGCAATATTTTAAAATGTATTATTATGTGTGTTTTTTAGTGATTTAGCTTTTTATTTAGCAGCTCAACAGTTTGCAATTTTATCAAACTGGTTGCTAGAATCCAAGTTAATCTAGTGACCATTCATTGATTTGAATAAGACACTGGAATATGAATAGGAGAGGATCTGAAAGTAAGGGATGATAATGGAAAAAAAACAATAACAAAACATTGTAGCCTTACACAGCAAGTGTTTTTAGTAAGCTTGTAAGCCCTATTGGAAAACTGGAGTCAGATGAAGAAAGAGGCAAATATTTCAACTAAAACTATATTACAATAATAATGATTATCAAATTATCCATTCTTTAACATACTAAATGTGAACTTAAAGGTGAACCACCCCTTTAATAAAAGTATGAATTTTAACACAAATTAATGTGATCTATTTATTGTTTACAACATGCTTTATGCTTACAACATGGATCATGCTTAAGTTCATAATGACAGAAGTGCTCACACGTTAGTAAACTTGTGGATTTTCTGACGTTTTTTCTGGTGCAGGCTATTATACTACTTATCGCACCTTAGTAAACTGACACCATAATGCTTCAGACATGGCACTCTGCCCTTATATGTGGTATATTTTGTTTTTAAATCATTATCCTTCTGCCTGTTGATAGATACTTGTCCCAGGTGACGTCTCTGTGTAAAAAATAGTTTAGCAGCTGGTATTTGATATAATTAACTATTTCCATTCAGTAAGTCATGACATAATTCTTTCTGTCCCATGACAATATTAGTCATTACGCACAGCAGTGACTTAACACTAATGAATAGTAGTTTTTTATGGGCCTTACTGCCTTACATTGTATATAATTTTGCCATTTAACCCTTTTCAGCCATTTGCTGAAGCATTATCTATAGGGCTCATGTTACACAGGTTTACAGGTTTTGTATCTGAACAAGCTTTAACCTGCATTTCTAGAATGCAATGGAACAATTGTGATGATTAAACTTGTCCATACAAGTGTCCTTACACTGGCCAAATCTACACGTGCTTGGTCACTTCACATTGGCCCATTTGTTGCGACTATTTGTCACTTCATCTTCTGTTAATGTCCCGTTTTTAGCGGGACATTCCCAATTTTGACCGCTCAACCCGCAGTCCTGGATTGTTACTGAAACGTCCTGACTTTCTCTTTGATCTCCTGCACTGAACAGCCAGAAAACGATACCAAGTTTCTAAAACCTAATTGGCTTTTGGCAGAGCCCCGATTACATGCAGGTGCACTTACATACTTTTGTAACAATTTAAGATATGGAAAGAAGCAATGTAACTACAGTATTTAAGATGAGCAGGTCTGTTGGGGAAGCTGTGACTTGCAACTTATGGGTGGTGGCACACGTAGAGTTCTGTAGAGATTCATAGCCCAGTGACAAATCTCCTCTTATTCGGGTGACTCATCTCCCCAAAATGCCTTCAATTTTCCTAATTTTGGGCAACTTCAGAAAACAAAGGCATTTCGGGGAGATTATTTGCCCGCAAGAGGAGATTTGAAGCTGAGCGACTAATCTCCCAGGAACGTTACGTGTGCCACCACCCTAAAGGGCAATTCGCCTTCATTAGCAAAACTGAAATAACACATAAATGTCAAAAAATGTTGCCGTGCTCCGTGCACCAAATCTTTTTGTCCCTCTTTCTATTTCCAAAATGGTGGGAGGTATGCATATATGCCTACATGATGAGGTATTATGGTGAAAATTGACCAATATGCACAACCTGCTATACGATTTTGAAGTTTAGAGTTGTTTAGTATTTGAAGCTCAGAATTGGTTAGGATTATTTTATTAGTATAGTTAGGAGTCTGTATATAGTATGTATAGTATTCCAGAAATGGTTGTATTTATAATGTGTTTTATTCAATTCTTTCAGACCCTCTCCAATGAAGCCCAATGTGTTGAAGAGATACTTAAGGTAACTAATTTTAGTCTTTCTGTTTCAGTTGCGATATGTCATTGCCATATAAACGACATTATTGGGGACCAATTTAAAGACCCACTTACTGGAGAGACCCTCTAGTTGTTTCTGAAATACAGTCCTTATGATGACTACTATGTTTGCTTTATTTGATTATTATTATTGTAAAATAAATGCTTCCACACTTTGGCATATTATATGAACATGAAGCTACATTCAGAAATATGATAAAAATTAAGAGATTCTAGATTTTAGCCTATGCTGTATGCTGTACCTATGATCTCTAGGAAGATGGAGAAAACAATAAATGAATGTTTCATTTCCTTTCTCTGCTGAAAACCGAACACTAAAAACCAGGCACTGAAAATGTATGTGTTTTTATGCCAACTGTATTCCAGCATTTTTTGTTTTGTCATAATGTAGATCGGTTTCATCTAAACTTGTACAGGGGTTGGAATCCTTTATTCGGAAACCCATTATCCAGAAAGCTCTGAATTACTGGAAGGCCATCTCCCATAGACTCCATTTTATCCAAATAATCCAATTTTTTAAAAAAATCTCTTTATTAATAAAACAGGAGTTCGTACTTGATCCCAACTAAGATATAATTAATCCTTACTGGAGGCAAACCAGCCTATTGGGTTTATTTAAAGAATAAATTATTTCTAGTAGACTTATGCCATTAAGATCCTTATTATCGAAAGTATCCAGAAAAACCCCAGGTCCCAAGCATTCTGGATAACAGGCCCCGTTGCCTGTACTTTCAAACACAGTGCCTGTATACTGTGATTGTTCAGATCTGTGCACATGCTGCAACCAAATTATTTTATTGGTGCATGCGTGTGGTTGCTGAATATGGAGCAAAGTGCCCATTATATTTACAGTCAATTACATGACATAAAAGCATGCCACTTTTTTGTTGATTCTATTAAAAAGATCACCTTTATAAAACTGGGCATAACCTTAATATAATTCAGACCAATTTATGTTAATGATCGATGTAATGTGAATCTGAATAGATTATTAGCCATACAGTGTTTTTTTTTTTTTTTCATCCAGTTTTGATACAGATGAAATCTGTAAAGAGTATGTAAAAACAAATTTATAAATTTACACTGGCATGGGAAACCAGCAGTTTTTTTTCTTGGTTGATCTCATTGTCAGCCTTTTGTATACAGATAGCAAAAATTACAAACTATATATAGACACCCATGAGAAGACATGAATAATCATTAAAAGAAATACACCAGTTTCAGTGACTTGCTCAAGAAAATATTAATTGTGAACTTTTTATTTCTTGCTTCTTTTAGGAAATGACCCATTCATGGCCTCCACCACTAACAGCTATTCATACACCCAGCACTTCTGAACCTTCCAAATTCTCATTTCCCTCAAAGGTTTGTAATACTACTTAATTCTTGTATGCCTGCATTTTTTCTTCTTTATGCAATACAAAATAAAAAGCAATTTTTACTGCAAATTGCATTTTGTTCTTATAATGAGATACTGCCCTTTAAAACATAGGGATTATAACATTATTGGCTGATAATTCCTAGTGTTTTCCAGCTATTCTCTGAGTTGTGGCTTGTAATTTATGTTTTCAATTCATATGTCTATTCCAGGTACTAACTAAAGCTATTTACTATTTTCCACCCTTCTCTTCCCCACTTCGTCATCTCAGGAAAATCAACGCGTTCCATCTGTCAAAGGGAACCAGAGTGAGTGTTAAAAATAAATATATAAGAAGCCACATGTTGTTGCAGGACACAAAACATTACCCAGATATCCTATATATGAGTGTCTATGACTGGTAGCTTAGTTTGAAGTATGTATCAGTTATGCCTCGTTTTTAAACATATGTTGTTGTTGCATAACTGGATTGCAGGTATACATTTGCCCATAAATTAATTACTAACAATATTTTGTGGTATTAGATTTAATATTGCTTCTGTTGAAGGAGCTATGAACATGCTTAGCATTCCATACCTCCCAACTGTCCCATTTTTATAGGGGCAGTCCCTCTTTTGACCCACAGTCCCTCATTTGTATTGGAAAGTCCTGTTTTTATCTGCACCGAACAACCACAAAAAGAAACAAAATTTTTAACTTAAAAAGAGCCCAGAACAGCCACAGTGGCAGATAAGATACTTTTGTACAATTTCGATATAAGCAAATAAGTAATTGTAACAATATAAGATAACAAGTCCCTTGGGAAAAGTTAGACTCACAGCTTAAAGGAGAATTCAACTTCATTAGCAAAACTGTAATAACTGAAAAAAAAACACAGAAATATGTTCAAACTTTCATAACCTGTCAAATGTTGTAAAATGAACATGGTAATAAGGGGATGTGGTCACAAAAATGGTCAAAATGTTGCCGCACTACACTATTTTTTTGTCCTCTTTTTATTTCCAAAATGTTGGGAGGTATGGCATTCTAGGTATATAATCAAGTGGATGTCCCCTATTTTATTTACAGTAAAACTAACAGAGGCATGTTCTAATGTGAAACTAACAAGGCTACATTAAAGGGATACTGTCATGGGAAAAAATGTTTTTTTCAAAATGCATCCGTTAATAGTGCTGCTCCAACAGAATTCTGCATTGAAATCCATTCCTCATAAGAGCAAACTGATTTTTTTTATATTTCATTTTGAAATCTGACATGGGGCTAGACATATTTTTAATTTCCCAGCTACCCCATGTGATGCATTTTGAAAAAAAAACATGTTTTCCCATGACAGTATCCCTTTAACTGTGGGAAAGTAAAGGCCAACACGGGAGGGATTTTAGCGCCGGAGGGGTTGAATTCCCCTTTAAGGTGGCACATAGGACAAAACTGTTCAGTGAGTTTGCAGTTGTTCCTCAGCATTCAGCTCAGATTCAAAAGCAAACAGTTATGACCCACATGCCCCCCTCAAATCACTGATTGGTTACTGCCTGGTTACCAGTGGAAACCAAGAGAGATGAAAAGCAGGAAGTAGTATTCTGGCTATTATGTTGGACATCCAGTAACTCCAGCCTTTATACATTACATTTTTGCCTGACTAACAATATTGGAAACATTTTTATTTTGCACAGTCTATCTATTTACCCAGTTTTTATTTTTATACTGAACAATTCTTAATATCACTTGACTTTTCATCATCACTCAGACAAGGAAGTCAAATTGTTTAACTGGTTCTTTTTCACCCTTTCTACCTCTTATTTGGATAATATATAATGGATTTGGTGCATGAGTAAGGGAGTCTAGTTGGCCTAGCTGATTATCATTAGGTGATTGGACTTTGAAATGGGATATAATACTAGAGACACTGGTTCAGTTCCTTGTATCAGCTGTTTGTGACCCTGGTATTATCTCCAGTTGTCCCAGCATACTTAATGCACCTAAAATGACATGACTGCAGTAAAGCATTTTACATAGGAGGAAAATGTAGATTCAAGGGAATATATATAGAACCATTTGCTCCTAATTTGCACAGTGATTGCAGAACATTCTGTTGTTGCTTCTGTCGTTTTCACCTAAATAGTAACTACAGGATCTATAGCAAATATGGTAATTCTAACTGAAGAGTTCAGACCACACATTTTACTTGTCAGTTCTTTATGTAAAATATTTTGTACATCGTGGCACCTTTATACAAACTCACATTCCTTGTGACATATTTTCCATAAAGCAAAACATATTTGTGTTTTTTTTCTTTGCAGAGCAGTATGACACCTCTTCAAAGCAATTGCCAAGTCCACAGCAGGGAACATCGTAAGTAAATCTGTTCTTTTATTTCCACTTCTTCAGAATTGAGAATACTGCAAGTAACTTTGCAGGTCTCCTGAAATACATTTTATGTATCAATTCTGCAGTTCTGTTTGGAATACAGGTACTTATATTTTAGTCATTAGAATTTACCAAAAAGGTTTTTAATTTCTCGATTTATTGAAGGTGAAACCAACTAGAGACTGCTGCATTGTAACACCCTTGTACTGTGAAATACAGGGAACAAGTTAAAAACTTAAATATTGTGGTTTGTGTTTCCAGCTTTGAGTTTTGCCATCTGCTTCTGAGTTACAGCCAATAATATATTGTGGCTGGTGATTGCAGTTTAGCGTTATACCATCTGCACATTTGCTTACTTATTGATTAAGGACATACTTGTATGGAGAATATATATATTGTGTGTCCTAGGTTGGCTCAAATACATAGATCCTGTTTTTGTTTAAGGGCCATGGCATTCATTCATGTTTTCCATTGCAAGTATCAAAACAGCTATTCACACATGATATTCTAGGCAGATTGGTAAACAAGGCCTCTTTCTCTTCCAAGGTTACATAAAAGAGGGTTTAAAAAAAGCCACACATGAATAAAGTGCAAACTTTTGTTCCTCTCCCAAAATTGTATTCAACATTTAGCAGGTTGAGAGGCATAAAGCAAAAACACTGGAACTGGAAAAATTTTTTTTCTTTAACTCCAAAATAGTAAGTGGCTCATTCCTTGGATAACCATGCACTAAAGCTATTAATATCAGTATTGTTGTGTTTTGGATGCCACTTGCTAAAAAGGCATCCAAGCCTTTCTTGAAACTATTTAATGTATCTGCCTGTACAAGCAATTATGGTAGAGAATTTAACAGTTCCATGTATCTCACTGTAAAGTTAAAAACACATGTTTTCCATACATATTAAAATTGATCCCCAACCAGTAGATCGCGAGTAACATGTTGCTCTCCAACCCCTTTGATGCTCCCAGTGGCCTCAAAGCAGGTGCTTATTTTTGAATTACTGGCTTAGAGGCAAGTTTTGGTTGCATAAAAAACAGATGTCCTGCCAAACATTCTCTCCTGTAGGCTGCCAGTCCATATAAGGGTTACCAATCAGAGCTCTTATTTGACATCCCCATGGACTTTTTCATGCTTGTGTTGCTCCCAACTCTTTTTTTAAATTTAAATGTGGCTCACGAGCAAAAAAGGTTGGGGACCCATGCATTAAAGGGTCAGTGTACCATAAGTATACATTGTTACTCTGTTCATTCTGATACCAGTTGTTGGATATCCATGAATAACGTGTAATTGTATAATCAAACAAGTGGGTATAGGAAAGATCACATCACACAGCTGATTCTTGTTGACTAATTTATTAAGGTTCCCACACGTTTCAGACGCAAGTGGTTTTTCCTTACAATATGTTAACAGCAACATCACTTTAGTTGAATTTAAGGGCTCGGTTAACCCATCTTATTAGTATGAGAAACTGTCCGTCATTGTCCTCTGCTCCAGTAGTTCAGCGTTCAACTTTGTGTTTCACGAGACTTAGACCCCTATATAGGTATCTTGCACATAATCCACAGATATTCTGTCTGCCCTGCATGTAGTGCAGCTGCAAATATAACTTGAGTAATTGGAACTTAATCTGTTGAGCCTACAAATAGTACTCATAGACAATGCGTTATAAATAGATTATATTTTACCTGGGCCAGTGTTATTTACTTTTAACCTTATTTTGTAGCAATTGGCAGTACTGGTTCACATCAGTTTCTGTAAAAAGACAAAAATACAGGGTAGTTAATTTAAATATAGGGTTTCCATGCTTCATTTAAACCACTATCAGGGGCGCTCTGCCAATGAGATGAGTTGAGAAACTCGCCTCAAGTGGCAGCGCCCCACTGGGTACCAGGGGCGGCAAAAATGCTGCTCCTGGTACTGAAAGAGCTGAACTTCCGGTTTTCAAACTGGAAATTCAGCTCTTCCAGTGCAGAGCGCAATTATGCGCTCTGTGCTGGCATCCAGGCCCTCTCTACCGCCCTCTGTGGACCCCCCTCTGGTGTAAAAATTTACTACATGTGGGACAAAGAGGACAAATTGAAAATATCTGTGTAATAGCTATGGAGTCTAAGTTGCATGGGACAAAAAGTTGGAACTATGAACTATTGGAGCTGAGGACATTTATGTACAGTTGCTCCTGGCAGTCAGAATTATGCCTGATGTCTAATTGAAACCTTAAAGGTTTGAGCCTTGATGTAAGTGTATGTTTAAAGGACAAGGAAAGTTAAACTAAAGAAGTAGACTAAAAATCTTGTACATGTATGTTTTGTGGTTCTGTTCCAGCCCCAGGCAACCACAGCCCTTTAGCAGTAAAGATCTGTGTCTCAGTATGCCCCAGTAGCTCCCCATCTTCTTTTCTGCTGATTCACTGCACATGCTCTGTGCTGCCGTCAATTACTGAGCTTAGGGACCAACTCACAATATACAGCACACATAGAATAGAAATGTCACAAAATAAGGCTAGTAATTAATACAGATAATTACTACATGACAGCACAGGAACCAGTGCAATTAGCATCAGAATTTAATAATCAGCCCTGTAGCATCAGCTTATATTACAGACCAACCTCATTTTCTGCTGGATAATTAGTGACAACCCCTAAGCTTAGCTTCTCAACAGTTGCTCAGAGCCCACTGAGCATGTGAGTCTCACAGACACTCCAAGTTGGTGACCCCCTGTGACAAGTTTGAAGTCCTGGATCTTTGCTGCTATTGACAAGCTGAAAATTAAGCTCCCCATAGACGCAACAATCTTTCCCTGCCGAACGACCGATCTTAGGGAAGTCCGACCAATCTGTCAAATTATTGTGCGGTTGGTGGGATACAAACGATCGTTCATCTAACGATTTTTCGTCCGACATTGGTCTGATGATTGATCGGCCAGGTTAGAAAATCTTTATCGGTCCCCATGCAATATTCCTTTGTTTGCAGGGCAAAGCAGGCTGCGATCCTTCAGTTTTGCTGGCAATATCGCCTGAAATGGTCTTTTTAGTTGATGGACACATCAGGCATTTAAACGATCGTTTTGAAACAATCGTGGTCTCACGATAACAATTGGATCTTTCAAAAATCTTTACGTCTATGGCCAGCTTTAGGCCAGTGCAGTAAATTCATTATATAAAACATGGCATTTTTAGCCCTATTCATTTTTAGGGTTTAGTTCTCCTTTACGAAAGGGCTCATGCCAGAAACATGTTGCAATATGCAGGACAGCAGGAATCTACTGTGTGTACATCCCCCATACCTCCCAACTGTCCCTTTTTTGAAGGGACAGTCCCTCTTTTGAGAGCTCAACCCGCTGTCCCTCATTTGTACTGGAAAGTACCTCTTTTCTCAGCACTGAACAGCCAGAAAAACAAAGATTTTAACTTAATTGGCTTTTGGCAGAGAGCCCAGAACAGCTAACAGGTGCAAATAAGATGCTTTGTAACACTTTTGACATAAGAAAATCAGTAATTGTAACAGTTTATATAAGGAGAAATATTTTCAAACTTTCATAACCTAGTTAAATAGTAAAATAAACATGGTAATTAGGGGGTGTGACCACAAACATGGGCGTGGACACAAATTTTGCCGTGCTGTGGGCAAAATAAAATTTTGTCCCTCTTTTTACTTCCAAAATGTTGGAAGGTATGCATCCCCTGTCCAACATGAGCTCAGTGAGTAGGGCAAAAATCATGATAAATCAATCACAATTTACTATGTACCACACTGTTCAAAGTGCAATAAAAAGGCTGCATAGTATCTTACCTTTATAGACGCCAGCCTCTGCAGTCCTATTCAGCTTGCATGCAGTCAGTGAAGGCACAAATTAGCATCCACCTGGGTAAATGAAATGCAAGTTGTGCTGCCACTTTTTCATGGCCAATGCCTATGGAAATCATTTTGTTTTCACTACAGCATTGCACACAGCATCATTATTAGCAAGTGTCAATTTGGGGGTTCCCTTATGTCTCTGTACTTTGCATTGTAGGGTGCAAAGTGCAAAGCAAAATAGGTTAATTGCCTTTGTACCCTGCCTTGCTCTTAAAGGGAAAAATAATTCCAAATCCTGTTTTATGATGTTAGTGAAACAAAATAAACTTTGCTTACACTTTATAAATTATTTAAATATTCTTTGTTTTAGTCTTGTAACTTACAATCACATCAAGCAGACATCAGCCATTTTGTGGCAAGCTAAAATTATGTTTATGCACCAAAATGGGGTACCTGATGCTCATTCCTGTGCACTGGCTACAGAATTAAAAGTTGGAGACAGAGGGGAATGTAAGGAGTGCAGTGACATTTAGGAATTGCCTGCCTCTATGCCTAAGGCATAGAGGAGGGGCAGGCAATATATGATTGACAGCCAAGAATTTTAAATGAGTGTATAATGGCTGTTTTAATTAAAAAAATAATTTGGGGTTAATGTTTAATTTTAAAATTAATTTTATTATACAGATTTTCATGTGTGGGTGACAGGGCCCTTTAACTGGTCTTACAGTTGTGCTCATAAGTTTACATACCCTGGCAGAATTTATGGTTTCTTAACCATTTTTCAGAGAATATGACTGATAACACAAAAACTTTTCTTTCACTCATGGTTAGTGGTTGGCTAAAGCCATTTATTGTCAGACAACTGTGTTTTTTAAAATCATAATCATTACATAAACTACCAAAATGACCCTGAAAAAATGTCCGTTCTTAATACCATGTATTTCCCCCTTTAACATCAGTGACCGCTTGAAGTCTTTTGTGGTAGTTGTGGATGAGACTCTTATCTTCCTGTAAAGCTGCTCATTCTTCCTGGCAAAAAGCCTCCAGTTCCTGTACATTCTTGGACTGTCTTGCATGAACTGCACATTTGAGGTCTCCCCAGAGTGTCTCAATGATATTGAGTTCAGGAGACTGAGATGACAACTCCAAAACCTTCACTTTATTTTGCTGTAGCCAATGACAGGTCACAGTGGCCTTGTGTTGTGGATCATTTTCATGTTGGAATGTCCAAGTATGTCCCATGCACAGCTTCCCAGCTGATGAGTGCAAATTTTCCTCCAGTATTTTTTGAGTTACTGCATTCATTTTGCCATCAATTCTGACCAACTTTTCTGTGCCTTTGTAGCTCACACATCCCCAAAACATCAGTAAACCACCACCATGTTTCACAGTAGGAATGGTGTTCCTTTCTTCATAGGCCTTGTTGACTCTTCTCCAAATGTATCATTTATGGTTGTGGCCAAAAAGTTTTAGTCTCATCACTCCAAATGACTTTGTGCGAGAAGGTTTGAGGCTTGTCTCTGTGCTGTTTGGCATAGTGTAAGCGGGATACTTTGTGGCATTTCCGTAATAATGGCTTCCTTCTGGCAGCCCATCTTTCTTCAAGTGCCGCCATATTGTGCATCCTGAAACAGATACACCACATTTTTTCAGAGGGTCTTGTATTTCACCTGAAGTTATTTGTGGGTTTTTACTTGCATCTCAAAAAGATTTCTGCCAGTTGTGGCTGAAATTTTAGTTTTATTTGGTTTGGTTTCAACAGAACCCCTAATTTTCCATTTCTTTATTAGAGTTTGAACACTGCTGATAGGCATTTTCAATTCCTTTGATATTTTCTTATATCACTTTCCTGTTTTCCCGCAGATCCTTTGACAATTCTTTTGCTTTCCCCATGACTTAGGATCCAAAAAACATCAGTGTAGCACTGGATGAAAGATGCAAGTGTCTGTCAGGAGTCCAGAAAGTCACTGACCTTATATAAACACCCACTAATTACAAACAAACAGATCAGGTGAAATGGTCACCTTCAATAGCCATTCTAACCCTTTTGTGTCAAGTTGTGTGCATGTCATCAGGCCAAATCACCCGGGTATGTAAACTTTTGATCAGGGTCATTTGGGTAGTGATTATGATTTTAAAAGAGTAAACCCCGGTGTTTGACAATAAATGGCTTTAGCCAACCACTTGCCATGAGTGAAAGAAAAGTTTTTTGCTATCATTCATATTCTCTGAAAAATGGTTATGAAATCATATATTCTGCTAGGGGTTTTTTAAACTTATGAGTTCAACTTTAACTGGCGAGGCAGCAGAGTGCAGATTATCATTCTCAGTTCTGGGGTACGTAGCCCCAAGTGATTGGGCTGGGGTTTGCAGTCAGTTCTTGTACTTGCAAAACAGCATATTAACACTTATACCCAGATTTCTTCTGCATTTAACTCAAACCTGTATAAAGAATAAAGTCTAGTGCTTTTAATGAACAAGCTCCTACTTTAGGAGCCTGTGCTATAGTTGTCCACAGAGTTCAGCACAGATATCTATTGGTAGTCTAAATATAGATATGCTGCTTTCCCCTGGAGACAAGATCCATCTGTATGTAAGCAGAAAATGTTACTACACTTATCAGGATTGTATATCAAGTGTTACTGTAAGTAAAGTGCAAAATGTTTAGGGCACTGTCACATGAGGCAATTTCAATGTCCATGTGAGTAGTGTTCTGCAGAATGCCACATCTGAATCATTCCCCATCGAAAAGAAAAAGGAAATGCTGCAAATCATTAGGCCTTTAGCAGTTTGCACTTAATTTGCATATAGCAATGGTTGATATATGTAATACAAGTATGGGCTATCCCACCTGGTTCTGTATTGGGTCCACTTTTATTTAATTTATAAAATGAATCACTTAGGAGAGGGTATTGTAAGTAAATCAGTGTTTGCAGAGGACACAAAACTATCCAAAGCAATTAATTCCACAGATAATTTGGCACCTTTGCAACAAGATCTGGACTAAGTGGCAAATAATATTCAGTGTTGATGAATTTAAGGTGCAAAAATTGGAAAAATATGCAAGCCATGTATACCTTTAATGGGAGAGTGTTAGGCAAATTCATTCTGCAGATGGAACTAGATTATATACTTGGTTGAAACAACCAATTCTAGTCAAAAACTGCAAGTACACCTTGTATTAAAAGGGGTATAGGTTTGCAGGAGAGGATCATTCTTTCCCTTTACAAAGTACTGGTAAGGCCCCATCTGGAATATGCAGTGCAGTTTTGGTACTCAGTGCTCAAGCATAATATCATTGACTTAGTGAGAATCTAAAGTAGGACAACTAAACTGGTTATGTGTATGGAAATTCTCTGTTAAGAATAAAGGCTTGAACACATGAAAGCTCTATAGTAGAATGCAGGAAGAAAATTTGAACATAAGAGGCCTTAGGCAAAAAGGTTGAACTGTTTCAGCCTCTTCTATATTACTAAGTTGCATTGTACAGCTTTTGAGCTGCTTGATGACTATACAGGCAATGCTTGTTCAGACAAAGTATTTTCACATATTAAAGGGGCCATATACAATTTTGTTCAACATGAGTTAAAGATAAAGGGCTTGTTTTTGAAGTGTTTACTTACCCCTCGGTTCACGGCAGCCATCTTCTTCTCTTCGGTAATCTTCAGAATGAGAGCAGCGTATCAGCGCATGCACAGTTGGAGCAAACTTCTGTTTCGTGACTACTGCTCGTGCTGAAAGTCACGGAAATTGCCAATACGCTGCTCTCATTCTGAAGGTTTCCAAAGAGCCAGAAGATGGCTGCTGTGAACTCCACTGGACAGAATCTGCGCAGAGGGGTAAAGACTTAGGTGCATTTGCCCGGGGTAGCAGCTAGGCGGTGAGAAGTAGGGAGGGTTCTATGTAGGGTAGGGGGGTAGGGTTTTTTAAAAAAAGTTTTTAATTTACGGTTGAATACTCCTTTAAGGCATTAGACCGAAGACAAGTTTGGTGGATTATTGGTCAGGGCACTGAACTAATTAGCTGTTGTACTGTTAACCATTAAAACATTAAGTAGCAGAATGTGAGTGCTAAGCACCACAGACAGACCAAATGAAATCTAAGAGCTTTCCATTTGTTAATTTTTTTTCAGCCTTATGGTAGATGCGGCACAGCTTCACAGACACACCCAATTGCTAGTTAAAATAAAAGAGAAAAATAACTTTTTTTTTTTTTTTTTTTTACTTCAACACAGACAAAAACAATTACACAGATCTCTCACTTATAAGATTCGTCAGGCGAATTTTCGCCAGGGAGCCACTTATTCACTAAAATGAATTTGTGCTCAAGGAGGCGAAAGGTAGCGAAGTTGCTCTATCATTATTTCATCAGGCACAGCTAATTTATGATAGCGATGCCGAATTTGCATACGGCGCGAAGTTGAAAGTATAATAGAAGTATATTCTCCCAACCTTTCTGCTTTCAAGAAATCTCTTAAAATGCACTACCCTCACTCTTTACTACCAAATGTTATCTTATGTATAACTCCGTTACCTTTAGATTGTAAGCTCTTTCTGTATAGGGCCTTCCTCACCTTTTTATTTGCATTGATTGTGATTGAATGTAACTCCATATGTATGTAATTCATGTGATTTAGTTGTATAATCACATTTATTTTAAAGCACTACGCAATATGTTGGCGCTATAGAAATACATGTTAATAATAATAAATAATATGTTACAGCCACTATATTACACTACACAAGCCCAGGAAACCTTTAATACATTAAATATAGTTGCCCTATTGAACTAAATATGTGCCCACTGTATAGTTGAGTTGCCATATGTTAGGAAATGTAGGGGGGAAGGAAGGTAACCCCCCCCCAAAAATTACTCTATTTTTCAGACTATCACCCTAAAAAAGTAAAAGATTCCAGCATTTTTTTGGGACTTAGAAAAAAATTTCAAGTTTTTTTTTCAAACTCCTATCTATTGTATTGAACTTCGCCAGGTACAAGAGGTAACGTCCAGTAAAATGGGCATTTTAGTGAATTAGGGTAGTTACGTCCCTTTGTCAGTGCGCAACTTCGCCTGGTGTAAGGGTGCGAAGTTGCACTAGTCTACTTCGCTAGCGCATTTTCGCCGGGGACGCTGTTAGTAAATTGGTGGTTGCGAAATGACGTCACACTGGCGAATTAACGCTAGTATTAGACGCTTCACGCTTTAGTGAATTTGCCCCTATGTGGTAAATTTATCAAAATATGAGTTTACATTGTAATAATAAAAACTCTCTCATAGGGGCATGTTTACTAAGATTGGAGATAAATATCTGGAGAAATTTCTGGAGATGTTACCCATAGCAACCAATCAGACCTTTGCTAACTTATAGGTGGCTGTTTAAATCTAATTGCTGATTGCTTGCTATGGGCAACATCTCCAGAAATCTCTCCAAATATTTATCTCCAATCTTAGTAAACATGCCCCATGGTCTGTTCATTCTTATTGGATGTTTGGAAGCGTATTTACCAAATGGTGAGTTATAACTTTCACCCATTGATAAATATGTTTCTTCAGATCCCATACGAAAAAAAAACCCTAGGTGCTTTTTTATTTATTACATTCTAAACTCACATTTTGCCCCTAAGTCTTGTGCAACACCTCCCTCACCTTGTTACTTGGGGATTCTGGGCAATGTTGTCCCTCTGCTTTTCAGAGAATATGCCCACCCCCCACTATTAAAGCAGAGGAATTTTAAGTTCCAGAATACATAACTTCCCTATGTAAAAAGTGTGAGTGAGGGGTTGCATTACTCTCACAGGGCCCAAAGAGTGTCTTTCTTGACTGAGATCATACATTTTCGTGTTTACATGATGTATACCAATGTCATAGAAACTTAAAATTCTGATATTAAAACAAGGGGGAGAATATAAAAGCTAATTGTAGGGACCATTGTCTCATCTAATTTCGTGGAAAAAAAAAAAAAACTGTTCACTTTTAAAAAATGCCATGCAATGAGCAGACGGTTGGTGTAAAGTATGTGCAAGCCCAATTTAGCATGAACATTGGTATCAGACTGAACTAGAAGGCAAATGCATGTTCATCCTCCAGTAGTCAATGTTCCCTAATAGGTGTGTGCTCCGCATGCACACACAAATTTTGAGGCCAGTGCACACAACAAATTGTGTTGCACACAAAGTACTTTAGGTGAAGACTCAAATTTTTTTCAGTTTTCAGATTGTTCACCAGTCTTATTTCAGTTGCATTCCATGTTTTAGTTTTTACTGTATTTCTAGAATTGAAGTCTAAAGTTTACTGTTCCTGTCTCTGGTGTTTCAAGCAAGGGGGTGAATATAAATGCTAATTGTAGGGACCATTGTCTCATCTAATTTCGTGGAAAAAAAAAAAAACTGTTCACTTTTAAAAAATGCCATGCAATGAGCAGACGGTTGGTGTAAAGTATGTGCAAGCCCAATTTAGCATGAACATTGGTATCAGACTGAACTAGAAGGCAAATGCATGTTCATCCTCCAGAACAACTTTAAAGGTCATCCGCTTACTTCTACTTGTTATGTGTGTATCTGTGGTGTTTGACCCAAAAGATAAGTGTAGTGTATTTACATGACATTTTGTCATATCATTTTGTTTCTCAGCATGCTGGAAGATGACCTCCAACTCAGTGATAGTGATAATAGTGACGAAGAGGAGGTAAATTTGATGAAAAACTCTAGCATAAAAACATTGTTAATATTTACTCTGTCTTTAAACTAATCTTTTACAAATTTTACTATTTTAACTATCCAGGTCTGCGAAAAGCCATCATCTTCTGCTCCACCAAGGTATAGCTTTCCTTCTAAAACATGGTATATTGCTCTGTATAGCAAACTATTAACTGTGTTGGGTTAGAGATATTAGAACTGTAAAATGTTCTATAAACGTGTTTTATTTATCAGGTTGTTTACTTATTTTACATTCAAGAATAAATCTGCAACTTTTTAAAACTATCCAACGATTTGTTGAAAAAACCGAGACATCCCACAGTTCTTGCTTAACAATTCAGTGCAAAATACTCAATACTGAGTGATTGTTGGACACAGGAGATGCACTCATTTAACTTACTAGAAGGGAGAGGATTTTTTTAGTTCATAACATTCACACAATAAACAGTTTGCACACTTTACCTGATACATTCCTGTGCATGCTGTATTTATCTGTTGAACGCTTTGCACCTAGAGTCCAAAGCTTTGTCACATCATTTTGTGCAAGTGATTTGTTAAAACTCATTGGTGCAACTGGCATTAGTGGTATTTGTACCTGGCCCCATTTATTGGTGAAGAGAAATGACATGATTCCATTTCTTTAGAGGGTCTCTTGAACCATGTTTGGTTGATCTTCTGGAGGCGTCCTGTAACTATGTATAGTTTTTTAAATCCATCATGCACAATATTAGACATTTTGTCATGTAATCGTATGCTGCATTATTAGTGCCATAATCATTGATTAAATAACTCTTAGCATAGTGGCGAAATGTTTTAAATGCAGTCTGTGGCTACATGCCTTTCCCTTAATGCATTCTGCTTGGTATTTAGTGTACTGCAGTCCCAGATCAACAGTGTGGTTTCAGCACATTCCAGCAGTGTAGAATCAGAAAGCAGCGAGTCAGACAGCTCGACAGATTCTGGCAGCGAAGACATCTCAAGTGACAACGAAGTGATTGAGCCTCCAAGAGTGCCTACTCCAGAGGTACAGGACTGTAAGGCTTGTTGCATGGATCATTCCATGCAATTATGTTAGCATGTATTCGAAGAGCTTTCATTGACTTTTTGGCCAGCCTTCCTTGCAAATGATGTTTAAAGGAGTGGTTCACCTTAAAATTATATTTTAGTATTTTACAGGCTGGCCAATCATAAGCAACTTTTCAACTGGTCTCCATTATTTATTTTTTATGGTTTTTGAATTATTTGCCTTTTTCTTCTGACTCTTTCCTGCTTTCAAATGGGGTGGGGGGCATTGCTATTATTATTATTCAGGAGATCCTCTCCTATTTGCACATTGGAAGGAAACTGGCTACATGATAGGGTAAGAAGGTTGTTGTTAATGGTAACATAGTAAGTTTGGCTGAAAAAAGACACACATCCATCAAGTTCAGCCTTTTAACTATTTTTTAAGATGCATAACTGCTAATTGATCCAGAGGAAGGCAAAAAAAGCCATCTGAAGCCTCTCCAATTTGCCTCAGAGGGGGAAAAATTTCTTCCTGACTCCAAAATGGATCAACTTGTACTATGAGCTATCTTTCATAACTTGCTAAAAAGCCATCCAACCTCTTCTTAAAGCTATCTAATGTATCAGACAGCCAGTACAACTGATTCAGGGAGAGAATTCCACATCTTCACAGCTCTCACTGTAAAAAAAACCTCTTCTGAATATTTAGGTGGAACCTCTTTTCTTCTAATTGAAATGGGTGACCTTGTGTTTTTATATCCCAGGTTCATGACTTTACATTTATCAAAATTGAATCTCATTTGCCCCTTAGCTGCCCAGATTGCCGGTTGGTCAAGATCCTATTGCAAGGATGACACATACTGGATGGAATTAATTGGGCTGGATAGTTTTGTGTCATCTGCAAACAGTGATACATTTACTTTTTTTACATTTACTTTACTCCTTTTATCCACAGAAAACTTTTGAGAATCTGGCTAATTCTGTTGAGTTCTGTTTTTAATGCATTATTCTGCAACACTTGTTTTTAAAAGACTATCATACAAAACTTTTATTATGGATTTATGCCATCTATATGCCACCTATAAATGATGGTCCAAAGGCAAATAATCAACAAAGTATGCACAGTGACTCACTTCAGACACATGCATAACATCATACCACACCACACGGCAGTGCCTTCCCCCCCCTCTGCATACCTAATTTTAGCCATTTCTTCCTGACGCATTTCATCAGCGGAGGTGTGACTAATAGCCTACCACCAGCCCACTAAATAGTAATTGTCTATGGCATCTTACAGCAGCCCCTCTGGCATTTGCTAGAACCCACAGATTGCCAGTCCGGGCCTGCACTCAGGACAGCAGTTATGTATCTAGGTACAGGTACATCAAGAAGCATAGGAACAAATTCTTCGCCTGCTCTTGTCCGCAGGCCAAATCCGTTACATGTGACAGCCTAAGGCTTCCTCATGATTACTCTTCCATGTATTTTGTGCACACATCAATCCTGCTTTAGCCAGACTTTTCTGCAGTTGTTTTGCTATTATGTGAGGGTTTGCCTTTCTGGCTAGCATCCAGTAGTCAATGTTCCCTAATAGGTGTGTGCACACACAAATTTTGAGGCCAGTGCACACAACAAATTGTGTTGCACACAAAGTACTTTAGGTGAAGACTCAAATTTTTTTCAGTTTTCAGATTGTTCACCAGTCTTATTTCAGTTGCATTCCATGTTTTAGTTTTTACTGTATTTCTAGAATTGAAGTCTGAAGTTTACTGTTCCTGTCTCTGGTGTTTCAGTCTGGCAGCTTGGTAATCCAGGTGTAGATTCTGAACTTTTACTGTGATCCTCCTCCTAGAGTTAAAAAAGGAAGGGTGTCCAAACTTTTGCACATGCCACAACTCAATATGATCTTTCAGAATGGCAAGAAAGCCACAAAGATTGAAAGACTCTTAGTTGGATACAAGCTGGAAACATTTGTGCCAAAGAGGGTGTTCAAACATTTGAAAATGCAATTAGTACAATTTTGGCTGTTCCTATGTTTTAAAGGAAAACTATACCCCCAGAACAATGTAGGTCTCTATAAAAAGATATTGCATAAAACAACTCATATGTAAAACCCTGCTTCATATAAATAAACCATTTTCATAATAATACACTTTTTTAGTAGCATGTGTCATTGGGTAATCCTAAATAGAAAATAGCCATTTTAAAAATAAGAACAGCCTCCTGGTATTGTATGATTCAACGGTGCACACACATACCAAACAAACTATAAAGTTAGGTCACATGAGCCAATTAACAGACAGAGTTGTGTCTTTTGCTTCTATACTTCTTCCTGTTACAGTTAAGAGTTGAAATATTTCTGGTCAGGTGATCTCTGTTGCTCAAGTATTCATTTTCGGGGTATACTTTTCCTTTAATGTTTATAATTATATAATTTAGTATACCATTTTGCATTGTATTTCTAATATGTTGGTTTTAACACTGATTCTTGCAGTTGTTGTCTACTACTTTTCAGTTACAAAGCTAAATATATAATTTGGTGACTGGTGTCTGATCTTTTGCATTCCACCAAACTAGTCAAATTATATATACTTCCATGGTAGTGTTCCTTTAGCAAACTGTTTTTATCAATATGTAGAAAAAATTTCCAGTACTAATGAGCTGAAGTTTATGAAAACAAAAAATAAAATAAATCATTTTTGTATATAGATAAAGTAGCATCTAATGTACCTTGTTGGTTAAAATTCTTCCCCCTTCCCTATCTTTATTACAGCCAGATCCTGATATATGGCAGTTACGTCACTATATGAACAAAGTTGGACAGTCTGCAGCACCAGTTGAAAACCATAACCTCGTGGACCATGAACAATCAAGTTACTGGGACAGTAAAAGACAAGGAAGTATTTCCCCCTCTCCTCATGAATCCCCAAAGAATTTAGAACCATCCCACATAAATTCACCATGGACTTCTCCAGAACAATTTCAGAATAAAGAAGACTGCCCAGAGTCTCCCGTGGTTGGTAAAACTGTTACTCCCAGGCAGACAGCTGGCATAAAACAGCCAAGCAAATCTTTAAAATCTTTGGGGCCAGAGGAGCCAAATGTGGGACTTAAGGTAGAAAGTGAGCCTTACAGGCCTAGAGATCAGCCTTCCAAAGAGAAGCCATCTGTGAAAACGAAAGATAAAATAGAATTAAATGTTTGTAAGGACCCAAAAGCAAGCATTGCACAAACCAGTGAAAAAAAGAAGCACAAGCGTTCTCATCATGTTAGTAACAGCAAAAAGTGTTCAAACAGTCTTTCAGAAAAGAGCCATTCAACCCATTCACTCCCACAATGCCCCCCTTCTGTGCAGGTGCAAAATCAGAGTAAAACCAATCATAGGACGCATTTCTCTCACCCAGCAGTTGTTGTACGTGAGAACTTACACAAAGACAAAGTGTTATTACCCATTGGAGACAACAGACTACCACCACTTACTAACAACCACAAAACTTGTTCTCTTGTTGTTAAAATTGAACTGTCGCTACTTTCAAAGGTCCCAGGGGTAACTGGTAAAGCAAACCAGCATAAAAGTAAGAAGGAAATTTGCAAAGAAACAACTTCTTTGAGAAAAGAAGAGTCACAGAAGAAACACTTTCAAAATCACAGCAAAGAGCATACAAAGAGAAAGGTAACGAGTAATTATAAACAATGGAGGTTTGGCAAGCATCAGGATTTAAAGGGGCATTCGTTCATTCTATTCGGTCCTTGTACATAAAGTGCATAAACAATATCTGCCCTTCCAAAAATAAATAAATATATTTTTTAGGGATACACCAAATCCAATGTTTTGGGATTTGACGATTCCTAAACTTTCATGAAGGATCTTGTCAAATTCAGACCTGAATTAATTGGAATATGCAAGTAAAAGAATTGAAGGATTGAAAAGAACTGCAAACTGTGCACACAAAAAAATCTTAATTTCTTTATTCATATGCCGAAAAGCCGAGTAATTTTAAAGATTCTGTTGGTTCAGAAATCAGAATCTTACTGAAAAAGGCTATATCCCATGCTGAATATTTTTTTTGACAGAAACATACCTGGTTCTAGAGTCCTGCAGCTGGTCAGGTACCTGCGGGTTACCCGTGAAAACCTGCAGTACCCTGCGGGTTGCAGGTAGAAGTTCCGGGTGCCGGTATAGATGCGGGTTGGCGGTTTTGTGGGTTTGTGGGTCCTCTCAATGTCGATTTTTATGACCACACCTACTTCCAATGATGTCACTTTCGGTTACAATGACAGCGCTTCCCCAGTGGGCCTCGACCCTCATGGGCCCCTGTGGGGCCAGACCCCCCCCCCTCTCCTATTAAAACAAGCGCCGTGACGCTGCAGTGCCAGTGCAGGTGCCATACTAGGTGCCGACCCTGGGCTCATTTATAAATACTGGGCACATTTGCACCCGGGCAGTAACCCATGGCAACCAGTCAGGTGATTTCTTTAATTGTTCAACCTGCAGCTGACTGAAAAAAAAGCTAATTCTTGATTAAGGAGCTTTCATGATGCATGAGCTATTATTTAATACTTGGTATTGTAATACTCTGCATTAATGGGATACTGTAATGGATTCTATAGTGTAGTCTTTATAACTTAATTACACTGTGCACATTGCAAATTATTCAGCATGCACCAAATCCAGAATTTGGTTTGGGATTTAGAAAAATATACAGTTTTTCTAATGAAAATGACTGTATATTTTGTATCACGAGATTTTAATCTGAAATTAAATGCACACTGCTGTATTTTATTAATTTATTATGTTTAAATTAAGGTGGAAGAAGGAGAAAGAAATGGAACACATAAGAAAATCAAGTTGGAAACAGAAACACAATCAAATTCTAGTCACAAACAGCTGCCTACGAAAAAGTAAGTGATTTGATAAACCCATTTCAGTTTCTATTTACATGTATAGAGTGAGCAAGTGGTCTGATTGCTTTTTCCTTATGCACTTCTTATGTTGCCTGTAAATTAATCATGTCATTAAATTGATTATACCACAATAATATGGTATAATAATATAATGAATATAGTTCAGGGGTCCCCAACCTTTTTTGCTTGTGAGCCACATTTAAATTTAAAAAAGAGGTGGAGAGCAACACAAGCATGAAAAAGTCCATGTGGATGTCAAATAAGAGCTGTGATTGGCTTTTTGGTAGCCCCTATATGGACTGGCAGCCTACAGGAGAGAATGTTTGCAAGACATCTGTTTTTTATGCAACCAAAACTTGCCTCTAAGCCATTAATTAAAAAATAAGCACCTACTTTAAGGGCAATGGGAGCAACATCTAAGTGGTGGAGAGCAACATGTTGCTCGCAAGCTACTGGTTGGGGATCACTGATATAGATTATAAAGTGGCAACATACAGCATTTTCCAGTGCTGTACAATATATTTGAACAGAGAAGCAAAACAATTGCAAACAATGTGACAAGCATAAATTGAGACATGAGATCAGAAGGCTGTGTCTGAGAGGGACCTTGCAATTGAGAAGTTGTAGCTGCTAGAAATAGGCCTTTAAAAGGCAAGAGTGATGTAGCCGTATATTCTCTTCCACCCTAACATAAGATCTCTGGGGAAAAAATGTTCTTGTTAAAAACTACAAGCATCTTTGCAGAGCACTTAAGGAATCCTCTGAAAGTTTTTCCAAAAAACATCGGCAAGAGAAACCAATGTCTCCCACAGAGCACACACAGAAGAAATCAGAGAAGCTGCCACAAAAGAGGCATCCTAGTGAAAATGCCACCTACAGCCAACTATCCACAACAACAAACAAAAGCAACCACAAAGAGCCTTCCTCTTCTAAGCACAGGAAATTGGAGGAAAAGCTCTCTCATCATGTGAAAACTAGCAAGGTATTAAAGTTATTTTTTTGACTAGATCGCTTAACCATATTGTTGTAGATTGGCTGTGGGCATCAGCTGTACCTATTGTGATTTGATTTTGCTGTTGTAAGCAGATGAGTAACATACAACTGCCAACAAGAGGGTAGAAGTTCATAGTAGCATTGGTATTTGTAAATGAGCAAATGTCTGCTGGGATTGATTTGCAAAGCTTGGCTAGCTGATTCAGTGTGCAGTTTGCTACGTTAGCAAATTTATTATAAAAAGTGATCCTGGCATAAGAAAATACAGTATTCTTTGATACTCTTTTATTGTAGATTTTCCTATTTTGTCAGTAAGACTAAGACCAGATAGGCAAGTGACAGCTTATAATTGTGCTGGGTATTAACACAATCCCCTGGTAACACTTTGTTCTTATTCAGGCAAGTGCCAGCACACATCCATGTGCTTCCCCATCTAGCCAAATACTCCATGTAGTAGCTATCTACATCAGATAGGCCCATGCAGTTCAACTTACTCATCCATTTTGTTATTGCTAACACACACTGGGCACATTTATTGTTGGTTTATAAATAGAGGTTATTAATTTGTGGGAAACTCCATAGGTCACTTCCAGCTAGCAAGCAGTCTACAGCAATCACTTGAAATTACACTTATACTCATGTCTAATATTGGCGATTTTCTCTACTTGCTAACTAACTACAAATCTAAAGAACAAAAATATTTGTTAAAAGCATATGGCTTATTGTACAGATTCTGACATAACATATAAGTATTGAAATGTTATTAATTTTAAACGGGTTTTTCCCCTTCCAATATTTTTTTTAGTTCAGTTGTTTTCAGATAGTTCACTAGTTCACAATTTTCTATTGTTCTTCCAATATTGATGTTTAAAGTTTATTTTTTACCTTCTTATGTCTTTCTGAAGCAGCTCTGGGAGGAAGGGGGTCACCAACTCTGTAAACTGTCCTAAATTGATACATTTATTTCATACATTTCTTATTTATGTCCCTGCTGAGCAGAAACTTTCAGTTACCTATTGGGCAAAAATGTTATCCTCAACCAAAGGTTTGGGCTAACAGAGCAGTTTAAGGTTATCTAAACGCATGCGCATAATAAGCGAATGCGACTTGCTTGTTATGTGCATGTGACTGATTTTGAAACTATGTGCCTTGGTAATAAATAAATAAGATGGTGCCAATAATTATTGAAACATCTTAGTACGTACAAGTAGCTAACTTGCAGGAACCAGTAAATAGCACGGAGAATATGGAGTGACTTCAATTTTTCTATTTTGTTTTTTTTAGCTCAATAAATAACAAAGGCAACAGATGTTCTCTATGCTGCACATTCATTTTGCCAATTGTTTTACATTAGTGTATTAATTGAAACCATGTTTATCAAGGTGATATGTCAATGTTTCTTTAACACATTGAAATTATTTATTTATAAAATTTTGTTATATATAACATTATAAGAAATTTTATAACATTTCTGATCTAAATTATTTATAAAAATTTCCAGGTGTCTGCAGAACATAACACAAATCCTTTCCCAGTGCCTTCTTTGCCAAATGGTAATGTCAAGCCAACAAGACCACAGCTCAAGTTTGAAGAAAAGTATGTTTCTTGTACTATTTATTAGTACTCCTGTTACACAGCACTGATTCTTTAATTTCTTAAATATATGTCCCTTCTATTTTTGCACTGCCATTAGGTTACTTTCACCAGAACATTACATGAAGGAGGCCAAGAAACTTAAACACAAAGCTGATGCCATGGTATGCATTTTTAGCTTTCATATGTATGATTATATATAAATATATAAGGCACTGGAGTGCAGTTTAAGTATTAAAAAATACAGCAGTCATATACTGATTTGCACAGTCAGGGTACATTAAACAATGCATTTATTTTATTAAAGAATATGTGCCAAACGATGCAGAAAGCCTTATGTGTTTCATTCAACAGAAACTTTATTTTAGCGTGAACACTTAAAGGGATCATGTCATAGGAATTTTTTTTTTTTAAAATGCATCAGTTAATAGGGCTGCTTCAGTAGACTTCTGCACTGAAATCCATTTCTCAAAAGAGCAAACAGATTTTTTTATATTTAGTTTTGAAATCTGACATGGGGCTAGACATTTTGTCAATTTCCCAGCTGCCCCATGTCATGTGACTTGTGCCAGCACTTTAGGGGGGGACTGCTTTCTGGCAGGCTGTTGTTTTTCCTGTAACTGAATAGTACGCAGTGGGACATGGGTTTTACTATTGAGTGCTGTTCTTAGATATACCAGGCAGCTGTTATCTTGTGTTAGGGAGCTGTTCTCTGGTTACCTTCTCATTGTTCTTTTGTTAGGCTGCTGGGTGGGGGAAAGGAAGGAAATAGAGAGTGATTGAAGTTTATCAGAGCACAAGTCACATGACTGTGGGCAGCTGGGAAATTGACAATATGTCTAGTCCCATGTCAGATTTCAAAATTAAATATAACAAAATCTGTTTGCTCTTTTGAGAAATGGATTTCAGTGCAGAATTCTTCTGGAACAGCACTATTAAGTGATGCATTTTGATAAAAAAAAAAAATTCCCATGACAGGATCCCTTTAAGGGGCACTTGTTGGGGCAAAATTGTACCCCCAACCAAAGGTGCAGGCTGATAGAGCCCGCATTCCGGTTGGGGGTTTCACTATTTTTATTTTTTTTTAAATGCCCCTCGCCAGCGCTAGCAGTCTCGCATGCGCATGTGCAGAATGAAAAAGCGGTCACAATTCTGGCCGCTTTTCATTCTGCGCATGCTCGTGACGTCAGTAAGACGCGCGCTTGTGGGGAGACGGCTGCTCGCTCCAGGAGCTCCCTCCCGGAGTGAGACTGCTAGCGCTGGCGAGGGGCATTTAAAAAAAATAAATAAAAATAGTGAAACCCCCAACTGGAATGCAGGCTCTATTAGTCCGCACCTTTGGTTGGGGGTACAATTTTGCCCCAACAGGTGCCCTTTAAAGTTTTCTCCTTCTTTTGCATAATGCATTAATAATGTAATCTTTTTCATAATTATGTGCTTCATGTTGCTAAATGGTGCACTTACTCCGAAGGTCTTTAATCTATTTTTTGCTGGGAGATCTTCCTTTGGTTAATATTTTCTTAAATGCTTCATATAGTGAACGGAAAGGTAACACTCCCTTTTTGACAGCAGCCATATGTGCTGTGCTATGAGATCAAGAAAGCAGAAGTTTTAAATACACTACGAGACTTTACCACTTTATAAGGGAGTTGCATCCAAAGATTTTACATGGCTCTAATTGCTGTACATATACATACAAGCCCCAGGGGATTATTTGCAGTGGTCATTAGAATTTTCATCAGTGGGCTACAAATACCAATAGAGTATATGCAAACTTTGAGCAGGCATTGAGAAGCTAAGTTTAGGGGTGGTTGTAATTTATCAAGCATAATATTCTAATGCTAATTGGGCTTGTTTCTGAGCTGCCATGTACCAATAATCTGAATTATTTACTAATCTGCTTTATATTGTGACATTTATATGATAAAGATTTAGTATATTATTTATCTTTCCCTAAGCTTAGTAATTGACAGCAATAAAGAGCATGTGCAGTGAATTGGCAGAAAAGAAGATGGGGAGCTACATGAACAACTTTGAAGGCCCAGATCTTTAATGCTTAAGGGCTGTGATTTACTTAGCCTGATTTAGAAGCCCAAAACATAACGCCCTACATCTTTAGCTTTGGTTCTCTTTTAACTTTAAAATAAGTTGTAACAAAAGTTATTTGGGATAAAAGAAATGTAAAGAGTGAAATTACAGGCTGCTTTTTTCCTAAAAGTGTTTATTTTATGTGCAGTCAAAAATTGCTTTCCATATGTTTCCTGACAGTCTGCCTTCCTGATGATTATATTTCTTAAAGGTCTAGTAACATAAATAAATTAAAATATTTGTATTTAAACTTACTACACACCATGTGGGCATGCCCTTTGATGCAACCTTATTGGAAAGAAGTTATTTCGTATGGTGCACAGATGATAGGGAAACCTCTCCAAACAAATATGGAATGGGCCTTATTCAGCAATACTACATCATTTACACAAATCACGAAACATGACAAACGCTTATTGGGAAGACTGGCAGCAGCAGCCAGGAAAACTATTCTACAACAATGGCTACACACTGAAACCCCACCACTGACGTTAGTAAAACAAAAACTACACCATCTATTTCACATGGATTGGTTGGAAACCATAACCAGGAAAGAACACAACACTTCAAAATTCTTCAACATCTGGTTAGCTTATATAACGCATCTTCCACAACACATCAAATACCTCACAATCTATACCTTCAGACATACAACATGGTACGATACAGAATCTCTAAGAAATCACCCTTTGATCATGGAATCATCCCAATATCTAACATATAATATAACTATGCAACAAAACCAATCAGACCTCGATACTACACCTCCCAGAATTCATCAGATTAATAGATTGCTGACTTCCTACCTAAACCCCCCCCATAGGATCTATCTTTTATGATAATGAAAATAATTGAACTGACTAATTTAAAAATTGTTAATATGTTTTATATTTTATGTCACAATCACTATATTTTACAGAAAAATGTATGCAAACTTCAAAAAAAATAAATAAATTTGTATTTGCTTTTAAAGTTGTACCTGTTCATCCAGCACCTACAAATAAACTATTTTTTGGCAACAGTTTTAATTTTATTTGAAGGTTTTTCATATAATTGATCTTCCCGTGTAAGAGCTAAAGCCATAGTATTTACAGTATTCTATGTAAACACAAGCCTTTTTGCCATATTCAAATCGAATGGTTTCCCCCTTGGCCACACAGCAGCTTATCTATATAAACTTAAACTGTGTGCAAACCCAACATTTTTACCAGTGCAGGGCAACAAGCACTTTATATTTCAATGCATGCAAAACTTTGATTTTTTTTTTGTACTTATTATTCTGCTAGTGTTAGCAGCTATATCTATAACACTCTTGCCATTTAGAGCTCTAATTGTTTGCACAAACTGTCATCTCTCAGCATCCTGTATCTTGACAAAGTTACATTGTGATCATGCATTTTAATGCTGTTTTGAAACCAATCTTGTGCTCTGAAGCATTCTACTGAACTAACATCCCAAGAGGTTTCTTTCAGATTTGTCACAGTACAAATCTCAAAAGCTCCTAGAAATTAATGAATTCATACAAATAAAAATATATGTTATTTCGGGGGGCGCATGCGCGCGCAGTCCAAGATGGCCGCATCCTGAGGCTGCTCCACAACATCCATCTGCTTTGGCGCTAATGTGAGCTTCATACCTTGCTTTTGGACAGTGTGGTTTATCTCCAGGACTTGTTCTCATCGTCACCCATCTTTATGGCTAATCAGCGACCTCGCAACTCACGAAGTTCCAGACCTCTGGCCCCTGCACATTCACCTGCGCAGATAGGCTCCGTGGCGGATCTCTTGCGGAAGCCTAAAAAGAAAACTGTGTCATCGCCTGTAACTAACTATGGATTTGCAGCCAGATATCTTTGACAGAAAAGCCTCTGAGCTATCTATACAACCACAGCAGACTCATTCTTCAGATGAGGTACTCCTGAATAAATTTAAAACTTTACTTCAAAGTGAACTAGAGCACATTGCCTATAGAATCACTACTGATTTAACCAAACAGATTACTGAAATTGGCCAACGGATTGCAGAAACAGAATCTAAGATGGATGATTGCATCACTGTTCTAGATTCCCATGAACAGGATATAATTGCTCTCCAATCACAACTTAAAGAAGCCCAAGATAGGATTGAGGACACTGATAACAGATCCAGACAAAATAATATCCGGATTAGAGGTTTACCGGAAAACATCTTGGATCTTAAAGTGGCAGTACTCGACTTGTTACAAACCCTTGTCCCAGAACTCCCTACTGACAGGCTGGAAATGGACAGGGTCCACAGAGCCCTCCGACCACATAGGCCAGATGACCCACCCAGAGACATAATTTTGCGCTTTCATTTTCATCAAACACAGGTGGTTGTTTTGGCAGCGGCTAGAGCAAAGGGCAAATTAATCTATCAATCCCATCCCTATCAGATTTATGCAGACTTGTCCCCGACTACGCTTCAGAGGAGAAGAAACATGGGCCCTATCACTAACATCCTCCAACAACGGAAAATACCACATAGATGGCTGTTCCCATTTCGCTTGCTGTTCTCATACAATAATCGTCAACATTAGATCACGACTCCAGTGGAAGGCTGGGATTTATTTACTAAATTGGGACTGGCTGATGCAACCCTAAAAGATATACCTGCTTCTACCTCTCCACGTAAATTATCTCCTTCTTGGGAGAGAGTGAAATCCGCTTTGCAGAAGTCTGCTACTTCTCTACAGCCAGGAAGTATTCCCAGCCTATAACCGGGATTTTATACTTCTCTGTCCCATCTGGACTCCTTTGGGACTTTATATCCTTTTTAACGTTTTCATTTCTTATGCTATTTGGAAGTAACTTTGTGTTTAACCATGTTTAGATTCTTGTTTTGAGATGGCCTTGGTAAATATAACCACATCCTTTCCACTTCCCTTTTTCCCTGTTCTACCTTGATTCAAAATGTTTACCTATATTTAGACCCACATTTTTGCCACTTTTGGTCCACCTTTTCTATGTCTTAGGTTCTCCTGTTTGACTAAGTTAAAGCTGGAGATGTTACTATAAGCTATCAAAAGAGCTGGTTGTTAAGTGCTACCCCCCCTACTTTCAGGTACAGGGCTAGTTGGAGCCTCGTAAGGCGGGCCCTGCGGAGTTCCGTACAATGTCTCTGTACCCCTTTATGCACTATGTTAATGTACGGTACAAAGTTTTTGCAGTATTTTTTATTCTGGTTTTATCCTTATTTTTGTGTCGTTTTTTTTCCAATTATTTTGGTTTCCCTCCTGCACTACTGTTTTCAAGAGGTACTGTTTTCTATCGAGTGATGTATTAATATTTGCCATACTTTCGAGCCCATGGGTTTCTCCTACCCTCCCCTACCAAGTTATTATGTCAATTTGGAATCGGTTTTCCCCTCACAGTCATGATGCCTCTTAAAATAGTAAGTCATAACGTCCAGGGGTTTAATTCGCCTGTTAAGAGAACGAAGGCCTTTGCTAGTTATTCAGCCTTACATGCTGATATTATTTGCTTACAGGAGACTCACTTCTCCCATGCCTCTCATCCTAAATACTTTCACAAAAGCTACCCTAAAGTTTTATTATCTACCAGCCCAAATAAAATTAAAGGGGTGGCAATATGTTTTCATGCCAATTTACCTTTGGTGGTTGATAGAGTAATAGCTGATCCCGAGGGACACTATCTTATAGCTAACATACTCATTGGAGATGTACCCCTAACAGTTGTTTCTTATTACTCCCCAAATACCCACCAACTTGAGCTTTTAAGCTTTCCCGAAGTAGTAGCTAAGATTAAAGATAACTTAACCTTGTATTTCTCTGAAAACCTCCTCTCAGCTTCATCAAAAACTTTACTATGGGAGGCCCATAAACCAGTTATTAGGGGAGTGTTTATACAAATAGGCTCCCAAAGGAAGAAGGAAAAGTCAAAAGCCATTAACATTTTAGTCAAGGAATTGGATAGACTATTGGAACTATATGTTCGCACCCCCACTGAAGCCCACCGTATCCAATTCCATAATGCTTTTAACTACTAATGCTGAGAAAACTCTCCAATAGGCTAAATATAAACTGTTTTGTTCCTTAGATAAGCCAGGGAGGATGTTTGCCCGTAAGTTGAATGAAAGAGACAAACCTATTTCCATTAATAAAATTAGGACCTCACAAGGTCTCCTTTCAGGTAACCCACAGACAATTTCAGACAAATCCTATGCTAAACTATCCCCTGAACAATCTCAGGTAGTAGATGAAGCAATTACACAGGAGGAGGTAGCTCAAGCCATAAAACAGTTGAAATCAAACACTGCTCCAGGTCTTAATAGTCTTGCTAACATATATTATAAAAAATTCACTACGATATTGACCCCTCATCTAACCTCTATGCTCAACGGTATACGTGAGTGTCAAAAGCTTCACCCTGAATCTTTACGTGCTAAAATATCTGCTATACCTAAGCCTGAAGTAGACCTCTTTGACTTTAAAAACTATAGACCTATTTTGGTCTTGAATACTGATATAAAAATTTTAGGTAAAGTTATAGCTCAGCGAACTAACATTTTCCTTCCTTCAATTATAAATAAAGATCAGGTGGGCTTTGTCCCAGGTCGCCAAGGTTCTGATGCTACTAGGCGCCTTATTTTACTAAAGCCTTTGATTTTAAATCTATGATCCTTAAACTAGACATACGTAAGGCTTTTGACTCCCTATCCTGGGACTATTTATATTATGCCTTAGTGAAATGGGGGTTTGGCTCAAAGATTTTAATCTGGATTAAGGCGTTGTATGAGGCCCCATAAGCCGCAGTCCATATGATGGGCTACTCATCCACACCGTTTCAGATTAGTAGAGGGACCCGCCAGGGTTGCCCTTTATCCCCCAACCTTATTTAACTTGGCTATTGAGCCCTTGGCCATCGGTATCCAGTCTAACCCAAACATCTCGGGTATAGAGGCAGTGGGGGTGTCACATAAAATCAGCCTTTTTGCTGATGATCTTACTCTCACTATTACCAGACCAATGACCTCTCTTCCAAACCTATACAGCCTTTTGGGTACATTTGGTTCTATCTCCGGACTATGTATTAACCACCACAAAACTGAGGCATTAAATATTAATCTACCCCATGAAGTTGAAAAATTACTTCAACTCAACTACGAGTTTACCTGGCATCCACATTATATCTCCCTTTTAGGGATTAAATTAACGAATTCTTATGACACATTATATAAATTTAACTACCCCACAATGTTCAAAGCTCCGTCAGCCCTTTTAGAGAAGTGGAATAAACTCAATTAAAATGACACTCCTGCCAAAGCTTCTATACCTATTTAGGACCCTGCCTATTTCTATCCCTGTAGGACTGCTGGCAAAATTTGAATCAACAGTTTTACGTTTTGTATGGGCTGGGAAATCTCCAAGGGTCAATAAAACTACTTTGTATCAACCTAAGGCTAGAGGTGGTTTGGGCCTTCCTAACCTCACCTTTTATTATAGGGCAGCTCAGTTAGCACAAGTCCTTACATTACATTCCACTGAAGACAGTCCACATTGGGTCTCATTAGAGGCAACATTCACCAAGCCATTTTCCCCCCTTGCACTAGTGTGGAATTCCAAAGGGAGTAGACCTAAACAAGCTAGTAGGTGTCTCCAACATACTTTGATTATTTGGGACTATGCTAGCAAGAAATTAAATCTGGGTTCCCCTTATTGCCCTGCAGCTCATTTATTTCATAATCCACAATTCTCTCCAGGCCTTCAAGTTTCACAATTTAAATGGTGGTTGGATCAGGGTATATAGGCAGTAAGCTAATTGTGTTCCCCAACGAGCCTTCTCTCTCCTCAACAGGCAATAGACAAGTTTCTGATTCCACCCAATGAAAGATTTAGGTTGCAACAAATTCTTCATTTTGTACGTTCCCAATGGAATCGTATGGGGAAAAAGAACCTCCCAATAACCTTTTTTGAACGGTGGTGTATAAACTCCTCCAGACTCCGTAAATCTGTGTCAAGTCTCTATGCCCCTTTGAGGTTACCCTACATGGAGGCTTGGCATAAAGATCTATCTAGAGAATTAACCCCTGAACAATGGGATCATGTCTGGTCAGCGACTAAGGAGGCTAATTATAAAGTACTTTTCAGGTGGTATTTGGTGCCGGCTCGTATAGCTAAATTTTCCCTTACAGCTGATCCCAGGTGCTACAGAGGCTGTGGAGAGGTGGGCACCATGTTCCATACATGGTGGACTTGCCCTGGGTCACAAAGATTTTGGATTAGGGTTTTTAATATGATCTACTCGATCTTTGAGGTTAGTTTGCCTAGAGACCCTACAACAGTCTTGCTAAATATTAAACCCCAAGAACTTAGCAACACTCAATTTTGCCTATTCTCATTCATTATGCTAGCTGCTAAAAGGACCCTGGCGAGTGCTTGGAAGCAAAGGTTGATCCCTATAGACCCAGTAAAATTGAGAGTTGACTGGATTATGGCCCAGGAAAAAATGACTAGCATTTTGTTAGATACCCATCAGAAGTTTCTTGGAACCCATGGATCGAATACAGATATGGGCCGGGAACCCCCAATCTTCTCCTCTCCCTTTAATAATGTTGGTCCTTATTCGATGTTAGTGCAGTTGAGGAATAAAAAATATTTGTTTTTTTTGTTTTTGTTGTTATTTTATTTTCTGATGCTTTCCATTATACGTTATATATGCAATCAACATGTTTATTTTTTACATAGTACAGACATCTATTCACAATACAACTGTATACATAAATGTATTTGGCTTTTTGCTTAAAACATATTCATGTTAACATGTAGATTTTTGCTGTTTGATAGTAACAATGTCTGTACACAAATGCTGTTAAAACAATAAAAATTGAATGATATAAAAATATATGCTATGTCTAACAAAATACTGGAACTGACTATCCCTCACCCATTGCCTGTTTTCTGTAATCTGCTAACATAAGTAACATGAATAACCAAATCTCTATTCTTAAAGGGGTGGTTCACCTTTACGGTAACTTTTATTATGTTATAGAATGGCCAATTCTAAGCAACTTTTCAATTGGTTTTTATTATTTATTTGTTATAGTTTTATAGTTATTTGTCTTTTCGTCTGATTCTTTGCAACTTTCAAATGGGCGTCGCCGTCCCCTTCTAAAAAAACAAATGCTCTGTAAGGCTACAAATGTATTGTTATTGCTACTTTTTATTGCTGATCCTTCTATTCAGACTCTCTCCTATTCATATTCCAGTCTCTTATTCAAATCAATGCATGGTTGCTAGGGTAATTTGGGCCCTAGTTACAAGACTGCTTAAAATGCAAATTGAAGAGCTGCTGAATAAAAAGCAAAATAACTCAAAAACCGTAAATAATAAAAAATTAAAACCAATTGCAAATTATCTCAGAATGTCACTCTCTACATCATACTAAAAGTTATCTCAAAGGTGAACAACCCCTTTAAGTGTTTCCCTATTAGTTTGGGAAACCATGGCACGGTATGCTCTTTTGGACATGCTTTGCATGTAAATCTGTATGTTTAATGTAAACACTCATTTTTGTGCATTATAAATACATTATACGTTCTAAAAACAAAACTAATAACTGGCCTATTTGCAGTAGGATATGAATTAACCTGGATCATAAAGCAGTGGATAGATTTAGCATGCAGAAAAATAGAGTTCACAGATTCCTACAGCGGGTTACCCACAAAAATAAATTGGGTACCCAATGAAATGAGGGTAGGCTTTTCAGGTGCGGGTATAGATGCTGGGTCTCTTCCTGCTGCAGCGATCTCCCTGCAGCTTTCCCTCCTCTAGTCTTCCCCTCCCATCTGACTGCAGGCTCTCTTACATTACATGGTGCGCTTCTGTCACTTTCAGCTATCGGCCACTTTTGATGATGTCACTTCCGGTCTGATGGTAGTCGGTGGGTTGCACGTCAGGTCGTGGATAAGGCAGTTGTGGGTACGGATCAGGTAGCGAATCAAAGTGGGTAAATATGCAAGTCGTAGTTCAGGCTGCGGGTTCAGGTCGGGTTGGTTGTAGTTCATGGAGCTCGAGTGTGAATGCTGCATAAAAAAATTATTTTATTTACCTGTTAAAAAGCAGTCATTAAAAACAAGGAACCCAGCTTTATTAAATTCAATAGTACAACAGGCTATGGCTGCATGGATGTGGTGCTCAATCCAGAACCTTGCTGCATTCACTTGGTTCCCTTGTCATTAAAATAAAAAGAATTGGATGGCACTCACCAAAAGCAAATGTGCTAAATCATTAGTGGTTTTATTTTGATCTCCAACACAACGTTTCGGAGGAACATCCTCCTTTATCAAATGTTCTCAAACAAGTAATTAAAAAAACAGGTATATATAGTGAATAGGGAACTCCGCCCTTCCAATTAAGTGACATCAATCAATATACTTACATATTAACCTCTACCTGGTAGTGCAAACAGTTTACATCATACAGTTTATAATTACTATACCTGAGTAATAACAAGAGTGGTAATAAATGCATTTATGTGGCACTTCTGTGAATTCCATGTGCTATTTGTATATTAGTGTCCATATGTTCACAATTTTCTCTTGTGTCTAAAAAAATAAACATAATTTTATTTAAACAATATCTCTCCATTGAATTAAAACTAATCAAATTACGAAAGCAGGCTAAGCACATATCAATAATAACAGGAGTAATTCAACTCTCCTGTTATTATTGACATGTGCTTAGCCTGCTTTCGTAATTTGATATAGTAATAATTCAACGGAGAGATATTGTTTAAATAAAATTATGTTTATTTTTTTAGACACAAGAGAAAATTGTGAACATATGAACACTAATATACAAATAGCACATGGAATTCACAGAAGTACCACATAAAGGCATTTATTACCACTCTTGTTATTACTCAGGTATAGTAATTATAAACTGTATGATGTAAACTGTTTGCACTGCCAGGTAGTGGAACCCAGCTTTATGCATTTCGTAGCTTCTCATCACTTCTTCAGAAGAACATCAGAAACACTTTTCACTGCTGTTTTGCTCTAAATAATATATAAATAATTATTTAAAGGACAAGGAAAGTCTAAAATACAATAAGAAATGCTGTATTTTGTATACTGAACATAAACATGAACTTCACCACAAGACTAATCAAACAAATGATTTATGCTTTCAAAGTTGGCCACAGGGGGGGGGCTGTCATCTTGTAACTTTGTTAAACATCTATTCAAGACCAAGATTGTGCATATGCTCAGTGTGGTCTGGGCTAAGCTTAGGGATCGTTATAAATTATTAAAACAACACAAGTCAAATGATATCTGCCAGAAGCTGATGCAGCAAGACTGATTAATAATTAGAATATTCAAACTGCACTGGGTCCTGTGTTGTCATGTAATCTAATGTGGATTTTATTGTTTTTTGTATTGTTTAATACAAACTTTCTCCAACTCTCCAGAACCAGTGGCTGCAGCAAAATAATCCTCCAAATAGAATCCCAGTTTATCTGTTTAAATCTGGATCCATGATCTTTGTCTGTGCAGCTGGGGTTGGAAACATAAAAGGGGATGTAAAAGCAAAAATAAAATCCAATACAAATCTCTACACAGTCGCCGACTGCTCTACAGGGAAACGAAGCTCACCCTGCTGTTCAGAAATATGATTGTTTCCCTTTACAGCAGTTAGGGACTGTCTGACAATTCCTATCCACAGAAGTAAATGAAGGGAGAATTTCACTGCATACAGTCAGGTTTCCTCTAAAAACAGTACACATTTTGTATTTAAAGTAAATTACAGATAGGTTTCTTTTTCATTAAGGAAAGCAAAAATGGGATTTAAATTTTTTGCCTTTACATGCCCTTAAGCTAAGGCTTATGATACTGTAAAATGCTGCAAGAGCATGTTCTGAGTTGTTAAATATAAAAGCTATTGCAGTTCTTATATTTAGTTATACAGCTGATATATATATATAAAATATTGCCTTTATTGTTGTCTAACTCCTTGTGGGATTATACCAAACAGTATCTGGCACTTGGCTATTTCACTGTTCATTCATTTCTCAGCATTATCAGACTCTAGGGATGCACCGAATCCAGGATTTGGTTCGGTATTCGGCCATTTTCAGCAGGATTCAGATTTGGCCGAATCCTTGTGCCTGGCCGAACCAAATCCGAATCCCAAAAATCATGTGACTTTTCGTCACAAAACAAGGAAGTAAAAAATTTTTTTGATGCGCACTACGCTTTTATATAAACTTTTATTTATATATATATATATATATATATATATATATATATATATATATATATATATATATATATATATATATATATATATATATAGTGCTAATCACCTCAACTTGTATGTTATCATCCAAACACTTTTAGTAGCATCTTACGCAGAAATAAGAAAGCTTTGGCAGTCATGAAAAATCTTAAAGGAGAAGGAAAGGCTAAATTAAATTTAAGCAATCTATTGACAATAATCTATTGACAATAAACTGCATCGGTAGCTTTCTTTCTCCTTTAACAGTCCTTTATAAGTTTACTTTTTTTTTTCTTTAGTCGGACAAGATCGGAAAATCTTTCAACTATTTGGATGCTGCAATGTTTTTCATTGAATGTGGTATTGCAATGGAGGCTGATGTACAGGCCCCAAAGTCAGCCTACACCATGATTGCTGAAACTGTTGATCTCATTAAGTAAGTTATGTTAAAGGGGCAGACCCTCTTGTTCAAGACCAATAGGGCTTGTGGTAAACATTCTTTTTTTCCTATTGTTTGATCACAAAAAATATATTTTTTGTTATTCCTTGAGCTAAATAGGCAATTTTTGGTCCTTTGTTACTTCTTCTAGTTCACAGATACCCTGCAAGGAGTTTGCCCTGTTCATTAAACTCAACTTGAACAAGGAGATACACCACCCTTTTAAAAGAGACTTATATGGTCAGATTTATCAAGGGTCCAAGTGAAAATTCGAATTAAAAAAAAAAATAGATTTCAAGCTATTTTTGTGTACTAAGACAGGGAATAGTCCAAATTCAAATTGAATTTGCAAAAAATTTGAAAATTCACATTTTGAAATGTATCATGTATAAAACAATGTATATATGTATAATGTATATTTGACCATTCACCATCTAAAACCTGCCGAATTGCTGTTTTGGCCTGTGGGGGACCTCCTAGAACCCATTTGGAGTCCGTTTTTTTTTTTGGAAAATATTGAAATTCGATTGAATGTGCTACTACTTCTATTCGTACGATTTGAATTTGATCGGAAAAAGGATCTATTCGATCTAAAAAGGATCTATTCGATCGAAAACGGACCTATTCGACCAAAAAAAAAAACCTTTGATTTGATTTCAGTTGGTCTTTTTGGATTCGAATTTTGAAGTTTTTCATATCTGAAATTCAACCCTTGATAAATCTGCCCCTTAGTGCCAGCCTCATCTCCTGGTAATATATTCCATCTTACTTTAAATATATAGTGTAAAATTTTAAAAAATTATTTCTACTATGTTACCACAGAGAACCTTTTAGCTCTCTGTCTAGGTGGAAATGTGGAAAACTCTGCGTGTCCTTTCATTCGCCCACAGGAAATGGTCAAAACTACAATACTCTGCAGTAGCAACCAAAGTCCCACCCCTGTCTCTCTGATAAAATCTTAAGTAACAATTTTAGAACATATTATCAGGTTAAGAGAAAAAGTTTTATGTCCCCTTTAATAGAAACGATTAGCAGTTAACTGCAGTGTATCAATAAATTATTCAGATGTGGAAATCTGGTTCCTTTAGTTGAATAATTATTATCAGTGATAACTGTAAATTAGTTGGAGTCTTTTCCTTTAATACATATTTGCTTTACTCTAGATTTATATTAAAGTTGAAGAACTTCACTGATTCCTCTGCACCTGCTTATGAAAAGTCCTTTGCTGTTTTATGGTAAGTGTCTATGGCTAATGTCACACAAGGCATTTTCTAGACTGGTACAAAGAAGCCGGCTGAGATAACATGACATGGCATTCTGTCAGTGCACACATGAGGCAAACTTTGGCCAAAAAATCAAGAAAAATGCAGCAAAACTATTGAGGTAGTTTTTTAAAAAGTTGGATTTACCTTCATGTAGTTGACAAAGGAAATCTTATTTATCAATTTGTTAATGAGTAGGAGCCACTATACTGTACACAGTATTACATTAAGGAGGTTATTTATCAAAGGTCAAATTTTACAGTTTTGTGAGGTTTTTTAGACCTCAAATGAACTTGGAACTCACAACTCAAATTTTTTCCGACTTAAGAAAAAACTTGAATGGAAAAAAACTCGAATCAGTGAATTTGAAGTTAACCACCCAAATAATCAATTGAGTTTTCCGCTCAGTTTGTTCAATTTTCTTGAGCAAAACCCACTGGAAAAGACTTGAACATCGTGAAGGCATAACATAACTACTTCAAATGGTTCAAGGGTCCTCTGCTATTGATTTCTACATGGCCTTGACAGGTTTTAGCTGCAGTATTTTCAGATTCAAGCTATTTCCAGCTTCAGGGTATAATAATCTTGGAAAAATGTAAATTTTTTTTTTTTTTTTAACCCTGAAAAATGTGTGGTTTTTTTAACCCTGAGAAAAATTTTTTTAAACCTGAAAATAGAGTTGTGACTAAATACAACCCGACCTTTAATAAAGCTGACCCTTAATCTCAAACATAACTCAAAATGTGGCCTTCCATGACTAAACTGTCATAAAGATTATAGAATGCTTCCTGAACAATTGCTTTTGTTGACCTTGGTTTAATAAACAATAAACAGGGGCATAACTACCAGGCCTGCAGGGGGTGCAATCACACCCAGGCCCGCACCACCTTGGGGCCCTCTGCACGGCCTTCACTCTGACCCAAACCTAATCATTTACGTTACTGACAAATTTGTTTTTCTACCTACCCAAACTCTAGAGGTGTATTCTCTTGCCTAGATTGAATATTGCTAGAGGCATATTCCCCACCAAGGTTGCCATATGTCTGGGCCTGGGAAGGAGACCTGGAAAGATCCCTGGACGAGCAAAAATGGCTTAAAATATGGGACTCAGTAGCCCATGCTTCAATCCATACCTCTCTGCTTGAAGCAGGGTATAAGGTTTTATTAAGGTTATACAATGTAAAAGCCAGATTACATAAAATAAACAATCACTATAACTCCCAATGTTTTAGACGGTGTGGACCAGGGTCTATGAAATAATATTTTCAGTTACTGGCATCAACTTGCACAAATCACCGAACCAGGCCTACTGGGGAGCATAATACCTAACATAAAGAAACATTGCAGGGCCCTTATCATCTTTACTGCAGCTAAATTAATTATCGCCATGGAAATATTCACTATTACCCGTACAGCTACTCAAAAAACAAGATAAACCTCTCCAGCTAAATAAAGAGATATGGGTAATGGCTATGGGTTAGTGAGCAAATAAGAGCTAAGTAGGATTACTACCTACGATCCCCACTTACTACAGTATACAGAACAGGTACTATTTTATTGACATGGTGTGTTGGAACTGGTCCTTGCAACAAATATCTCCCCCTAGTTTCTATCACAACTATTCTATCTGATGTATTAGTGGCCATATACTTACAGTGTATTTTAAATTTTCCTTTGTGTGCCCCAGCTAGACCATGCACCCTGGCAGATAAGAGAACTTTAATTACCATGTGTATCACAGGGCCAAAGTGTGGCATATTTGAAGAGACTAGACTGTCTCATGCAATTGATGCTACATATCACAGTGTAACATATACAGGCTGAAGTGATTGTTCTGAGCATCGATCCTCCTGTTGCCAACATACCTATCATAAGCATAAGGGATTGGGTGGATAGCAAGCAACTCTAATATTACTAACGGAACTTGGTCAGAATTCCTGGTTCCGCCCATATGCATGAGCAATAACAAATGCAGGCATCGGCTTAGCTGTGGCTGGCTAAGCCGTTTACATTTTAAAGCAAGCAGATCCGGCCTGTAAAGGAGGCACCACATTAAGTTGTTGGATGGTTTTGTTTTTTATGGTTATTGAGTTTTGACTGTAAATTGTTCAATCGCAATCTAGAAAAACTTCTCTTCCGGGGTTCATATTCTCAAATGACCTCATGACTTGGTTACTGGAAACAATCCAGATGCCCCAATCTCCTAACCACACTACCTGGATCGACCTTTGAATAATGAGACACGGGACAAAGTAAATGTCGAAGGAAATGTGAACTTTATTTAAGTTTTCATGAATAATTGTGTAAAACAACATTTTACGGTCTAATTTCACCATGTAACCTGACGTTTAATAAAAACTTTAAAACTGAAAAATATATATATGTTTTCATAATCGGTAAAACTTTATTTACTTTCTTTATAGTATGCGTTGCCAGTCCGTTCTTTATATGGCAATGTTTCGCTACAAAAAAGACACTGCAATAAAGTATTCTCGCACTCTTGGAGAACATTTCAAGGTAAAGAGTTCGCACTACACCTTTTTCACTGAATATTAGAATGCTGATAATTTGGGTATGCCTGCTAGCTACTCACATTTCTCTCTGTAAAAACAAAGCTATCTTTAAGGCTTTTTTTTTTTTACAATAACATTCCTTAATGCACAGTTTTGCACGTTATTTAAGGAACGATTCATTAAAGTATTTTAGCATGCGCTAACAGACGATCATTAATATTACATTACTGCAAAGTGGTATTCTAATCACATCGAGATACCTATAGAATTGAATTAACCCTAACACATAATTCACAAACCTCTTTTAATCGATAAAAGCATTAATTAGTGTGATAACTACTGTGAAATTTAACACTTCCCAGGAGTAGGTGTTACTTAACAACATCAGAGGGATTAATGAAGGAAAATATATTGAGGAGCTGTAGGGCAGCAAATAAAGGCCTTTATGAGGAGCTGGAGCTTTACCTACAGCCACTAACACATTTTCACTTTCAATCGTTATTTCTAAAAATATAAGAAGAGATGTCATTTTTAAGGCATGCACCTTTTGTGAATCTCCCCATAATGTGTGACCATTGAAAGAAAGCTCAATTCCAGTCATTCACTGTTTTAAAACATATTTCCATTGTTTTTATTTCTTATAGAGTTCTTCCAGAGCTGCACAAGCACCTTCTCCATGTGTCACAAGGTCAGTATACTCCTTACAATGCAGCCTGCATTGGTAAAGAACAATGATATTGCAGTAGGAGGACCACTAGTCTATATTTGTTTTCTTTTCTGTAAAAGAGAGCTTTACCAATCCTACACTCTTTTGCCACAGATTCATATAAATGGGGCTATGTTGTTTGCTGTAACAAGGAAATATGAAGCCACATATACAGACTGTAGCAGTGAAAGGAATGGAGAAAATAAGTAAATAATATAAAGTTTCAAATTACAGGTGTAAAAATTATTAATAGGACAAGTGAGTGAGTGAGTTTGAAAAGGAAGCTTTTTCCAGTTACTCGTGACAGTTCCACCTTCCATTTGCTTATATAGCAGCAGTACTGTCCTGCTTTATAGCTAAAGTTCTAAATATCTTTATAAATGAACATATTGTCAAACTGATTGTTTCCTTTCTGCAATTCACATACAAAACATATTTTCCACTGGTTAAAATGAGATTATGTATCAGTCAGTCATGGTTCATGTTCTCAAATATTAGGGATGGATCAGCTCAACTTTTTCATGAAAATCTTTGTATTGAATATGATTGAAGTATGTTATGTATTCACTGACATTAAAGGCAAGTGCCTAGAATTATACACTACTGGTTCTACAGCCAGATTGCAAATGATCTCTTATCAGTGATACCTGTTGGTAAATTAAAAAAAATTATGTTTTTGTCAGAAGTACTGGTACACCATCTCCTATGTCCCCTACTCCTTCTCCTGCCAGCTCTGGAGGATCTCAGCCAGGGTCCATGGCTAGCAGCAGTGGAAGCTCTTCAGTTGCCATTCCACAGATGATCCATCACATAGCATCATCTTATGTCAACATAACCTCCTATTTTCTTTATGCATATGATATCTGGGAACAGGCTGATCTCCTAGCAAAGAAACATAAAGGTATCAATTTCATATAAATTACTGCCTCTGTCTGCAATTAAGTTGCTCTACATTATCCCTCCTCAGCAATCCGTATCTCATGCTGGGGTTCAATTATGTCCAAAACATCTTTTGTTTGGGGAGGATCTCCCTTTGCCTGTAGTCAAGCTTAAACTTTCAAAATAACAGGCTCTGGCTCATAGCCTGCATGAGAGACAGGATTTGTGTCCTAATCTGTTATTTTGAAAGTACTGCTACTTGTCTAGTGATCCATAACAACAAATCGGCAAGTACAATTTACTTGTTGGCAGTGTGAAAACAAACATCTGATTGCTTGTTATGGTTTACTAATTGCGGGCAAACTTTACCCTGTAAATCTCAGCTCATAGAGTTTGTGTGAGAGAAAGGTGTGCATCCAGCACATTATTAAATAACGCGGATGCAAATTAGGGTATTGGTAAATACTTTGCTGCTTTGTCTAGTGTTTTTTTTTTTGTGTTACAATTAGAATCTTTCCTGCAACCAATAAATAGTAACATATGAAGTAAGGTTGAAAAAAGACACATGTCCATCAAGTTCAACCTTTTAACTAGCCAAACTGGTAGTACATCCAGAGGAGTGCAAAAACCCCATCTGAGGCCTCTCAAATTTGCTTAAGAAGGGGAAAATCCTTCCTGACTCCAAAATTGCAACAGGACTAGTCCCCGGATCTACTTGTACTATGAACTGTCTTCCATAACCATGTATTCCCTCACTTGCTAAAAAGCCACCCAACCCCTTTTTAAAGCCATCTAATGTATCAGCATGTATGACTGATTCAGGGAGAAATGTCCACATCTTCACTGCTCACTGTAAAAAAAGCCCTTCCGAATATTTAGGCAGAACCTCTTTTCTTCTAATTGGAATGGGTGACCTTGTGTCAGCTGGAAAGACCTACTGGTGAATAAAGCATTAGAGAAATTAGTATTTGATCCCCTTATATATTTATACATAGTTATCATATCACCCCTAAAGCACCTCTTCTCCAGCATGTACATCTCCAATTTGGCCAGCCTTTCCTCATAGCTAACATTTTCCATACCTTTTACCAGCTTAGTTGCCCTACTCTGTACCCTCTCTAATACAATAATGAACTGTTGGAGCACTGGAGACCAAAACTGTACGGCATATTCTAGATGGGGTCTTACCAGTGCTCTATACAGTGGAAGAATGACCCCTTCCTACCGAGATGGTTCGTTCATTTTCACAACAAATATTAAGAGCTGACTCATCGGATAAACAAATAAGTTGGCGCTATAGAAATACATGGTTATAATAATAATAATAGAAACAATAGAATACTAGTCTTTTGCTGATATCGGTCTTCTCATCTCCCACCATGTATGCAGCAAATATTGTACGAAATTTTGTTTTGAATGATATCTGTGCGTTTATGGCCACCTTTAAACAGTACATGATCATTCAGCGCAAGTTGTAAGGAACAAGTATAGTATATGCTCAAGTACCTAGCATTTAGGAAGGCCAATACGCCAGAAAATGCACTGTGACCTCCTAAACACTTGAGGAATTTAGGCTAATAAAGCAAATCTTATATATTTGTACGGTATAAAATAATTGTAAATGAATGTATTAATCACATAAGCTTATATATTTTTTTTTAATTGCATTTTTATTTTTATAATCAGAATTCTTTGCAGATCTCAGTGAAGTGGTTTGCCCTCTGGCTCTCAACAGCCCTATGGATAAACTGGTACACTACACTAGACAGGGATTACAGTGGCTGAGACTGGAGACCAGCTTGACTTAAATGGTCCTGTGAACATGTCCTGTGAATTGTCTGCACTTCAGAAGTACAGAAAGCCTGTGATTGGGCACATGAATTCTATTGATAAACACATCATGGAAACTGGTTGTACTGGAAGCTTGCTGGACACCACATATCACACTGAAATGAGATGAAGCAGACCACTGCATAAATATTATTTGCCTTGACAGATATTTGTGCAATGTATTATTGTAGATAATAAGTAGAGATGTAAATGGTCATTAAACATTTCTAAAAAAACAAACAAAAATCAGTATGAATAAAAGGTCTTCTGTGGATTATCCTAAGAGCAGAGCCTGGCGAGTGAACAACTGGAAAAAGTCAATGCACACAGGTAAACGTGATGAAGGAGGAATAATGACAAGGAGGAAAGTATGCCCTTATAGCACTGCATTGTACAAAGGATACAAAATCAGGACTATGTGAGGGATCATCCTTTGTACATGTTCAGTTCCTTGTTTCGTGTGCCTTAAACAGCCCTTGTTGTCTCTCATAATATTGGTCATGTCTTATTTAAGAGCCAAAATCCTGGAATCTTGGGGATGATCTATTTTGTGTCATAGTGATATATTTATTATTAAAACAGAAAACGGTCATCTTCAATATATAATAGCCTTGATATCTGCTGATTATTTTAAACAATCGGGATAGATCACTCATTCAAAATATTTGCTTTGCCTTAATAAACGACGGCCTATATGGCTGGGCTATGAAGTGATTTTTGGGGTAGCCCACCAGCTGGAGTTGATTTACAGCTCCCAGCAGCCCGCAGAGGATGCTGGGAGTTGCAGTTCAGCAGTACCTGGAAGGCCACCAGTTGCCCATCCCTGAACTAAATACTGCCATCAACTGTGAAATACTTTTCTGTCACTGTTGCTGGGATCTAAGACTGCCGTGACTGGTCATTTTTTTCTATTTTTCTTCACCTATATTTGCTTATTTAATTTATAAAGTTCCAGAAGTTAAATACAATTTTTTTTTACAAATGAAAACCAACTCCATTTAATGTAATTTGGTGTTAAAGCCTTTATCTGCTGCTAGTAACATTTCATCATCTTTAATTGAAAGACTGACATTCCTACGTCCATATGTTCCTTGTCAGCAATTCACCTTAAGGAATTTTTTTTTGCTCAACGTTTCATCTCTTCCTTTCTAGAGGGAGCATGCACTTCAGCACCATCAGGTCTTTTTGATATGTTTATAATGCAATCCGAAAAGCCATGCAAAAAAGTAAACCTTTTCAAACTGGTGATGCTTCTCAGCAACGGTGTCATTTAAATAACAAATCATGGTGTTATATGAGATATTACAACCTTTTATATGTTTGTGCTTAGCATAACACATAGAAGAAATAAGCAGCACATGGAGAGTCCATCAGCCCATACAGCGCATGTCTGTATAATCTTGTACCCCACGCACATTTGTGGTCTATAGGATTTGAGATTTTGGTAAGAAAAAAAATCCCTGAAGCCATCTATGCAAAATCATGATTTGCAGATTTAATAGGCCTAGGGCTTTCACCTGTCACAGGAAATAAAAAGAGAACTGTGCAGTGTATAGCACCTAGCTTTCCTATGTACTAGCATTTCTACATAGAGATGGGGGCTGAATTTGGGGTTTGGAGTCATTATTTGCACTTAGTGGCTGGAAAGTGCCATCTTCTAGTTGTGCTCTTGCATTCTTTGGAAAACTGCTTAGCTGAGGCTAGCATTTTGACGTCAAATGGAAGGGAAATAGCTAGTGTTCTTGTGCTTCTGAACATTACCTACATGATTCTGAAAAGTGCAACAACTAACTAAGCACAAACCTGACCTGTTCTGGACTTGTGTTTTTTAATCCTTCCATTTAACTTATTTTGGTCTCTATTTTTCCATCTGTTTTCCTTACAAATAGCAGGAGCATCACTGTGTATGAATTGGTTTACCTGTCACTGGTTATTTCAGTAAAAGGGCTATGGTTATTGTGCAACATATGGTTTTAACATTGAAATTATTTTTTTTTTTCAGAGGTTTTAGCAAGTAGAACAGATGCCATTTTCGTAGTCAATATAAACATGGCCTCTAAGATTGCAATGCATTCAGTATCTAAAGATAAGAGAACAGCTTTTAATTTAGGGTGAGTGAATTGTTAAATTGTTATATAAGCTGGCTACTGCAAAATAACATCCTATTCATTTTCACAAGGTGCACTTAAAAATATCCTAAAGTATCATCTCCCAACTGTAGCAGTGCCTTACTTACTGGGACCTTCAGGGAGTGAAGCCGAACAAACACCTCTTTTTTTTTTATTTATAAGAAATAACATTACTATTGCCAGCATATTACTAGCAGTCAGACCATGATTTGCTTTTTTTTTCCTATTCATTTTTTTTTTAATTTTTGTGCAGTCTATGCCAATTTATTTCCATTTTTGTTAATTTGATTACCGATCGACTTCATATTAAACAGTTTGAGCAAAGGCTCATTTTAAAGAGCAGTCGGCACAGTGAAGAACAGAGTTGAAGGTAAAGGAGAAAGTGTTAAATCAAAACAATTTATTGACAGGTAATGGGTAACACTTTTTTTTTTTTGCTCTTTTTCACACTTTAATATTCAGACCTAGCTTGATGGCATTTATTTATACATTGTTCCCCAAAAATAGAAATAACATTGCCAGTCCTTATTTCATAGTGTAATGTTATGTGCAATGGGAAGATGTGCAAATGAGCAACATTAATGGAGATAACTGGTGTATTTTTAACTATTTTCTGGATTGAATCTACATTCTGGGAGCTTATGTAAATATAATATTGCTGCCTTGTACAGTCCTTAAGGGCACGAGAGACTATACAAATCTGTGATTTTGTTTGTTTTATTTAAAGAAAGAAAAAGGTCTATGTGAAATCTCTTTCCAAAGAAGCTGTGCCACTCATATTTTGTTCATTATATTGTCAACAAGGATAATTTGATGTAAAGAACAGGAAAAAAACTGATTTATTCTTTCTTTTTGGCTAAAGTGATGTCAGAAATGAAATTGTAAATAAAATATCAAATATATTTATATGAATGTCAGTTCTTTTTATTGATGTATTAAGTGCTCCTCAATCTTTACTATATCCCAGATTAAATTAAATGAGAGAAAAGTATTCCTGTTATTCTGTGGGAAAGTCAAGGACTGAAACTAGAGAAGTTTTTTATTTTAATTGTCTGGTCTAATAATGAACCTATGCCCACTGTGGATCATTTTGTCTTGGCAAGAAAGAGCTTTTCAGCAGTAACTGCAGATAATTTATAATTTGTATAAATGCCTATTGGTACAATCCCTGTTGGTAACAGGTATAGAATCTATTATCCAGAATGCTTGGGACTTGGGGTTTTTTAGATGTGGGATTGTTCCATATCATTTGGATCTTGGTACCTGAAGTCTGCTAAAAATCATTAAAACATTAAGGGGCAGATTTATCAAAATACTAGTTTAGAGCCTAATAAACGCTCAGCCATGTTCTATTGATTCCCATGGGATTTTTAGAATTGTATTTCTCAATGGGTGGAAGCTCGAATTTACCATTTGATAAATACGGTTCTAAAAATGTTTATTTATCTAAACGTTTTATTTTGTTAAGCTCTAAACTCACAGTTTGATATACCTGCCCCATAAACCCTCATAGTCTGGCACATTTTGTAAATTGGACATGGTAATTAGGGGGTGTGGCCACAAAAATTGGCATGGTCAAAATTTTGCCCCACTCTTCACGCAAATCTTTTTGTCCCTCTTTCAGTTTTCAAAATGTTGGGAGGTATGATAAATACAATCATTTTGACACTACTATGGATTCATGCAGCTTAGTCAGTATCATGGTTTATTGTCATATGCAGTACTAGCTCATAGTACAAGTTGATCCAGGGACTAGTCCGATTGCCATTTGCCTTCCTCTGGATCAACTGACAGCTAGGCAGTTTAAAAAAAGTTGAAAGTTTGAACTTGTTGGATGTCTTTTTTCAACCTAACTTACTTTGTTACTGAAATGCCCTCTCCAATGACTAAAAGAACACACTTACTTAAAATGTTACAATAAATAAAAGTTGTTGTTGTTGTTGAAATTTTTTTACATTAAGATACTAAGGTATTAAGGTTTTTACAAAAGGTACAACAAAACAAGAAGATGGGGTAACAAGGTAATATAAGGGGAGGTGTAGAAAGGTGGGGGTACCGGGGGTTCTTAGGGACAGTAGGCTACCCGGTGGTGAGCCTGTCAACCCTTGTTGTCCTGAGGGGATTAAGTGGAATTCTGGTCAGTGGTGGTTTCTTGGCAGGCTGTCCATGTATCCCAAATTTTAGGGCATCTTCTGCCCAAGTATGTCAACTTATAAATGGGAAGTGTGTTGTTGACCAATTTTTTCCATAGTGATATTGAGGGCAGTCCTTGGAGTAAGCTCCAAGGACTGTCCTCAATAATACTATGGAAAAAATTGTAAGCATTTAAGTGCTTTTCCTTGCATAGAAAAAGAGCAGTCTAATGATGTTGTTGCTTGTGCTGCTGTGGGATTAACTGGTCAATATGACCCTCAGATGACAACACAAGTGAAGGCAAGCCTTGCAGGAAGGTGGCACAGCTGTCCCAGTAGGAGCTGATCACAGTACAGGACCAGAAGGCATGCAAAAATGTGCTCAGGGCTAATTGACATTTGCAGCACAGGGTTAACCCCATGTTATGCAGACGCACTGTTGTGTAGTACATCCTGTGTCTCATCTTGTATTGGATAAATATGTTTATGTTGCTAATTACTGTGGAGACAAAGGTATCCATTATATATCATCCCAGTCCTTGGTTTCAAGTGTAGGAATATCCTTTACACATTTGTGTGTATTCGAGAATTGCACATTCAGGGAGTGTTTGGACCTGGACCATGAGTGGCAGGCTTTAGAGGCTTCCCAAATTGCAAGGGGATCAGAGAAACCTCTGTTGTCTACCCAGTATGTTTCATACTCCTGTCCTACCTCATGTACCTCAGATACTAGTAACCATTTGGGCATAGTACAGTTTTGGTAGGACCTGATGGACAGGGATAGTAGAGCATGGTCCAATAGGTAGCTACCTGATATTGGTGATCCTCGGCTGCCATATGGGCTATGCCAAGTTAATGTGGAATGCAGTTTTGTGGGTGGCAAAATAACAGGGATAGACTTGGGCCTGGGGTTGCCCCTGTCTCCACACATCCATGAGTTTATAATTATGGCACCAGTTACTCAGAGGGCGTGGGGCCTGGGTTTTCTGGGAGGGCAACAGTCCAGCTGGGGGTTCATAGCCATGTTCAAGTCACCCATGATCTATGTAGGGGCTGCCTCCATAGTTAGCATTTTCCCCATAATATCATTCATTATGACAGGGGGAAAACAAGCATTTCCAATAGCTGGTAGAGACATTAACCAAAGAACAACAACCAGTTTAACAATTTAAACCACCCACTCTGCTTATCCTCCCAATTAGGCAGGCCTATTCCCTCAAATACCTAATGTGAGGTGTAGCCTATGACCCAGACTTCCAGTCTAGCCAAGAGGCTGCTGGTTGAGGCAACCTTTAAGGCCCAGAAAGAAGCATGTTGTCTGCAAAGCTAGCAGCAAATTGAAGCAGCACAAATTCAAAGTGCATAGAGGCCATGGTCAGAGTGTTAGCATGGTGTAGCAGAAAAGGTCTCAATGGGGCACTGGGTCTAGGGGGACACCCTGGTAATCTATGTGACTGCTAAGCTACAAAGTGCTGTGAAAGGGTGTTTGCTTCATAGCCAAGCTTCAATATATGCCACAGGATCCTTCCATTCAGAGTGCTCCGGAAGGCCAACTATATGGATATTGTTTTGGCAATGCCTGTTTTCATAGTCTTCCAGCAGCTCTGCCTGTTGTTTAACCTGCTGGGTCAGGCTGAGGATATGTTTCTGGATCTATGCTTGCGCATGCTCAAGGATAGAGATGCGGCCCTCCATTTCCCAGTTCTCAGATCATTTGGACATCAGCCCACAGGAGTGAAAAAGCGACTTTCAACTATTCAATCTTTGAAGACAGCACTGTTCAGGATTCTGTGATTGCGGATAGCAGTATTTGGACTCCCGGATCTGGTGGCCCAGGTTGCCATCTTGGTAGGCCCGGTGGAGTTGCATTGGGCTGCTCGCACTTTCCGGCGAATTGCTCCAAAGTTTTTTGTTTAGGCCCATACTTTTCCCTTCTTGGGGATTGTAGGGTAGCCAATGGTAGCAAAGTGGCTTCTGTTAGTTGGAGCTCAGAAGGTTCTCAGGGTGCTACAGCAGTGGAGCTCTAGTTCTGCACTTCTTACTCCAACGCCATGCAGAACACACTCCAGTTTTCCTCATTTTTAGGCAGTGTGCTTACAAAGTATGAGGCGAGTAGGGTTGCCACCTTTTCTTGAAAAAAATACCAGCCTTCCTATATTTTGATGCATTTTCCCTATTAATAACATTGGGATCAAGTTTAATTTTTACCACCCAGGCTGGCAATACCAGGCAGGTGACAAACATCACCAATTGATCCCTGGAGCTCTCCCATTGACGTTTACAGCAATTTGGCAAGTTTAAGGTGGCGAATAGTTGAATTCGAGTTCGTAAAGGGCCAAAGTATATAAAGCTAGGAATTCGAATGAACACTTCAATCGAGTTTAGATAATTCACAATTTGAGTTTTGACACTTTAACTTCAACCCTTAATAAATCTGCCCTGTTTCAATGCTAATAGACTACTACTGCAAAAATATGGCAGCCCCCCTCATAAAGGAGCATGAGTGACCAGATAGGTCATTTAAAAACATTGTGCAAATATTTCTAAATAGCATGCAAAGGCAATGTTACGACAGATGTAAAAAAAAAAAGTTTAATTTTTGGTGTCTTTAACTCTTAATCTGTCCATACTAGTGATGTGCGGATGGGGATTTTCCTGACTCACACCCTCCCTCCCTAAGCTTGTGCCTGCCCCGACTTCCGGGTTCCTTTTATAGAGCCGCACGTCCTGCCTAAGACATCACAAAAGGGACGGGGCGGGCATCTTTTAAAGTTCAACCGGGAGTCGGCATTAGTAAGCTACCCGGAAAGGGGGGTTTTCAAGGTTGGCCCAAACCTGTCTGAACCACAGGTATGGGGCTGGCCCGCACATCACTAGTCCATACTTCATTAGCAGGACAAAAAATTGAGGAAAGTGCAGATCGAACACCAGATGAGGAACCAGAATGAAGTGAGGAGTACAGTTACATTTGGGAAGCGCAGAATGGAGATTCTCACCTGGATTCTGTTCTTTAGTTTTAAACCTCAATAAATTGCACACTGCACAGCAAATGCGTTATATAAAAAATTGCACTTGGGCGGGTGCAGTTAATACCCATTGTAAGTGTGAGTGAGGGTTTGTCGGCATCACTCTGTATATTTTGTTGCATACATAAGTATTAGGACAATTTTTTTCTAATTTTGTTTCTGTATATTACCACAATGAATTTTGAATGAAAACTCAGGTTTCCTCCTTTTTAATGCTCTGCTAGGCCTTTACTGCAGCGGCTTTCAGTTGCGGTTTGTCTCTGGGCCTTTCTGTCTGAAGTTTAGTCTTCAACAAGTGAAATGCGTGCTCAAGTGGGTTCAGATCAGATGACTTGGCCATTCAAGAATGTTCCACTTTGCTTTAATAAACTGCTGTATGTTTTGGGTCATTGTCATTCTGTATTATGAAACGCCTCCCGATCAATTTGAATGTAGCTGGCTTGGTGGGTTTTCTTCCTGGAGTGTGAATTACAGAATCTAAGGGGGGAATTTGCAACACTGAGGGGGCAAAACATATGGGGAGGATAGGGGACTCACAAAGCAACCACTGGAGAAGGAACAGTGGAGACTATTGAGACAGACAGGTTTGGCACAGTTAAGAAGGGATGGAAGGCAGAGGGATAGCCTTCCGCTTGTCCAAAGCAACAGTTTTGCTATACACCAGGGAAAGACTGGTGGCTCTTTCTTACACAGGTTGGGGGAGGAGTACTAGCAAGCAAATGCAGGTTATAGTTATAGGGGATTCAAATATAGGAATAAGCAACTGGTGGGTGCTATGGTTCAGCAAATTATTGGGAGGGTGCAGTAATCTGTGGAAGATAATTAAAGGGAAACGTTTTTTTGTTTTAAACATCAGTTAATAGTGCTGCTCCAGTAGACTTCTGCACTGAAATCCATTTCTCAAAAGAGCAAACAGATTTTTTTATATTCAGTTTTGAAATCTGATATGGGGCTAGAGATTTTGTCAATTTCCCAGCTGCCCTGGTCATGTGACTTGTGCCAGCACTTTAGGAGGGAACTGCTTTCTGGCAGGCTGTTGTTTTTCCTTCTCAATGTAACTGAATAGTACGCAGTGGGACATGGGTTTTACTATTGAGTGCTGTTCTTAGATCTACCAGGCAACTGTTATCTTGTGTTAGGGAGCGGTTATCTGGTTACCTTCTCATTGTTCTGTTGTTAGGCTGTTGGGGGAAGGGAGGGGTTGATATCACTCCAACTTGCAGTACAGCAGTAGAGAGTGACTGAAGTTTATCAGAGCACAAGTCACATGACCTGAGGCAGCTGGAAAATTGACAAAATGTCTAGCCCCATGTCAGATTTCAAAATGAAATATAAAAATATCTGTTTGCTCTTTTGAGAAATAGATTTCAGTGCAGAATTTTTCTGGAACAGTGCTATTAAATGATGCATTTTGAATTTTTTTTCCCCCATGATAGGATCCCTTTAAGATGAGGTAGTAGGCATGTTTGTCAGCCAATATAAAGGGAAAAGTATGGGTCCAAAAAGAGGGAACCAAAGGCTTATGGGTAGAGCTTTTCACAGATTGAAGAGTACAGCAAACAAATTGTAGGGGTATGCTATAGACCCCTTAATGTAAGTAAAGAGGCTAAGATCCTGATGTAAATAGAAAAGGCTGCTAGTTTGAGGCAAGTAATGATAATGGGGGATTTTAATTAAGCAGATTTTGATTGGAGCAATAGTACTTTCATGCCAGTCAATGGGAACAAGTTTATAAACATGTTGCATGACTATTATATTTCACAGGTTATTTAGTAGCCAACCAGAGCTATACAGGATCTAGTAATCTCAAACAACCCAGAATGCATAGCAAATATTTCTACTAGGCAATAGGTAACATCACTGTTATTTGCACTGATTGTTAAATACATGACAGTGATATATTTTCAGGGCTGGCAACCAGGTGCATTGTTCAGTGACATTCTTTTTATCCCTATTTTCCTCTTTTCTTTTGTATCAGGTATGATTTGTAATTTTTGTATGTTCAGTGTATACACCCACTTTTTGTATGTGCTTCAGCATACTCAATTAGTCACCCCTTATGGATCTTTTGGTGGAGAAAGGCTATATAAGTTAGCTTGAAAAGGTCCGGAGAAACCCTATGTTCAGAGGGGTAATTCAGCCAGAGGTAAGAAAAATGTCTATGTAGTCATTTACAGCAGCTGTCCAAACTCTGGGCTAAGTCGGGAATTGCAGAAGTCCAGGCACATAGTGCTACAGCAGCTGTCAAATAATCAGTAGTTGAGGATATTGCGGATAACCAAAAATTGTCCTAAAATGATGTCACCATTGGACTGATGCAACTCATCTATACACACTCTGTATTGCAAACATAGCCTTAACTATGGCCCTAACCTAACCTTTGCTTAAAGGAGAACTAAAGCCTGAAACTGAAAAAGTGGCTAGAAATGTTGTACATTATATTTTGGGCTTCTGTTACAGCCCAAGGCAACCACAGCCCTTTAAACAGTAAAGATCCAGGTCTCCAAAGATGCTCCACTAGCTCCCATCATCTTTTCTGCTGATTCACTGATTCACATGCTCTGTGCTGCTGTCACTTACTGAGCTTAGGGACCCATTCACAATATACACTACACATAGAATAGAAATGTTATATTATGTTCATAGTTTTTCACACCACTGTATATTATGAACATTTCTATTTGCCCCCTTCCTGATTTCTTATTCTTTTGCATGTTTGTCACACGAAATGTTTCTGATCATCAAACACATTTAACTATTAGTCAAAGATAACACAAGTAAACACAAGTAAACACAAAATGCAGTTTTTAAAATTAGGGTTTTTATTATTTAGGGAGAAAAGAAATCCAAACATGTGTGAAAAAGTTATTGCCCCCTGAACCTAATAACTTGTTGGGCCACCCTTAGCAGCAATAACTGCAATCAAGTGTTTGCGATAACTTGCAACAAGTCTTTTACAGTGCTCTGGAGGAATTTTTGCCCACTCATCTTTGCAGAATTGTTGTAATTCAGCTTTATTTGAGGCTTTTCTAGCATGAACCGCCTTTTTAAGGTCATGCCACAACATCTCAATAGGATTCAGGTCAGGACTAGGCCACTCCAAAGTCTTCATTTTGTTTTTCTTCAGCCATTCAGAGGTGGATTTGCTGGTGTGTTTTGGGTCATTGTCCTGCTGCAGCACCCAAGATCGCTTCAGCTTGAGTTGACGAACAGATGGCCGGACATTCTCCTTCAGGATTTTTTGGTAGACAGTAGAATTCATGGTTCCATCTATCACAGCAAGCCTTCCAGGTGCTGAAGCAGCAAAACAACCCCAGACCATCACACTACCACCACCATATTTTACTGTTGGTATGATGTTCTTTTTCTGAAATGCTGTGTTACTTTTACGCCAGATGTAACGGGACGCGCACCTTCCAAAAAGTTCAACTTTTGTCTCGTCGGTCCACAAGGTATTTTCCCAAAAGTCTTGGCAATCATTGAGATGTTTTTTAGCATAATTGAGACGAGCCTTAATGTTCTTTTTGCTTAAAAGTGGTTTGCGCCTTGGAAATCTGCCATGCAGGCCGTTTTTGCCCAGTCTCTTTCTTATGGTGGAGTCGTGAACACTGACCTTAATTGAGGCAAGTGAGGCCTGCAGTTCTTTAGATGTTGTCCTGGGGTCTTTTGTGGCCTCTCGGATGAGCCGTCTCTGCGCTCTTGGGGTAATTTTGGTCGGCCGGCCACTCCTGGGAAGGTTCAGCACTGTTCCATGTTTTTGCCATTTGTGGATAATGGCTCTCACTGTGGTTCGCTGGAGTCCCAAAGCTTTAGAAATGGCTTTATAACCTTTACCAGACTGATAGATCTCAATTACTTTTGTTCTTAGTTATTTTTAACAAGGGGGCAATCACTTTTTCACACAGGCCCATGTAGATTTGAAGTTTTTTTTCTCCCTTAATAACGTAAACCTTCATTTAAAAACTGCATTTTGTGTTCAATTATGTTATCTTTGACTAATAGTTAACGGTTTTTGATGAGCAGAAACATTTAAGTGTGACAAACATGCAAAAGAATAAGAAATCAGGAAGGGGGCAAATAGTTTTTCACACCACTGTAAGACTGATTAGTTATTAATACAGATAATTACTACATGGCAGCAGAGAAACCAGTGCAACTATCATCAGACTTTAATAATCAGTCCAGGAGCTTTAGCTTATACTACAGACAAACCTAATTTTCTGCTTGATAATCTGCAACAACCCCTAAGCTCACCTTCTCAACAGCTGCTCAGAGTCCACTGAGCATGTGAATATCGCAGCCACTTTCCAAGATGGTGACCCCCTGTGAGAAGCTTGAAGTACTGGATCATTACTGCTATTGAGAAGCTGAAACTTTAGGCTGGTGCAATCAGTTCAGTATATAAAATATGACATTTTTAGCCTTCTTCTTTAGCTTTCTTCAGGGAACTACCAAACTGTTTTCTGTCTTTTAAAGACCCAGTGCTTCTCAAACGGTCTACATAGAAGCCTTAGCCTGTTACAAGGTATATTGGATTAACTACTCCGAAAAAAAAAAAAATACCTCTTCTAAATTCTACTGAAGTTCTCAGCCACTAGTAAGTGGAGCAGAACAATAATAAGTTTACATATATAATGCTGCATTCTAGGCTTGGACAAAATGGCTGAACTGGTGGCCAAAGAAATTGGCTGTGCCCTTGGCAGCAACAAGAAAAATGTAAACCGCAAATGTATCTACTCTTATTGGAAATATCCAAGAGCAAATATATTATTTGAGAAACAAAATCAAGACAGCTTTCAAAATCATCAAATTTGCAAAGATCATTTCACAAAACATGTTTAATAAATAGACATATCTATATACAAATTTAACCTGTTACACCATATTTACAAGACACAAAAATATATTATCTGTCTGCAAAACTGGGAAGCATCTATGCAAACAACATTTGGCACATCAAGGATTAAATTAACATTTAATAAGGTTCAGTATTGCTTCAAACCATTGGCTGCTATATAAAATATGCACCTCCGGTATCAGAGGAGTGCCTGGAAAATTTCCTTTGGTTCATCAGAAACCGTTTGAATTTCTTTCAAAATGTTGTCTTTACCACACACGTTTTACCTTTTTACTTTTCACATCATTTGAAGTATACAAATCCCTGAATCCCTACTCAAGGGAGCATTTTAGCAAAACAAACGATTGTGCACACATCAGTTATATAACCGATTTGACAGAAGCTTTAAAAGGTGTAGTTGAACTTTACCAATATTCATTATGCTACGGTTTTTATAAAAAAGTAAAACTTGTTTATATTCCGGCCTCTGATACAAGTTCTGTAAGTTAGATCAACAGTTTTGCAGCAGCATCAGAGAAATACTAGTAAGTTTTTTTATCAGCGGTAATAGATGTAGGGGCAAATTTATTAAAATGTGAGACGAGTTTATAATAGAAAAACTTTCTATTGATTGCTATGGGATTTTAGAAGCATATTTATCAAATGGTGATTTCTAACTTTTGCCCATTGATAAATACACTTCTAAAAATCCCATCGGAATGAATAGAAAGTGCGTGAGTTTTTCTCTCACATTTTGTTAAATCTGCCCATAATTAGGGATGAAGCTGCTGAGAAAATGTACCAACTCATGTATCATACTTTACCAGTATACAAGGAAATATGGATTACCGAGCTGCTACTGAGAAACTTGAGAGGGGGAGAATGGAACTAATTTATTTTAAAATTGATACTATAGTATTTCAAAAAATTATTATTTGTTTGTACACATTTTTTGATGGTGAGCTACCAGCAAAATAGGAACTATTATGTTAACCAAACATGTGTGGAATTCTCATATAGTAAAAGTTATTATGAGTTAACTCCAGCTCCCCAATTTTCAGCAGATCATACAAAATGCTTATCTGAGGACACTTTCATGGAGTGTAAGACAGTGGATCAGCTTTTTCCCTGTGTTGTTAGCCTTAGGCCTATGAAGCAAAATGGCTTCACCTAAAGGGGTAGTTCACAATTTACAAAAGTAAAAGTTAACAATAGAAACTAGTGATGTGTGGATCAGGTTTTACCCAACCCGCACCCACCCAAGCCCAACTTCCATGCATAGACCCACGCCACCGGTGACGTCACAAAAGTGGCGGAGCGAGCAGGCGTGCGGGTGGGAAGCCGGCAGTGTAAGGTGGCAAAGGGTGGGTGTGGGTACCGCGGGTATCGGACCAGCCCACACATCACTAATAGAAACCTTATAAACGGTCACTAGTTGATGCATTTCTCAGCAGCTATAAGAGCAATATCACAGTATTGTAAAAGTTGCATTGGGGAAAGATCTGTAGGATCAAATTGTTGAAGTTTAGAAAGCTAGAAATATGAGGTATGGGGGGAGAAAAACCATTTCAATTTTGAAACATAACAAAAGTAATTGAAAAATTCTATCATTGGTGTACAAATTGAAAGTGGGATATTTCTCCATTTTTCATCACCTACCTCCGCAAAAACATATATACATATGTATTATTTGTAAATATAACAACAGGAATCCCTTGCAGAAGGTGTTCATAAGGAATAGTAAATCTGTGGCTCTTCTCTATTGCTAAAATACAGTTCTTTCTGGGGGGTGTAGCCCAACAACAGAGTTACAGGATGAAAATTCTTAATCTAGAAGCATTTTTATATTCAAAATGTATATATACAAGTATCTGAAGTGAAAAAAACTCCAGTACAGCTACAGATAGCAAATAAGATCACAGAATCACATGAAGGAGATAACTTCATTTAACTGCTATGTCAAGGAAGTTGATTAAGCATTGCCATAATGCACATAGGACTAATGATTTTCCTACAGTAGCACATTACTACACAAAGCCACACCACACAATAAATAGACAACGTATAGGACATATGATGCTGTTAAACTACAACTCCCACACACCTCAGCAACCTACAGCTGGCAGTGGGAATGACTGGAGCTGTAGCTTAGCAGCATCTGGTGGTCGGTAGGTTGCCTAAGTAGCCTCACACAAGCAATGATTGTGCTTTCTGATCCGGCACCCTTGTGATTTACATGCAGTCTACAACATTGCTGGATCCTTGGCCAACATCTCGGATTTGGCTGCACAGGCAGACGCATACAGCCACTCCAGCTCCAGCTCTGCAATGGGCTACTGATCCGACAAGCTCCCATCTGTCAATAATAAATGGAAAGTGGAAGAGAATAAACCACGTTACTCTTTTTTAGTACAATTAAACCCTTGCAACCCATTTTATCACCTTTGTATCTAAAACTGTTAATTCACAATCACATTTCTTCTGAAATACTCATTTTAAAAGCATGATTAAAACATATACACACACAAAATATATATATTGTGCAAGGAGAGACAGGACAACTGCTGTGAGATAGGTAGCATCTACAGAAATAGCAGCAACTGCTTCATAGCATGAAATAATGATTGTTTATATTGGTTGACAAATAATGAGGTGGCTATAGGGCTAGCAAAAGCTAGAATTTAATTGGATGCCATGGGTTACCATTCAGAGTAAAAATGTTCCCAGTGTGTTGCTAAATAAGTTCCTGTGTACTCCCTGTGACTATAATAACACAAGAAAATGCAAGTAACTGATATAAATGAGATGCATCAGACCGCAGTCTGGCCACCATTATAAACACTTTGGATACAATTCTCTATGACAGTTACTTGTAAGAACACAAACTGCCCTAGAGAAATCCAGCAGCAGGAATATAATTATATATTCTTTATTTTTAGAAGTCATGTAAAGATGAGAAGTTACCATGCCTTTCAAATATCTAGACTTACTATACCCCTGCAACATGAAAGCTGCATGTACAGATCAGTATTAAACGTTGCCTGTGTTGTCAACACATAATTTAATTTTTTTTAAAGGAAAACTAAACCCCGAAACAATGTAGGTCTATATAAAAATATAATACATAAAACAGCACATATATAAAACCCTGCTTCATGTAAATAAACCATTTTCATAACAATATACTTTTTTAGTAGTATGTGCCACTGGATAATCATAAATAGAAAAATGGCATTTAAAAAAATAAGTGCCACCCCATGGGATTGTACGATTCACGGTGCACAAAAACCATACGTGTTAGGTCACATGAGCCAATTAACAAACAGAGTTCTGTGTTTTGTTTCCATACTTCTTTCTGGGTTGTATTATTTCTCATCAGGTCAGCTCTGAGGCAGCACAGAGACCATCACAAAATGGTGGTTCAAGGCAAGAGATGTAAAAGGGCAAGATGTACTTAAATATATATACTAGTTTGGTAAGATTCTTTAATATGTCACTTAATATGATATAAACTGTTACTTAAGTATTCATTTTGGGGGTATAGTTTTCCTTTAAGGAAAGGACAACATCAACCTGCTCAATCCATTTCTTGCAGCAAAAGTCTTTAAATATGCACACAGAGAGTATATAATTACCTGTTCATACGTGGATCATATGATTCCACCGTGTTTAGATATGCATTGCCATTGTGACCACCAACTGCATATATTTTTCCCATTAATGTAGCTATGCCAACACCACCCCTAGGGGTAGTAAGCTCTGAAACATAATCCCACTTGTTCATGCGAGGATCATATCGCTCTACAGAACTCAGTGGAGAATTGTCATCAAAGCCCCCTGCGGGGAAACACAAAACAGCAAAGTAAATAAACTGGCAGCACAAAAAAGGTAAGAAACAAAAACAATATCATGTGAATAAATTGTTGTTACAAGATTATTTTAATATAAAATATTGATTGCCCTTGACATCAAAACAAATCACTTATATACATAATAATCCTTAACTTTCTGTTAAAATAAAACTACTTGTTTTCATACCTGCTGAACAAGAAAGCACTGACACTTAAGGAGGTCTGTGGGCACTCGTGTGTATTGTAGAGAGCGCTATGTTCAGTGTGCTCTCTAGTGAACCCCCTACCCACTGGCTAATGCTCTGCACAATAGGCAAGAGTGCTGCCAGGCCTGCTTCCAAGAGGATCAACGAGACTTTTTGATCAGCATGCTGGTAAGAGAATGAGCGGTTCATTGAAAAAAGAATGTATATTCTGAAATGCAATGATTTACTCTACAGTAACAAAAATAGCACACTTTAGTGCCTCTTAATGCTACAGCAGGGAAAACAATGGTCTTCAGTTAACCGAGAGCAAAATTTTGGTATATAAACGTCGCTAATGAAGAAGGCAAATAAATCTGAAATTTTAGTGTATGACTTAATGGGGACCTGTTGCCCTATGAAATTGGTTTAATCAAGGGAAATAAACTAACACTAAATTATCTATAGCTCGTTTCCTTCAGTTATTGGATTATACAATAAGAGCAAGCAGACATTTTTGTGGACCCTGTTATTAAGGAAAGCTTTGCTTCATCCCAAAATCTTGTGTATGTGCCAGAATGGTGGACCCGATAAACATAAGCATACTTTGGCTACATTATTAGATGGTGTGGGGGGGGGGGGGATGTAAGGAGTGCAGTCACAACTACAAAGTGCAGAACAGCAAGTGAAAAGAATTTTTAGAAAACACCACTGAATATATAATGCACTCCCCTGATTTTACAACATTTTTTCTGGTCCCCTGAAAAACTTAAAGTGATACGGACACTAAAAAATGAATTTTAACATAGGAATGTTACTTATAGGTCATGTTGATAATTTTTTGCTAAGAGGTTTGTTTTTGTAGATAACTGTTAGCTGAAATGTCTAAGCCTGACTCTCTGACACTCTGACTTTGCCAACCTAACAGTCCTATCTCAGTCTGTTAGTTACAGTTTCTAATGATAACAGATGCCTGCTGCACAAATATGGCAGCCCCCTCATACAGGAACATGGGAGATCAGACAGGTAATGTAAAAGCATCATGCAAATACTTTATGGCAAAGTTAGAAGTAGCTTTCAAAGCCAATATTATAATAGATGTAAAAAAAAAAGAGTTTAATTTCAGGTGTCAGCATCTCTTTAAAATGGAGGGTTCTAATTTGAATAGAACTTTTATTACAAAACTTCATATGTTTGGGTGATAGGTCCCCTTTAAAATATGTGCATTTCTTTTCTTACATGGTGCAGTTAAGAGTTTTGTTTTTTTGCTCATTAGTTGGCCGCACAGAAACCCATTCCAGCTTTATATCAACCACAGTCTATAATGGATAATGTTGGAAAATATAGGAGCCCTTTGTCCCTTAGTCGGGAGTGATCCTGGGCCCTAGGCTGTCCTGAGGTGGCTTGCTGCTGCCACCCCATTCTTGCCTCTTTGGTGCCTGAGGGGGTGCACGATGCTAGCACAGAGAGGCGCAATTGCGTTCTCCGAACTACAAGAGACAAATTTCCGATTTAATTACCCAGAGAAGCATTTTTGCCGCCCTGCCAGGCTTTGCCGCCAAAGGCGAGTTTTTAATTGGCGCAGCACCATTGACCCTACTGTATTTGCATGCATTGTATCTCTACAAATGTTTATATTTAGCTTGAAATTACATAGCTGTTCCTATTGTATGTAGCTTGTACATTTTATTTTATAATATACTGTACAGGCTTCAGTGTCTGCAACTGATGACATTACAAAGCAGTCTTCCACAGGATATATTTTAAGTTCTTGTGTATTATATGTAGATACTCACCTACAACATACAAGCAGCCATGAAGTTCACTAACACCATTGCCAGCTCTGCGTTGGCCCATCTCCTTGACCTCTATCCATTTGTCCAGATGTGGGTCATACCTCTCTACACTTGAGAGTGAAGCTACTCCATCATTCCCTCCCACAGCATAAACATGGCTCTAAAAAAAAAATTAGCAAAATCACTCAAGACAAAAGTCCAGTTTAGAATGTATGAAAACATAGGATTTGCACAACAGACATGGCCAAACCCACAGGAGAAATTTACAATACTAACGAATTGAACTAGGCATAGGCAGCAGAGGCCTGTGCCTAGTGTGGAACAGTGAGGGGGGGTGTGTGGTGGAAGGACTTTAAGCACATGCATCTGCTGCAGTGGCACAAATGTGGTGGGCCAGCCCTCCCTGCAAGATAATATTTGCTTGGTCTGCCATAGGCCATCTGTGACCCTCCCATTGTGACAGAAGCAGACAGCCTACAAAAACTGCCATGCTATAAGTGCCATCGCTGACGAAGAAGAGTTACCATGACCTGAGGGACTGAAGTAGGCAACACAACGCACAGGTGGAGAGGCACAACAAACACATCTCATAGCTCAATGGCCTCCCAGGACTGCCACCATCAAGGTAACTTAATTCAGGAGTGTGTTTTATTATACAGACATATAAAGGGGACCTTTCACCCTAAGAAATAATTCCAAATCCTATTTTATGATGTTAGTCAAGCAATATCTTGGTTCTTTTAGTCTTGGAATTTAATATCACATAAAGCAGGTAGGTGCCATTTTGTGGATATTAAGGCAAGCTTTTCATCATGCCAAAATCTAGTTTATGTGCCAGAATGGGGCACCTGATGTCCATGTCCTTGCCAACCATTTAAAGTGGACCCGTCACCCCTAAAAAATATTCAAAATCCTATTTTATCACATTAGTCGAGCAAAATGAACATTAATTACACTATATAAATTATTTTAATCTTGTTTTCTCCAGTCTGGGAATTCATAATTACAGCAAGCAGCCAGGAGCCATTTTGTGGACACTGTTATTAAGGCAGCCTTGCATCATCTCAGAATCTTGTTTGTGCACCAGAATGGGGGACCCGATGTCTATCCCCATGTCCTGGCTACACAATTCAATGGTTAAGAGAACTGGGGGAATGTGTGGAGAGCAGTGGCATCTAGGAAGTGCTGAATGGAAAGTGAAAGTAATTATCTGCCCCGCCTCTATGCCTAAGGCATATTTGATTGACAGCTGAGATTCTTAAATGAGCTTAAAACCGCTATGAATGCTTTAATAAAAATTTGAAATTGGATTTCATGTTCAATTAGAAAAGGACTTTTATTATTCAGATTTTTGTGTTTGTAGTTTGTGTAGTGATTATGATTTTAAAAGACTAAACACAGTTTGACAATAAATGGCTTCAGCCAACCACTAACAATGAGTAAAATTAAAGTTTTGTGTTATCATTCATATTCTCTGAAAAATGGTTAAGAAATCATAAATTCTTCCAGGGTATGTAAACTTATGAGTACAACTGTATTAATGATACAGTACGCGATTCCTTGTGGGTGAATGATCCTGGAGTGATCCTTATCGCAAGTTAGCTACCTCGCAAGGGATAGCGGTGTCAGCCTGAATGGTCAGCCCCCACACAATTTCACCTCAGCAAATCTGGTCCTTGTTGCAAAAAGTTTGGACAAAGTTATTTCTACTGTACATTTGCTGCCACCTGCTCCAATGTTAATCACTCAATTATGCACAGTGGACAGCTTTTTGACCAGCTTCCTGTTTTAAAGGAAAAAGAATGCTCAGTTTAATAAAGGGAGTACAGAATTGGCCAGATATGGGATGACAGAGGCCAGCTTAATTATACTGAAATATATGGATGCAATCCCTGTTTTGTTTAAAGTGTAAGGCATTTTAGTAGCTGTATGCACAGAATGTCTTAAAGGGATTCTGTCAAGGGAAAAAATGTTTTTTTCAAAACGCATCAGTTAATGCACATTTTGTTAATTTCCCAGCTGCCCCAAGTCATGTGACTTGTGCTCTGATTAACTTCAATCACT
>CM044431.1:91105429-91157347 GCA_024363595.1 Xenopus borealis
CACACACACACACACACACACGGTAAATGGGAGCAGATCAGCCCTTTCTATGCTGGCGCAGATATGCCAGAGGTAAAAGCACTGTGTGTGCCACTAGCCTACGAATGATGGCCATACATTATACACATACCTGCTATGTGTGCCAGTAGATTAACTCTGACAGTAGACAATTAGCTAAAAAACAGCATGCAAACTGCTTTGAATTTGGTATACAACTGAATGGCTATGCTAATCCATACCCCTGGCATTCATATTTAGGAATTTTTGTTGGTACATGATGAAATGTGGGATATATAATGGGGTAAAATACAAGCTTTGTGACAATTTTAAGACATTTCATAAAAATGGCTACGTTCAGCATGGCTTTGCAGTTTGGTAGTGTGCTGTAGAAATACCTTTACCCATTTTGGTTTCATCGCAATATGTACATTCCGAAAATATATGGTTTTCTATGGTCTTCTTACTGTTAGGGCGACTTATAGCACCTAATACACACACTGGTGCTTATATTGCAGCAGCCAGAGTATCAGATGTGAAAATCATACACACTATTTTCATTTGGGTGCCTCTGTACTCTCTGTGCACATAGTAGCAGCTCTGAGGCGATTTTCAAGTTTTTCATCAAAAGCACCAATTTTGGGAAAGCATTACTAGTAGAAAGACATGGTTACCCAGTTTGGATTTGGCTGCATGTGTACTTTCCAAAAAGACATGGTTTTGGGAGGTCAACGTATATCTTTAGGTTATACCCCACAAAAGTGCAGTGCATTGATTTTTCATGCAACATCCAGGACAATTTGTATGCACAAACTTCATTTGGGGGTATCTAAACGCTAGATACTTTGGTAATCCAATGTACAATTGGCATCAAACTGTTACTTATTCAGTTGCTGAAGTAATAACACTTTGGGTTTTTTAAACTGCAGTTACTTTGGTAATCGTATACACAATGGGCATCAAACACACTCTGGCATTCATATTTAGGATGTTTTCTCTTGGTACCCAAAGCTGTGTGGGAGATACAAACTTGCAAAGTGAAAGTTTTGAGGTAATTTTTCAGAATTTTCATACATTTTTATAGAAACTGCTAAGTTCAGAAAAGCTTTTATTAACTTACCATTAGGGCAACTGACCCAACTCCACCTCGAGGAGAGATCATTGGAGCAACAGCAGTCCAGCGGTCACTTTCTATATCATATCTTTCTACATCATTGAAGCATGTATTGTCATCAAGACCACCAATGGCATATATCGGGCCACCAAGAGAAGACAGTGCAATACCCCTCCTATAAATGGGGGAAAAATCATGGCATAAAACAGAACAATTTTACAAAGCTTTGAAGGTTCTCTAATGCCCTCAAAGAAGTTTTTTTTTCTAGTAAAATAGCTAAATGAGAACTACTGTTGACACACGTCGTAAAACAAGAAGATGTAGTTTCTAGAAAGCATAAGCTACATGCTTGTGGGTCAGATTACATGAAATGAGGATGAAAAAACGGCAGTCTGTAAAGCTCATAGACAGGCATTGGGCCATAATACAAGACTGTGTGCTTCCATTTAAAGCAGCAGTAACATCAAAAAGTGAAAATAATTAACAACTTACAAATATTGTCAACAATGCCAGTGTTAAAGAATTTGAGCAGAGATGTTTCTTTGTTGCAAAAGAAGAGGAACTATCACGACAATAGAAATTTAATATAGGCTTCCTCATATTGAAATAAGAAATTTTCTAAACAGAATCGATTAAAAATTCTGTACAGTTTCTGAAATAATCAAGTTTGTCTTCACTATCCCTCTCTCAACATCAGTTTCTCTTCATTATGTCATCATGCAGCAGTTGGGTGTCAGATCCAACATATCTTATTGGGGGGGGGGGGGGGGGGGGGGGGGGGGGGGAAGGGCTTTCTGTCCTAGCAGATGTATTAGATCTCACTCACAAAACTGATTCCAGTACAAATAAAATCAAACAAAATAACTGCCTTTTGCAAAAATCCTTTATGTAGAGATACAGGATTTCAGGTGATTTTAATAGAATGAGCTCCAATATCACTTCTTGGCAAACCCCCCTCACATATATTGGATCTGTCACTGAATATCTGGCACCCAACTCACCAATTATGACAGAATGAAGAGAAAAAGATGCTGAGAGAGGAATAGTGAAGATAAACAAAAATGATTTAGGAAATGTAGAATCTTTAATTGATTGTATTTAGAAAATGTATTATTTCAGTATGATGAAGATTATAATACATTTCCCTATTCATGATAGTTCCCCTTTAATAAATAACAAAAGGTTGCGGGATCAAAATATATATATTTGATATAGAAAACGAGCAAAAACCAAACTTTACATGGACTAAGGATATCCCAAATACAACAATATCTGAAATTTTAAAACACTCAAACACTATGAAACTACTCTCAGCAAGTAGATACCAAGAAATGACTCTCCAAATACTACATAATTCCTACCTAACCCCAATTAGGAGACATAAAATGGAAAATCAGCCCTCAGACGCCTGTCTAAGATGCCAATCACCAAAAGCAGATTTAATACACACCCTATGGTCATGCCCCTCAATACAAAACTTCTGGAAAGAGGTAATGGAATTTGGGGCTCTCCAAATGAAACTAGAATGGGCAATGTTTAGTAATGACACAGACTTCACACAATTAACAAAAGCAGACAAAAACCTGATAGGTAGATTAGCGGCAGCAGCTAGGAAAACTATTCTACAACATTGGCTGGATAAAAACCCACCACCTGTAATTACAGTAAAACAAAAACTCCACCATATATTTCACATGGATTGGTTAGAAACGACAATTAGAAAAGAACAAAACATAAATTCTTTAAGACATGGGAAATGTACATAGAATCTTTACCACAACAAATCAGATACCACACAGTATACACATTTAGATATACATTTTGTTCAGTAGTTTGGTATTTCAGTCTTATTTACCTGAACAATCAGGCAGTGATTTGAATAAGAGACTGGAATATCAATAGAAGATGGATTGAATTGAAAAATAAGTAATAAAAAAGTAATAATAATAAATGTGCAGTCTCACAGGGCAACAGTTTTTGGCTGTTGTGGTCAGTGATCCCCCATTTGAATGTTTTAAAAAGGCAGAAGAGCTAGGCATATCATTCATAAACTACAAAAAATAAATAATGAAAACAAATTGCAAAAGTTGCTAGAAATAGGACATTCACACTAAAAGGTGAACCATCCCTTAAAGGAATTGTTCAGTATAAAATTAAAAACTGGGTAAACAGATAGGCTGTGCAAAATAGAACATGTTTTCAATATAGTTAGTCAGGCAAAAATGTAATGTATAAAGACTGCAGTGACTGCAAGTCTAACATAACAGAACAGAAAACTAATTCTTGCTCTTCAGCTCTCTTTTGTTTACACTGACTGGTTACCCTGGTTACCAGGCAGTAACCAATCAATGACTTGAGGGAGGCCCACATGGGTCATAACTGTTGCATTTGAATCTGAGCTGAATGCTGAGGATCAATTGCAGACTCACTGAACAGTTATGTCCCATGTGGCCCCCCCTCAAGTCGCTGACTTACTCAGATTTAGAGAGCTCAAAGGCAGGATGTTGTGTTGTATTTTGTTATGTGAGACATCCACTCACTATAGCTTTTATATATTACATTTTTGGTTAACTAAATATATTAGAAACATTTTTTATTTTGCACAGCCTATCTATTTACACAGTTTTTATTTTTACCCTGAACTGTTCCTTTAAAAAAAACATTTACCTCTTTGTGTTCATTGATGCTTTCATCATCCATTTATTAGTGAGTGGATCAAACAATTCCATACTTCCTAAATGTTCATTTCCATCATGTCCACCAACTGCATACACCTTACCTTAAAGATTTTAAAAAAAAGTCAAACAAAGAATATATTTTACAATGTTATCAGTATTTTCAGAATTATTTCTGCCACAGGAGAAAATGTGTGTCCCAGAGTCCTATGCCAGTTTCAGTGTATTCCACATTATATTTGTATTGCTGATAATTAACTCCCATTAGGGACAAAAATATTAAATATAATGCACATTCATAACTACCAACTGAAAATGTAGACATTCACACTGAAAGACTACAATCATGTAGAAATCATGTAAAATCATGTTGGAGTAGTCTATATGCCGAGAACTCCCCTTCAGTTGAACTGAAAAAGCTGCTCGGATGAGCAGTGAAACGTCTTCATTAAAATATCTCAGCAAGTCCAGTTGCTTTGAGTTACTTTTGATAAATATACCATGACCTGGATGAATGAGAATCTTCACTACAATCATTCAGTTATTACAGTTGTCCTCATAAGTTTACATGCCCTGGCAGAATTTATGATTTCTTAACCATTTTTCAGAGAATATGAATGATAACACAAACACTAATGGTTAGTGGTTGGCTTTTTTAATAATCACTACACAAACGCCCCAAATTGAAAGTTTACATACCCCAGTTCTTAATACCATGTATTTAGGGTTGCCACCTGGCCGTTATTTTACCGGCCTGGACGGTAAAAATTATGGTTGATCCCAATGTTTTTATTAGGGAATAAAGATAAATATACAGGAAGGCCGGTATTTTTTTTTTCCAGAAAAGGCGCCAGCTCTACATGTATTGTCCCCTTTAACAACAATTTCAGTTTGAAGTCTTTTGTGGTAGTTGTGGAGGAGGCTCTTTATCTTCTCAGAGGGTAAAGCTGCTCATTGTTCCTGGCAAAAAGCCTCCAGTTCCCGTAAATTCTTGGGCTGTCTTGCATGAACTGCATGTTTGAGGTCTCCCCAGAGTGGCTCAATGATATTGTAATTATGTATGTATGTATGTATATTTTTATTTGTATAGCGCTCCTTGAGGGCAAACCACTTTACAGTAAAATAATAAATCAGTAGTAACAAACAAGGGGTCATTGAAATAAAAAGTAACAACAAGTGCATTATTAGAAATACAATTCACATAAATATAAAATAGAATTACACTACAGATCAAGTGCTCAGTGTCAAGGAAACAAAAGGCTGGAGGACCCTACCCCGTAGGGCTTACAGTCTTAATGGGAGGGTAACATACAGACATAATTCAGAGGTGTTTACGGAGCTGTAGGTTACACTGTTATACAAGTGCCAGTTCACAGAGAGACTGAGATGGCCACTCCAGAACCTTTACTTTATTTTGCTGTAGCCAATGACAGGTCTCCTTGTCCTTGTGTTTTGGATCATTGTCATGTCCAAGTAGGTCCCACGCGCAGCTTGTGGGCTGATGATTGCAAATTTTTCACCAGTATTTTTTTTGTATTTCATCTCAAGTTATTTGTGGGTTATACCGTGGTTTGGTTACAACAGAACCCCTAATTTTCCACTTCTTAATTAGAGTTTGAACACTGCTGACAGGTACTCTCAATTCCTTTGATATTTTCTTATATCCCTTTCCTGTTTTATACAGTTCAACTACCTTTTCCCGCAGATCCTTTGGCAATTATTTTGCTTTCCCCATGACTTAGAATCCAAAAAACATCAGTACAGCACTGGATGAAAAATGCAAGTGTCTGTTGGGAGTCCAGAAAGGCATTGACCTTTTATAAACACCAACTAATTACAAGCAAACAGGTCACAGGAAAATATGGTCACCTTTAATAGCCATTCTAATCCTTTCAAGTTGCGTGCATGTTATCAGGCCAAATCACCAGGGTATATAAACTTTTGATCAGCATCATTTAAGTAGTTTGTGTAGTGATTATGATTTAAAAAGAGTAAACAACCACTAACCATGAGTGAAAGAAAAGTTTTTTGTGTTATGATTCATATTCTCTGAAAATTTGTAAAGAAATCATAAATTCTGCCAGGGTATGTAAACTTATGCGCACAACTGTACAAACTACCTCTCACTGTGCCACATAGAATCACTACATTGTGAGATTGATCCAGGGTCTTGTGGTTAGTATTGCTGTTCCAGCAGGGAGGGAAAGACTTGAAGACAAATCTCCTGAGGTGACCTGCTAGCTCTGCCTCTTCTAACACGGTGTATTGGCTTGTGTATGGGTCTGTCTAGGCTCAATCCAATATCTATAGGTCAGTTGGAATAAGCATGTTGGATGTGGTCCTCTATCAACTAGACTGCACAGGTCCCTTATGTGATCTAACCAAACAATTGATCAGCCTGATTAGGCCCAGATCTTGATGGGAACAGATGCAAATATAGGTGTGCTCCATTCATCAGGTCTATTTTAATTATGTTCAATAAAACAGATTGCTTTAAATTAATCTGCAAGATAAAACACAACTCTATTTGAATCGGTTCTCTAAAGCTATGGACTCATAAATACTGCACCAGAGCTACCTGCCAATTATAAGTCATTAAAAGCAGAGCATACCTGATTTTTACCAGATTTGAAGACTATGGGGCCAATTCAGTAAAGCCCGAAGCGTCTAACTCAAGTGATTATTTGCCAGCGTCACGTCATTTCGCAACTTCGCCAATTTACTAAGTGTCCCTGGCGAAAATTCACTAGCAAAGTAGACAGACTAGTGCAACTTTGCACCCTTACGCCAGGCGAAGTTGTGCACTGATGAAGGGACGTAACTACGCTAATTCACGAAGATGACCATTTTACTAAACGTTACTTCCTGTGCTAGACTTTACTTTGCCAGGTCAGACCTGGCGAGGTTCAATACAATAGATAGGAGTTTGAAAAAAAAAAATTTTTCTAAGTCCCAAAAAAATGCTGGCGTCTTACTTTTTTTAGGGTGATAGTCTGAAAAATTGCTTAATTTTTGGGGGTTACCTCTTCCCCCCCTACATTTCCTACCATATGGCAGCTCAACTATACAGGGGGCACATGTTTAGGGCAATAGGACAACTTTATTTTACTTATTAAAGGTTTGCTGGGCTTGTGTAGTGTAATGTAGTGGCTGTAACATATACTTCTATTATACTTTCATCGCTAGTGTAAATGCGCTTTGCCTGACAAAGCAACGGTACCGCAACTTCGCTACTTTTAGCATTTTAGTGAATTAGCGGCGGTTGATGAAAATTCGCCTAGCGAAGTGCAGCGAATTGTAGCAAAGCTATCCCTAGCGCATTTTCGCTGCTTAGTGAATTTGCCCCTTAATGCCAATTGTTCAGGATCATAATTATCAAGGCCTCATTTTGTTGTGTAGACTATTGCACAATTATTTTTAACATTTTTACTATATTTGCATCATTGATTAACAAGACTTACCAACTAAATATGCTTTTTGTTTTTTACCTCTTAATTATGTATTCTGTTAGTATTTAATGGACTATTATACAGTCTCTTAGCTTGCACGCAATATGTTGTAGTTGTTTTTCCTATGACTTGGGTCTCTGAAGCCTGAGCAGATAAACAATTTTATGGCCAATTTTACACATTTTGACAAATAGTTCTTAGTATGCTAATTCAAATGAATAACTAAATTTTTTACAAGCAATTCTATGAATATTCCACTGACCTCCAACAGAGATCACTCCCACGTGCCTTCTACGGCTGTTCATTTCTGGTCCAAAAAACCAGCTGTTTTTGGTAACAGAGTAACACTCAATACTGCGAAATGGATCTCCTGAGCCCCCACGTCCTCCCACACAAAACAGAACTCCTGAAAATTACAAAAGTTATGTACACTCTTCTCTTGTACCCAACAACTATTAACAGTTTAGGCAGTTATGGATGAAAGTATATTGCACTATATACTACACAGATATCATTCACAAATAACATTTTCAGGTAGCAAAGGGTAACTCGTCAGTGCTAAACAGCTCCCCATAGGGAGGAAGGTCTCACTACTAGAACTATAAACTAGAACTATATTCCTATTTACCTGCTGTCTGTTTTCTTGGGATAGTACGAACGGTGTACTCAAAGTCTGGTAAAGAGCGATTACTCATATGGAGGTGATAATTTCTGGCCTCATCCAGAAGATCTCTGCATTTTAAGTTCTGTTTGATTATGTCTTCTTTGGCAACAACTGACATTAAAAACTCAACTGGTAGCAAGGGTAGGCGCACCTGGAGGAAAAGGTATATGTAATGAGTAGAAATACAAATGATAGAACTGTATGAAAACAACACTGGGCTAATTTGTACCAGCACAGAGGTTAGCATTTATGATATGATCTGCAGCAGACAAATCAAAGCTATCTGGTTATTGGTTGCTATAGGTTAGTATGCAGGTCATTTAATCAAATGTTAGAAAAAAAAAACCTGTCATCTGTAGGCACACTTACAAATATGCAATCTAAAATCATGAAATCACTTAAACGGAATATGCAGACGGAATTTATTTAGAAAAATTTTAATTGCTTACGCTTTATTTAATACATCTTAAAAAGCAAGTTGACGTTTTGGTGTGTCTAAAGGTGGCCATAGACAGGGAGATCCATCAAACGGATCACTCCCCGATATGCCCACATTGAGGTGGGCGATATCGGGCTGATCCGATTGTGGGCCCTAGGGCCCACTGATCGGATCATAATGTAGGCGATATGGGCCAAGATGCGCCCGCGATCCGACTTTCAGCCAGATATCGATCGGGAAAGCCCATTGGAGGGCTCGGTCTGTCGGCAGCTTTTATCGGCCCGTGTATGGGGGCTTTAAGACCTACCTCAAGACCATAAAAAACATTTATGGTGTTGAGGAAGATCTTAGACACAGATGTATTAAATAATATTTAAGGTATTTAAGATGTATTAAATAAAGAGTAAGAGATTTTGATTTCTGTGTATACTCATTATTTTGTTTGTATACATATACTAGGGATGCACCGACTCCACTATTTTGGATTCGGCCAAACCCCCAAATCCGTCGAGAAAGATTCGCCCGAATACCGAATCGTAATTTGCATATGCAAATTAGGGTGGGAAGGGGAAAACATTTTTTACTTCCTTGTTTTGTGACAAAAAGTCATGCAAGATCCCCCCCTAATTTGCATATGTAAATTAGGCTTTGGAGTGGGTTATGCACAGCAGGGAACTTGGACGTGTGTCTTTTTTCATCCTAACATACTATGTTACCATGTTCCCAGCTTTTTATAGATTTTAAAACTTTAGAATATGCGGTCCATCTTCCTACAAAAAGGTCTGCACATAATTATAGATGAAAAAAGATTTGCCAATGAAAATTCTACTGATTAAAACACTTCATTATACAGGTATATCATCGGTTATCCAGAAACCCATTATCCAGAATGTTTTGAATTACAGAAAGTCCATCTCCCATAGACTCCATTATAATCAAATAATCCAAATTTTTAAAAACAATTTCCTTTTTCTCTGTAATAATAAAACAGCATCTTGTACTTTATGCTAGCTAAAATATAATTAATCATTATTGAAAGCAAAACCAGCCTATTGGGTTTATTTAATGTTTAAATAATTTTTAAGTAGTCTTAAGGTATGAAGATCCAAATTACGGAAATATCCATTATCCGGAAAGCCCCAGGTGCCAAGTATTCTGGATAATAGGTCCCATACCTGTACATGCATAATAATTGACCAGTAAGAAAATGGATTCCCAGTACATCAGGCATTTTGATGTTATATTATATATAGAAATAAAAATGTAATTTATTCTTAATGGTATAACACTGGAATCAGTACTGCAAAACTGTACTTAAAGGGGTGGTTCACCTTCAAGTTAACTTTTAGTATATTGTAGAAGGGCCAATTCTAAGAAACTTTTCAATTGGTCTTCATTATTTATTTTTCATAGTTTTTTAATGATTTGCAATTTTCTTCTGTTTCTTTGGAGCTTTCAAATGGGGGTCACTGACATTTAAAAACAAATGCTCTGTAAGGCTACAAATGTAGTTATTGCTACTTTTTATTACTTATTCTATTCAGCCCATCTCCTATTCATATTCCAGTTTCTTATTCAAATCAATGCAGGGTTGCTAGGGTAATTTGTACCCTAGAAACCAAATTACGGACACTGAAAACTAGAGAGCTGCTGAATAAAAAGCTAAATAACTATAAAACCACAAACAATAAAAAATGAAAACCAATTGCAAATTGTCTCTGAATATCACTGTCTACATTATACTAAAAGTTACCTCAAAGTTGAACAACCCCTTTAAAGCTTCCAACTCAATTTAGAGGCAGAAAGAACAGAGCCATAATGATACACATCAGCTGGAGGATTTTTCCATTTTAATGCAGCAGCTGGCTATGGAGACTTGGGGGAAGTTTTCGAAAATGTTATTGTATAATACTGCTTTAAGAATACAACCCTGATTTTGCTGGACAACAGCTCCAACTGTGTAATGTTTGGTTGAGCAGTGCTGTGCAGCAGGGTTTTACTACCCCTATAATAATGTTACCACTGCAGAGAGGCAGTGCAACATTAATCATACATACACAATTTATCCTACTGCCTTAACTGAAAAGAGGTGATTTGGTGAACTTTTGTGGTCCAAGTATCACCAGTATTACCTCCCCAGTGTTTTAAAAGTGACCATGTATGGGGCAATAAAAGTCTCAGTCTCAGACTCAGTCATGCGACAAGGAGAGTATATTGGTGAAAGCAAAAGCACCAAAGGCAAACCATGTACACTGGCTTGAACTGAACTGCAGTGGGAAGCCTGTAATGAAAAGTAAGATATGGCTTCAATATGAAAATTGATATGGGTTGTATAATGGAAAAATGCATTAATCATGCAATAAATCAATGTATTGCACAATAAATCATATTATTTTTAATTTGTGATATGGCCCCTTAAAAGCACAATAGAGTAAGTACAAGAGTGGCGTGTACACTTTCTATGCACTGTAATGGAGAGTGGATAGAAGCAGTTCAAATTTTGGAAAGGTCATCTCCCATAGACTCCATTTTTAAATGTTTTTTTGTAATAAAACAGTACCTAGACTAACTAGGCTGCTTGAATCCATATCAGTGGCAAAACAATCCTTTCCAAAAAAGGAAAATCTTTGTGTACTGACTTACCTGAAACCCCGGGTTGGTGCACCAATCAGTAGAAAATTGCACCGGCCCAGGGTTATACCAGTGAGCACCAAGGAGCGATCCTCCTCATCTTCCTCGTCTTTGCAAGGCTGTGCATGCGCAGTAGAATGAAAAGCCAAACTTTAACTAAAAGTCAGCTATTTCTTTCAACTGCGCATGAGTCGGCCCCATGAAATTTGAAGAAAGAAGAAGCCGGAAGAGGATTGTTCTGTGGTGCTCACTGGTATAACCAAAGGCCGGTGCAGCTTTCTGGTGGTAGGAGTACCGACCTAGGGTTTCAGGTAAGTCAATACAATCACTTGGGGTGCCTAAAATTGGGCACGAAGGCTTTGCTTCTACTTTTCTAGATTTATTTTTTGCAGGCATATGCTAAAGGATCTAAATTACAAAAAAAAAAAAAAAAAAAAAATTCCCAGGTTCCAAGCATTCCATATATTTTTCATCAAATGATAATGAGGATCAGTAAACAGTAAGGGGGAGCTTTATAAAAGAAAAAAAAAAAACAAGATGAGGAAAAAAACGGCAGGCATTAAAACTCACGCAACTTTTTTTCTCTCGAATGCTAGCTTATTTAAAAAAAAAAAAAAAAAATGTGTGTATTTTCACGGAAATATAGTCGCTTGCCAGTGAAAATTTAATTGTTCTTTTCGAGGAGGCTGCTAATCTCATGTGTTTTAATAAACTGGGAAAATAAAAAAAAAATACATAAAGTTTTCAAAGAACATTCCCTTTGATCTCTATACAACCTGAATTTTAAAACAGAGTGTGGTGATGTAGATTGCGTTACATCAAACATGTTAGCACACTCTAAAACTTATCCTTAGCCTAGCTGTTTAAAGGGCACCTATTGTCAAAAACAGCTACCCCCAACCAAATGTGTGGGCACCTATCGTCAAAAACAGTTACCCCCAACTAAATGTGTGGGCCGCCATGAAACATTTGCGCGTGCGTGATGTCAGGCGCATTTTCTTAATGTGAATGCACCTGACGTCACGCACGCGCGCTCCCTCCCAGTGCGAACGCGCTAGCTAGGGGCATTTAAAAAAAAAAAAAAGTACCCCCCATCTATCAGCCCGCACATTTGGTTGGGGGTAACTGTTTTTGACGATAGGTGCCCTTTAAGGGATACTTCCTTCAACACTCAATGATTTCTGTTTCTATAGAAAAATGTTACATGTTTGAACCCCTTTAGCCTGACCCATTATTGTTGAGGTTCAATTGATTTAAATGCTACTCAAGAAATAATCCATGCACATAAGCAATGTAGAGACCCTTACAATCAGACATAAGCCTATGCATTCAGCAAATTGAATGCAAGATGAGTTCATAATCATCTTACTCTAAAACTTCACAAAATAAAAAATACAAAAATGATCTGGCTCGCTTACCTGGGACAGTATTTCATCTAGCCATTCTGTGTGATGCTGTGGGTTGGCATGAAGCCACTTGATAGCTGCATTGTAAACCTGCTTTTCATTCTCAATATTAAGGTCTCCAGAAGACAGCAATTTGTAAAGGTGCTGGGGTGTCATACTCACAAAGTCATCACAATCAGCCACCTCTGTAAAATGGTCACATGCATATCGGTCAGCCATGTCCATCAGGTCAACACGATTGTGGCTCTCTGCAAAGGCTCTAACAGCCAGACAGTTGGAAGGGTGGAAATGCAGCTTCATGTACTCACAACAAGCCTTAGCAACCAGTTCCACTTGAAGGATGCAGGCAGCATAAAGGAGAGGCTGGACGTTGTCTACTGTCAAGGTCACACGGGAGGAGTAAGAAAATTTAACCAAGTCTTCTATAGCATCACCGTCAAAATCTTGTATCTCAATGAGTGTCTGCTTGGTTTCTGCCATATCTGAGAGGAACATGGCACGAAAATAAGGGATCACACAGGCCAGCACTAGTTTGTGGCATGGTATCAGCTTAGAACCAACCTGTTTTGAGTACAAAATATAAAAGTGTTAACATACAAGCATTTCAGAAAACTTTTCAAATTAAACATATTTTTTCAGCGATGTCAACATACTGTAGTTCATCTAGCAAGCAGCGTCCTGCTGGCTGCAAATGGCAGACGAAGTATGCACACGATGCAGCACCGCTGCCTGAACTCTCACGTACCACCGATCCTCACATATTATTAATAACATGTATTTCTATAGCGCCAACTTATTTTGTATCGCTGTAAAGTGAATGTGATTACACAACTAAATAACATGAATTACATACATAGAACATAAGGAGTTACATACATCACAATAAATATGGGGTTACATACATCACAATAAATAAGGGTAAAGGAGGTGAGGAAGGCCCTGTACAGAAAAAGCTTACAATCTAAAGGGAAGGGAATGATACACAAGGTGTGGGAATGGGAAAGATCAGAGTAAAGTGGGTGAGAGATGTAGTACTGTAAGTGGTATTGACTTGGGTAGTTAACAGTGAGTGTAGGCTTCTCTAAAAAAGTGGGTTTTAAGAGATTTTTTGAAAGCTGAAAGATTGAGAGAAAGTCGGACAAACCGTGGGAGAGAATTCCAGAGGAGGGGTGCAGCCCTTGCAAAGTCTTGAATGCGAGCATGTGAGGAGGTAATGAGAGAAGAGTTGAGTAGCAGGTCAGTAGAGGAGCGTAGTAAGCGGTTGGGTGAGTATATGGAGATTAGTTCAGAGATGTAGGGAGGGGCAGAGTTATGAAGTGCTTTGAATGTCAAGGTCATTAATTTGAATTTAATTCTGAAGGGCAGTGGAAGCCAGTGCAGGGATTGGCAGAATGGCATGGCAGAGGAAGAGCGGTTGCTGAGGTGTATAAGCCTAGCAGCAGTGTTCATTATGGACTGGAGAGGCGACAGTTTCTGGAGGGGAAGGCCAATTAAAAGAGAGTTACAATAGTTTAGACGCGATATGACGAGAGAGTGAATAAGAATTTTGCCAGCATCTTGGGTGATAAATGATCGTATCTTGGATACATTCCTTAGGTGGAAGTGACATGACTTAACAAGTGACTGGATATGAGGAGTGAATATCATGGCAGAAGCTAGGATAACCCCAAGGCACCGGGCCTGGGGAGACTGGGTGATAGTGGAATTGATAACGCCAATGGATACTTCCGGGATATAACAGGTGTTAGTTGGAGAGGTTTAATTTAAGGTAGCGTTGTGACATCCAAGTAGAGATAGCAGACAGGCAGGAGGAGACACGAGTTAGGAGTTCTGGGTTGAGATCAGGAGAGGAGAGATAGATCTGAGTATCGTCAGCGTAGAGGTGGTAGTGGAAACCATATGAGCTGATTATAGTGGTGGGAGACCTGGCAGATTTAGTAGGAAAGCATCTGGTGTGGCAGTGAGAATTTTTTTTATTTCGGGAGAGAGGCGTTTACCATATAAGCACCAGAGGGCTACCCCTTAAAGGAGACATTTTGTGTAAAAAAAAATATGTACCAGTGTGTTATACTCATTAAGAAATAGAAGAAATGTGCTTTAAAAAGTAGTGTTTCAGACCGATTAAACCCTAATAATTCCCCCTTCTCTTCCTGCTCCCTGAATTCCCAAGCTGTGCAGGGGAGCCGGAGGCACTCAGCTCACTGCACTGTAGGACAGGAACCAATCAGCAGCTAGCAGGACCTGATGGGGAACAGAAGTTTGCATTGGCTGTCCCCTTCCTACTGTGCTTCTGCCAGGGACCGTTAGGACATGCCCACCCCTCATTTGAAAAAGGTACAGGGACCTGTGAACATCTATAGGGAGCTCTAATAAAGGGATTTAAAAAAAAAAAAGTTAATTTTAGCACTATGTAAAAGCAACACCATATATTGCTCAGAATTGCCTACAAAATAGTTTTTTTTTTCATTTATCCTATACGTCTCCTTTAAAGCTGCCGCTTTAGGTATGGCCCTCAAGTACTACAGAAAAATAAAACGAGCAGTTTGCACAGGATCCTTGGACAAGATGCCCAGCCCAGTGTCAGAGATTAGAAATAAGAACATGCATTGTGCATATATATTTATATACATAATGTACTTAGGATTCTGTTTGGCCAGACACACAGATTCTACCAAATCCGAATCCTGCTGAAGAAGGCAGAATCCTGGATTCAGCGCATCCCTATACTTTTCATAATCATTTCTTCTAGTGAACTGAAGTAGTGAATTTCACATTCAGCAGTAAGTTTAATCAAAAGCAGAATGTTGTTTGAATATAAAATCCCACGTTTCTTTTTGCCACAAGTAAACATTTTTGTTGTGCAGAGTGCCCTAAAAATGAATTGTCCCAATGTAACGGAACCTCTCCAATGAACAGTCAGGAGAGAAAAAAGTGATTGGGCATAGGCTCTCATGTGACTGGCTGTCAATCCGTTTTCAGTTTCTTGTGCTGTATGCATTTCTGTTGAAAATGTAGGTGAGCTAGATTAAAAAAAGGTTAAAATGAGATGGTTGGGTATGTTGCTATGTGTGACAGTTCACTGTATCATCCTTAAAACATTTAATTTTAGGTGCTTCAACACTACCCCAGTGCATTCTATGGTCAATAGCACACATATACACCTGTGCTCCGGACTGCCCCACTGAAGTGCATATTAACAGGCATGGCAACTAACTGTAAGTGCATAAAAGAGGAGTGGATTTGGCCTGAAAATGTAAAACTGCTAATTTCTGATTAAAAATCCTTCTTTCGTAAGCAGACTTTCTAGAAACAAGCAACACACTTTACAGTTAGGAGTAAGCCACTTAAACCTGGACTGCTGCCACACAAATAAATGCCAGCCATGCAGACAGTAACAGAATTCTCTTTTGCTGAAGATATTCTGACCTAATAACCATTACTTTTCAGGAGGCATATTGAGCTGCGCATATGCCATTTACATGGGTGCTCAGACATATGAGTACACAAGATTTTGTTTTTTGGATTGTTCTGAAATGCACTGCAAGGCTGCTGCTGCACCTAAGGCACCTTAGCTTAAGAGGCAAACTCACACTAGAAAAACTTCATGCACTAAAGGAATAAAAATAAAATTTGGGTAAATAGATAGCACGTATAAAATAAAAAATGTTTCTAATATAGTTAGTTAACCAAAAATGTAAGGTATAAAGTCTGGAATGACTGGATGTCTGAAATAATAACAAAAACACTACTTCATAATTTGCAGCGGGATCATAACTGTGTGTTGCTTTTTAATTTTAGCTGAATGCTGAGGTTCAATTGTAAACTCACTGAACAGTTAAGTCCCATGTGGTCCCCCTTCAAGTCACTGACTAAGTAGTGTTCTGGCTATTATGTTAGACATCCAGTCACTCCAGCCTTTATACATTACATTTTTTGGCTAACTATATTAGAAATATTTATTATTTTGCACAGCCTATTTCACCAGTTTTTATTTTTACACTTTACTAGTTTAAGATGAGCGTCTTACCTTAAGCGTGACGTCACATAGCTCCCCCACTTCATAAAAACGGAGAAGGGAACTATGAAACTCCTTCCATGCCTCGTCAGCCTCAAAGACAAAAGTGCCATCACCCTCCAACTCACTGGTTAAGGATTTTTCCCGTTGGATCTGTCTTCGTCCTTTAACTTGTCTTGGCTTGACTTGCTCAGGGAGCATGGATTCCGATGCCATGGGGATGAATGAAAACTGTTCATTTCAATTTTTAAAACCTACACAAGCAGCCATTTTATCTGAAACACAACATAAATAGTTTAGTGGTAAGTCCACAGAAAAACCCTACAAACAAAAGCAGTTAATTTCGGCAATCCAATAGCTGTAGTCAGAGTATAAAGACAACACAGTAACACAGCGCTGTGAACGCTCCGATGTTATGGAAAGTTACCAAGTCACTCTAATCATGCATTCCCCCGATTTCTGAGGATCTCGAACAATTTGCAGCCAAAAATAAAATCCGGTGTGATCATGCGCAGATGGGTTTAGCGACGTCAGTGGAGCAAAGTGCGTATGCGCAGCGCAGTTTCGGCGGCTTCGGCAACGTTTTGCGCATGCGCGTGATTTACGTCAGCTGATGATGCTGGATGTGACATGACGAACCAGAGCGTCGCTTTGAAAAGTTGACAGCTTTGCACATTACAAAACACGGATGGATTGTATGATGAGAACCTGTGTATATCATTTATATTTATTAATTAAACTTACCTCTGGACGTGTAAAAAAGAAATAAGTGAACCTTTAGCATTTTGCGTTGGAATTGAGCTTTGCAATAGCAGATGGTTATTTGGAGTAGGTGGTTGTACTGTGTTATAGTTCTGCACCAACTGTAGTATCAAATGCTGTCAGAGAACTGAAGTTTGACGCTATTCCCCAGAAGTCTATGTAAAAATGGGGCTTTAAAGGAGATGCAAACCCAAAAGTTAAAAAACCCCTACCCTACATAGACCCCTCCTCCCAAGCTAAGTGTTATCCTGGGCAAAGCCCCCTAACTTTTTACTTAGCCCATACCTCCCAACTGTCCCTTTTTTGGAGGGACAGTCCCTCTTTTGAGAGCTCAACCCGCTGTCCCTCATTTGCACTGGAAAGTCCCTCTTTTCTCTGCACTGAACAGCCAGAAAAAGAAGCAAAGATTTTAACTTAATTGGCTTTTGGCAGAGAGTCCAGAACAGCTAATAGGTGCAAATAAGATACTTTGTAACACTTTAGAGATAAGAAAATAAGTAATTGTAACAGTTTAGATAAGGAGAAATATTTTCAAACTTTCATAACCTGTCAAATTTAGTAAAATAAACATGGTAATTAGGAGGTGTGGCCTCAAAAATGGGCGTGGTCACAAAAATGTTGACGTGCTGTGGGCATAAAAACTTTTTGTCCCTCTTTTTACATCCAGAATGTTGGGAGGTATGCTTAGCCCTCCATGCAGATTCAGGCATAGGAGGTTATGGGCACCATTTTCAGAGGCTACTGTAATCTTTGGAATGAGACTTTTGTGGAGTAACAGAAAATTGCTCCAATTGAACATGCGCTACTACACTGGTCTTATTCCGAAGATTACCAAAGCACTGAAGCCCGTGAACTCCGATTCCTGAATCTGCATGGAGGAGGGGTAAGTAAAAAGTTAGGGGAATTTGCCTGGGGTAACACTAGGGTTGCCACCTGACAGGTAAAAATTATGGTTGATCCCAATTAGGGTTGCCACCTTTTCTTTAAAGAAATACCGGCCTTCCTATATATTCTGCTTTTTTCCCTATTAATAACATTGGGACCAGCCATCCAAAATACCGGGCAGGCCGGTAAAAAACCGGCCAGGTGGCAACCCTAATCCCAATGTTATTAATAGGAAAAAAAGCAAAATATATAGGAAGGCCGTTATTTTGTTGCAGAAAAGCTGGCAGTAGTAAAGTCTAGCGAAAGAGGTAACGTTCAGTAAAATGGTCATCTTAGTGAATTAGCGTAGTTACATCCCTTATTCAGTGCGCAACTTCGCCTGGCATACGGGTACGAATTTGCACTAGTCTATCTACTTCGCTAGCGAATTTTCGCCAGAGTCAGTGTTAGTAAATTAGAGAAGTTGCGAAATGACGTGATGCTGGTGAATAAGCCCCCTAGGCTGGAGGGAGGGGGTCTATTTAGGCTAGGTTTTTTTTTACTTTTCGGTTTGCTTCTCCTTTAGTATAAGATATGTTATTCTATGGAGTATATATTCATGGTAATTAGAGAAATGCAACATCTGCAAATCAAACCAGTAAATTTGCACTAGGTTTATTACCAATTCACACAGGAACATTTCAGTCTAACTGAGTAGTTTATAAAAGAAAGACTGATTTCCTATTTGACTGATAAAAAAAGCAGCATGCAACTAGTTTTCTAAATTCAGAACCAATGGTGATCTAAAGAGGAGCTATTTTTAAATATTGGTTGTGTAGTTTTTAATTCATTCCAACTGCAATGTAGTTTTCTGACAATTGTTTTGTGTAGGAATTATTGCTGTGCTTTTGGACAATATATGCTTTAATATGCTTTTGTTTACCAAAACCACGCACAAAGGAATGTGCATTTTTGTTACAGTTTATCCAGTCATTTCTGAGAATTTTTTAAAGTAAGCTTACACTGGGGTTTATAGCATTTCTGTAAGGTGTGGAACATGGACGGACTGGGCAAAAAAAATCAAAGCAGCCCACAGGCTAAGTTTAGCCCGTGTAACATTAGCCTATACTTGGACAATTGTTTAGATCCTCCAAGTAATATGTAGTAGCACATATCTAAAAATACTGTAACTTATTTTACCTCTGATCTGTAGAAAACATTAAAAAGATTTGCAATGGGACATAATACAACTGTCGGAGGAGAATGATGTATGCTGTGTTTTCATTAGAGAAGACAAAATACAGGTAGATGCATGAAAACAAGGAATCATAACATATTCGGCTCAGATTTTACATTACAGCATGATTAGATTTTGTTGCCTTAGATTTTGTTGGATAGCTAAGTCTTTAGCAATACATAGCGAAAGTAGCCTTGGTTGGGTTACCTTGGCCACACACTTCACAACATTGAAAGAGGGTTTGCCACGGAGTCCCACAACCTGCAGCTGCACCCAGGGCTGAATTAGAGGTAAGCAGAAGAGGCACGTGCCTAGGGTGCACAGACGGGGGGGCGCTAGGCAGCACCTCTTCTGCCTGCAAACCTTGAGTTCGGGTCCTAATTCCTCACCTGCTAACACTGTAACTGCTCAGCAGGGCCACCATCAGGGGGTACTCCAGTACCAGGCCCGAAGGGGGGCCTGGCTGTGCTGCATTTTTCGAAATAGCCAAGCCCCCCTTGATTGTGCCGAGCCGTGCTGCCTCTTCCATCCTGAAAAGCTGAGGTGGCGAACAGCTGAAGTCCCTAAAGTGGGGGAAAAGATCTGAGGTCCTGAAGCAGCAAAAAGACCCGAAGTCACAAAAACAGCCGAAATTGAAGCCCTGAAGCAATGGAAAGACCCAAAGTCACGAAAACAGATGAAATTGAAGTCCTGAAGCGGGGAAAAGACCCAAAGTCACAAAAGGAAGCCGAAGTTGAAGTCCTGAAGCCATGAGTTCAATGCTACTGAACATCAATGTGTGTTTTTTTTATTTATTTTTATCCCCTGCCACCAATGTTTTTTTTAAAAGATATTCTCTGGGTCCCGACATTTTTTTAGGGATCTATAAAAACTTACAGAAACCATCAATAACCAATCCAAGTGGTAAAGGGGGCCTGGTCCTTATTTTCTGACTAATTTCCTTTCTATGCCCTGTGCTCATTCTTAAAGTGCACTTCACAATAAATGCAACTTACAAATTGCAGTCTGTTCCCCGTCAAGCAAGAAGATGAATCAAGACCCACAAGCACCTCAGACTGGCTGGAGGCTTACCCGGAGTTAGGACAGGAAGCACAGCAGTGGAGAGATGCCGGAGAGCCGAATATCGTGGTACAGAGGGGGGGATGCAGAAGAGTAATCAGCAGATCCAAGGTCAGGTCAGGCAGCTTAGGTTCTCAGGAGGGGATTAAGGCACATGTCAGCAACAGGTAGATCAGGTGAAGTAACAATGCAAGGATACAAGTGCTTAGCCCCTTTAAGTGCTGGACGCCAGGCGTCATCACGGCCTTCTGCATTCTTGGAATGTATTGGAACACATGGACGCCTTGTGTTCCACTCCTCACATGTGCAGTTCCAGACTGAGAATTAAAATAGGCCCGGGTATTTCAGGTACACAGAGGCCCAAAACAGAGGCCCAAACAGCCCCCACCAGCCAACTAAATACTGACTTTCTATGGGATCTTATAGCAGTCCCTCTGGCATTTGCCAGAACCCACAGATTGCCAGTCCGGGCCTGCTCCCCCAAAAGGGCGGCCTCTGGATGTGAACCATGGCTGAAAATGATACTTGTTATGGAACTTTTTAAGTAGTTTAACAGCTGTCACGGTTGATCCCAAAACCCAGAACAATCCTGGTTGGGGCTCAGCCAATTTTTTGCTTTGGGAGGACCCCTCCCCTACTTGGGTGCCACCAGGTCTTAAAGTGAAAGGACCAGAAAGAGAGTTCTGGGCAGGCAGGTTAACCACACATAGTACAGGAAAGGAGAACAAGAATCGTGGTCGTGGACAGGCCGAGTCAGACGAGAGCAGGCAGAGAATTTTGGCCTTGATAACTTTTAACTCGGGTTCAGCCATAGGGTAAATACGCTCAGACGGTATTTGAGAACCAGGAAGAATAAGGCAGTCGTAGATACGATGAGGAGGGAGTGAATCTGCACCTTCCTTTTCTTGCCTCCCCACTGTAGAGAGAGGGACAAAGTAAGAATGGGTGCAAGAGAACAACATGAACAATGTGATTCAGAGTTCTTAGAAATAAGTAGGAAATCATGTTGTATCAAAGTTCTAGTTGGACAGCTGTTGAGGAGGCGGCCAGCCAAACCACAATACAGACAAAAATTCAAACATCTCCGACTTTGGCTCCTGGGTCCATCCGAATAGGCAGGGGAGCCTTAGGAAGCCAAGAAGATTGCATCTGACCAATAGAGCCGATGCACTGGTCGGGGTCTACTCCCGCGACGGAAGCCTGGAACTCGTGTAGGGGTGCGACCCAACATAGCGGACCGACCGGAACTGCGGCACTGGATGCACTGCCACAGGAAAAAAAACTGGCAGGTCCCCCACATGTACCATCAAGGGGTGAGTGTATTATAGTACCTGAAGACCCAACTCCCCAGCTGCAACACCACCCGTCCTCCCTGCAGCTACATGGCCCAACACTAGCATACTGGATGGGACCCGGAGGCCTAAACTGAGTGCCTAGGGAATGCTACTGACTATCTTCCCAGCAGAATTAACTTACCCCGCAAGAATCATCAAGGGGTGGGTGCAACACAGCCCCTGAAGGCCAGACTTCCCAGCTGCATCAATATCTGATCCCCTGCAGTTACTTTCCCTAATGCAAGCAGGTTGGATGGAAGCTGGAGGCCTGAGCATCCAGGCATCCAGAGGACACTATTGACCTACTGCCCAGAAGACCAATAGCATAGCAGTGGGTCCATGGTACATAGCACTGTTCCCAGCATCCAATTCACACCCAAACTGCCTCAGCCATTGCCACATCACAGGAGATCACCAGCTTCCAACATAAAGGCTGTTTGGGCAGGAACAAATACTCAACATAGCCAAACGACATATGAGTTGTAATACTGCCTACTGCACCCAATCTATGCCCAGCCAAATTGTCCCTTGAGACAGGACAGATATGGAACACTGAACAAATGTAGAGGGTCCCATTGAGAGGTCCGTGAACCACAGTCTACATCCTTTCTCAGAGATCCTACCCCAGTGACAAACACAGAACCTATTATAAAACACTGTTATTCCTAAGATGAGAAGCAGTAAAACACAAATAGTAATGGCAGATGCAACATCCAAACTTGAGCAATTTGCCAGACACTGGCAGGACATCACTCTCCACCAAAATAGAAGAAGTCAAAATTGACCTCTCGCTGCTCCAGGCTGACCTCCAGAATATGCATGAGAGAGTGCGTGAGACAGAAAACAGAGTCTCGAGTTTGCAAGTAAATGAAACTCAAAGCTTGCACCGATAAGCTGGAAGTCTATGAGAACCGGCAGCGACGCAACAATGCATTTATTGTGGGACTCACTGAGAGGGCAGAAGGGAATGACCCAGTAGCTTTTGCATAAAAATGGCTTAGGGATGCTTTACCCACAGTCACCTTCTTATCCTTCTATGCAGTGATTGAGCCCATCAAGTGCCAGGCCGGAGTCCTCCTCCAGGGACACCACCCAGACCCTTCTTAATTCAACTGCTGAACTTCAGAGATGGGATGCCATTCTACAGGCTACCAGACAAAGCCCAGACATCATGGTGGAAGGGAAAAAGGTATCTATCTTCCAGACTACTTGGCAGAACTTCAGAGGCAACGGAGCACTTTCACAGCAGTCAAGTGCCTACTCAAATATTTCAAATGCTTAAACGGTACTGTGATGTTTACGATGTGATGGAACCATGCATGATACGATGTTGTTGTTTTGTTTATTGTTGTAAAATGCAAAATAAAAACCTGTTGGGACAGAAGCTGCATGTAATGAATATAAACACTATAATAAATGTTGTAAATCAGCAATGAAATGTGCATTGCGGTGGAGGCGAAAACTAACCCCAAAAAGTTTTTTAAGTATAGTAATAGTAAAAAGATGCAGGTTGCTCTTTTAAATAATAGTACCAGTATGGTTATAACAGATACAGAAAAGGCAAATATGCTAAATCAATTCTTTTCTTCAGTGTATACAATAGAGGAGTCTGAGTTCCCAGGCTCATTTCATAGCTGCACTGATGGCTCAGTCAGGATATGATTCAAAAAGCTTTAATAAAAATTAATGTAAACAAGGCTCCAGGTCCTGATAGCATACACCCTCGGGTTCTAAGAGATTTTCTCAGATTAGCTTTCATCTGATATGGTGCCTATGGATTGGAGGAAAGCTGATATTCCAGTATTTAAAAATAAGATGCTGGACAGTGGGGGGGGCAGTAGATGTGATCTATTTGGATTTTTTTAAAGCGTTTGATACCGTGCCCCACAAACGTATGCTTTCTAAACTAAGGTATGTTGGGCTTAATGAAGTCGTTTGCACATGGATAGGAAACTGGCTACAGGATCGGGCACAAAGGGTGGCTGTTAATGGTACATTTTCTACTTGGAATAAGGTTCTTAGTGGGGTCCCTCAGGGTTCGGTGTTGGGTCCACTTTTATTTAACTTGTTCATTAATGACTTATGGGAGGGTATTGTAAGTAATGTATTAGTGTTTGCAGATGACCCAAAACTATCCAGCCCAATTAATTCCATCCAGGATGTGGCATCCTTGCAACAGGATTTTGACAAACTGGCAATCTGGGTAGCTAAGTGGCTAATGAGATTTAAAAAATAAATAATGAAAACCAATTAAAAAGTTGCTTAGAATTGGATTAGAAAAGGTGAACCACCCCTTTAAGAGAGTTTTTTTTTGCAGCAGATAATCTCCATTTGACAGCTCATTTACTTGTTATCTAACTTGTCTGCAATTATACAGTCAAAGTCAACTGTTCCAATCCTAATTAAAGTATTCACTTAAAGTGGACCTGTCACCCCAAAAAATTATTCAAAATCATATTTTATCACATTAGTCAAGCAAAATAAACATTAATTACACGATATAAATTATTTTATTCTTGTTTCCTTCAGTCTGGGAATTCATAATTATAGCAAGCAGGCAGGAGCCATTTTGTGGACACTGTTATTAAGACAAGCCTTGCATCATCTCAGAATCTTGTTTGTGCACCAGAATGAGGGACCCGATGTCTATCCCCATGTCCTGGCTACACAATTAAATGGTTAAGAGAACTGGGGGAATGTGTGGAGAGCAGTGACATCTAGGAAGTGCTGAATGGAAAGTGAAAGTAATTATCTGCCCTGCCTCTATGCCTAAGGCATAGAGGAGTGTCAGACAATATTTGATTGACAGCTGAGATTTTTAAATGAGCTTAAAACAGCTACGAATGCTTTAATAAAAATTTGAAATTAGTTTTCATGTTTAATTTGAAAAGGACTTTTATTATACAGATTTTTGTGTCTGGCTGACAGGTCCACTTTAAAAATGTTTTTGCTGTAAAATAGCAAATCATTATAAAACAAGTTGTGACTTTATTGTAATAAACAAGAGAATGATATGTTATCTTTTTAAATAACTCTACCTTCCACTTCCTTGTGCACTTCCGCCACGTGTGCTGTGCGCCTCCTTTTTAGGTCACTCCAGATTCACTGGAGGCGGCAGAGAGGCAGGCACACATCAAAGTGCTGCGCAGCCTGTGCCTCAGCCGCTGCTTGACATTCCGGTGGAGTGCCTGGATTCCTAGTGTACCAGGAGGGATATTGGCATCTTTGACGCGTGTCACGTGATGCATGCAAGTTTGGCGCGCAGGGCAGAATTTCAACGCAACATCACCAAAATCAATGAATTGACTGTTACACTCAAATACATAGATTTTTTTTAAAACAATTATTTTCAATGTCACTATATTTGCTAACCATGCAGCAATATTAGAAATATCATTATTAGAATTAAAGTTATAATTAGATTAAGAGGTAAGCCTGAGGCCTAAAACATTACCCAGAAAATGTGGCATTATTGGAAGCCACATAATTTTTAGTAGCCTTGGCAGACCAGAAGAAATTGGACAAGCTTCTGGCAGTAGTAGAACCAAAGTAAAATTACAATTACACTTAGAAGAGGTAGGCCTGAAGCACAAATGACCCAGAAAATGGGGTATTATTGGAAGCTACATAATTTTTAGGAGCCTTGGCAGACCCCACTCAGAAGAAATTAGACAAGCTTATACCAGTAGTAGCATCAACATAGAATTAATATTACAATTACAAGAGGTAGACCCCAACCAGAAAAAATTACACAGAAGAAATGTGGCATTATTAGAAGCCACATAATTTTTAGGAGCCTTGGCAGACCCCATTATATTGTTTTAGTTGCACGTTTCACATAATGCAAACCTTCAATACAAGTATAATATAACACAACACTAGCATTAGTTGTAGAGTTTGACGAAATTGTTAATAATTTGTTATTTGTATGATGACTGAGGCAGTAGGAATTTTGGAAGCAGTCGTTTCAGAGACCTCATTTGTGTACTTGCAGACATCGAACTTAGAGGCAGGACTTTGGGTAATAACAGTGTGACTACATTTGCCAACCAAGCAGCAGCATTGGAATCAACTGTATTAGAACCATAAGAATTACATGAGGCAGGCCTAAAACCAAACACATTTGCCAAATCATGAGGCTGTAGTAACAATAGCAGCAGTTTTTTAATTAATTATATTAGAACAAAAGAGTTAAATTAGGCAGGCCTCAAATAGAAGACATTTGCCAAATGTTGAGGCAGTAGTAGCAACAGCAGCAGTTTTTGAATTAATTATATTAGAACAGAAGAATTAAATAAGGCAGACCTCAAATAGAAGACATTTGCCATATGATGAGCCAGTAGTAGCAACAGCAGCCGTTTTTGAATAAATTATATTAGAACAGAGGTATTAAATGAGGCAGGCCTCAAAAAGAAGACATTTGCCAAATGATGAGGATGAAGTAGCAACAGCAGCAGTTTTTGAATTAATTATATTAGAACAGAAGAATTAAATAAGTCAGGTCTCAAACAGAAGACATTTGCCAAATGATGAGGCAGTAGTAGCAACAGCAGCAGCAGTAGTTTTAGAATGAACTATATTAGGACAAGAAGAATTAAATGAGGCAGACCTCAAACAGAAGAAATTAAGCGCCAATGTTAGAAACAAAATTTTTAGAAGCCATGTTAGGCCTTAACCATAAGAAATTAGCCGACTAAGTGGCAATATTAGAAGCGACATTTTTAGAAGCCATGTTAGGCCTCAACAATAAGAAATTAGCCAACTAAGCGGCAATATTAGAAGCGACACTTTTATAAGCCATTTTAGGCCTCAACCATAAGAAATTTACCGACTAAGTGGCAATATTAGGAGCAATATTTTCAGAAGCCGTTTTAGGCCTCAACCTGAAAAAATTTCACATATAATAGGCAATATTAGAACATTTTTGGAAGCCATGTTAGAACTCAACTACAAAAAAAAATTGCTGACAATGCAGCAGTAGTATCTGCAATAGCAACAGGAGCTTTGATAGGCCCCCACCAGAAAAAAAAAAAAAAAATCGCCGAAAATGCAGCAGTAGTATCTACGATAGCAGTAGGGCCTTGATAGTCCCCCACCAGAAAAAAAAATTGCTGACAATGCAGCACAGCAGCAGTCCTACTAGGGCTAGTAGCAGACTGCAGCAGGTGCAGACAGATGGTGAATAGGCAATACTACTACGAAGTAGAGTATAGGCAGCAATGAAGAAAGGAGGCTGTGAGGAGGAGGAGGAGAGGAAGCTAGTCTCTGCTGTCTGCAGTCGGCACTTGGATATCCCCGCTTATCCAGGCCTCACTAATTTTTATGAATGCCAGCATATCCACGCTGCCAGTGAATAGCCGTGTCCACTCCACCTGCAGCATTGACAGGACACTGACAGGGGGGCAAGCCAGCACCTCCAGAGCATACTGTCCCAGTTCTGGCCACTGGTCGAGCCTCGATACCAAAAACTGCATTGGGTCATCATCAGGACAAATGGCGTCCTGCTCACTGACTGACCATGTAGTCAGCCACCATATGCCCCACCCACTGTTGGTGGTGGTTTTGGGTACTGACTGGGCCTGCTGCTGCCTGTTGAGGCTCGATAAATCTCTTCCATGCACCCATGAGATCTCCACCTTTGCTGCTACTGCTGCTAGGCCCCCGTCTCTGCTGGGTGTGTGGAGTAGTGGAGGCCTGAGAAGTCTCAGACTTCCTGGGTCAGCCAGTCTACCACAGCCTCTGCCTGCTGCAAGTGAATGGGTCACGAAGCATTGGCCAAAAAAATCTGGCACAGTCCTACATGTGCCAGTTGCCCCACTGCAACCCAGAGCCACCTGCTGCTGTGGCACTTGCTGCTGTTGCTGTTGTTGCTGCTGCTGTGATAGCAGCTGCTGTGATTGCAGCTGGTGTTGCACTACAGTGCCTGGACAGGGCATAGTACGTGGGCTGGGCTGTTGTGGGGATGGATGCCCAAGGCCAACACCACGGCCTCCCCTCCCTATCCCACCCTTCTTCCCACCACCTCCACCCAGACCACGCCCCCCTTTCCCACAGCCCGTCATATTGGGCAAAACTAAACTTAAAAAAACTAATAAATAAGGGGGTTTTTTTTTTGGATATTTGGGGGAAGAAAAGTGTGTGTACCAACAAAGGAATACACACACACAAGCACAGGCAAAGCCAGTTAGCCCTAACAAGTGCTACTGGGTGGTGAGCAGGCAAGCAGCAGAGGGAAAATAGTAAACTGAAATCCACAACCTCCACAAAAAACCTCTCTAACCTGCTTTCTCTAACCTACCAAAAATGCCCTGAGTAATGGACGCCTCTGCACCTCCTTATATAGAGGGCTCACATCTGATTGGCTGCTGTTGCTGAAGTTCCGTTTGTCACGTGTCCTTTTTCGGATGTGCACCTTCAGCGTCGAACTCGGAGCGTGTCGGAAAATTTGGCGCGCTGTAAAAAGATTCGGCCACGGCAAAACAAGCAAATTCGCTGCAAATCTGACTGGCGAAATTTTTCACCCATCAGTATTTGTGACTTTGGGTCTTTTAGCAGCTTTAGGACTTCAACTTGGGCTCCTTTTGTGACTTTGGGTCTTCTTGCGGCTTCGGGACTTGAAGCTCAGCTCCTTTTGTGGATGTGGGTCTTTTTGCGGCTTTGGAACTTCAGCTTGGGCTCCTTTTATGGCTTTGGTTCTTTTCACGGCTTCAACTTTGGCTGTTTGTAACTTCAGCGGTTTGTGACTATGGCAGTTCGGGACTACGGCAGATGCACAGCTTTGGCGCTGTCAAGGAGGGCCCGTCTATTTCTAAAAGTGTAGCACAGCTGGCCCCCCTGTAGGCCAGGGCCCAGTACAGCAGTACCCACTGTGCTCCCCTGCTAACAGTTAACAATATATTTCATCAAAAGAGTGCTGAATCGTAGCCAGAGTCATATCAACACTTTCAGTAGTGAATTTAATCATTGTAATACCTATTATTGCATCTTTGCTATAAAACCACTTTTATTTGCATTTTGTAAAGGTTTTTATAGTAGGTCAGTAAAATATTGAACAGGGTGAATTATAAACTGATACGACCCTAGACAACTTTTATTTCTGCTTTCAGTCACTAAGGGCTCTTACACATAAGAGTTTTTTTCATGCATTCTCTTGCAAAGGAGCATTCATGCATTCCACTGCAAGGGAACACAGCAACAACTCACGTGTAAGAGCCCTTACTAGATGATTCTAGTATGAGGTGATTCATTTGCAATTTAATGGATATTGAGATTTCAGTATACATATGTTTAAATCTTTTTTTATTTAGTGCAAAAAAAGTAATGGTCACTTTTCTTTGTACAATGTAAATATTTTGTTCATAGGCATGCATTTATACTTTACTACACATTGCAACAATTTTCCTACTCCATTTTTCATCATTAAGGACAGAGAGCATAAAGCGTGCCACATCTCCTCGAGCTACAGTGTTTGTTACTGGGTATCCATCATCACCTGGGACAAAAAAGCCTTCTGAAGTCATTATTTCTTTGTCTGGAAAAAAAAAATGATTATAATAAGGGCAAGGGCACACAGAGCTGATTGCCTATTTTCCTCAACAGACATATTTAACAGAGATGGAGGAAAATGGATCTGCTCTTATGCACACAATGCCATAGCTCTATTGACAGGCCCAGCGCCAGCCTGTGTGGAGCTATATCAGCAAAAATATGCAAATATATGCATTTTTGTGACAATAGCCACCCAGCCAGTGGTATAACTATATTTTATTGGGCCCCAGAGCAAATTAATTTTAGCCCCCCCCCCAAATTTCCAGAATTTGTCCTGTTTTGCCAATATATAATGAAATGGTTCATTAATTAGGGCCTCATGCCCCCCATACCTCCTGGACCCCCTGCAGCTTCAGGTCCTCTGTAGTTATGCCCCTGCACTCAACACAATGGAGTTGCAGGGCGTGTGTATAAGAGCAGATCTGCTTTCCTCTGACTCATATCATACAAGGGCAGATAAAAGCTGCCAACTAGATCCTTTCGAAACAGAGTTGGCAGCTTACCTTATGTTTTCCCCATTGGAAGAATACCTCACAGGCTTATGGATCTGTGCATCAGTGAGGTGTAAATTGTGCATAGACATCTTGGAAGTAGCAGAAAATTTTAAAATATTTAGTTTTAAATTGTATTACACACCAAATGGCCTATTTATCATGCTGTGTAAACTCGGAGGAAAAGATCAGGTCTTTGGCTTTGTTTTCTAACTTGTAGGTGACTGTTGATTGATCACAACAATAATTATCACAAATAATTATTATTCTTAATGTATAGTGGCAAATCCTACCTGTGGCTGGATTATTCTGAAGTCCAGGGGGTCTTACAACAGTCCAGTTAAGATCGGAACATTCCTTTTCCAAGTACTGCTCCATCTCATACATGTTGTTCAGCACACTTCTGATAAGTGGTATGAGTAGATTGCGAACGAAAAAGGAAGAATTGTTTCCTGAGCCAGCTTTGGAAAAAGAAACAATATGGTTTGAAGGAGTTACAGTGTTTATTTTACATGAATAGTAATAAAATATTTTATGAAGCCACCATAGTAAAAATATAAGGACAAAATTCCCTTAAATGTTAAAGGAAGATATCTGAATCGTCATGCAAGGTGTAGAAACTGTCACTGGTGTCCAATGTTAAAGGATAGCTGAGTTATTATTACCATCATACAAAGTACTTTTTTATTACAGAGAAAAATTTAAATTTTTTTTAAAGGAAAACTATACCACCCCCCAAATCAATACTTATGCAACAGATAGTTTAAATCATATTAAGAAGCATATTTAAGACCATTACTAAACTGGTATATACTGTATATTTAAGTAAATATTTCCCTTGGGCCTCATTTTATGATATTCTCTTTGAGCCTCGAGGTCACCTGACCTGATATACTGCAGCTCTAACTCTAACAGGAAGAAGTGTGGAAGCAAAAAAGACAGAACTTTGTCCATAATTGACTCATATGACCAACATGTATGGTTTGTTTGTTTTGTTTTTGTGCACCGTGAATCATAGGATCCCAGGAGGCGGCACTTATTTCTTAAAATGGCAATTTTCTATTTAGGATTACCCAATGGCACATACAACTAAAAAAGTGTATTATTACGAAAATGTTTTATTGACATGAAACATGGTTTTACATATGAACTGTTTTATGCAATATGTTCAGGGGGGTATAGTTTTCCTTTAATATGTTTTTAGGAGATTGCCTTCAGAGCTTTCTGGATATTGGGATTCCGGATGAGAACTCCCATCTGCATTTTGATGTATTCAGCATGTACTTCAATAGACACACATTCAAACATTCGTATGTATGAACCCTCTAATGTCAAATATATATATATATATATATATATATATAAACATTGTGCTTCATGGAATCATTGCTAATCCACCAGATGCATTATATATGTAACTTTTCTTTGGACCTGTGTCATATAAGTGATTTGCAGCATTGTTTCATTGTTTTCTAAGAGGTAAGCTATATGGTGTACTTGCAAAAGTAAACACTTGAAATAGCACATTGTATTTAAACACTTTTAAGTGTGTTTTGTACACTCGGTTTTTTGTTTAGCCATGGTTTGCTCTGGTTGGTACAGTACCATAGATCAAACTTTAGTTCGTTAACATAAAATGGCAGTTATGAAAGGTTAAACAGTTATGTTTTCATGAATAATGTAATTAGCAAAAGCAATACTGTGTGTCAAAGTGAGTGCAAAGCATACTTACGGCCAGTATACCAAGAAGTCATTGTCACCACCCTGTTTACTCCAGCTTGACGCATGGCTGTCGCCATGGCTTTCATAGAGTCAGTGTATCCAGATATAGATGAAAAGAGTTTGTACTGAAAACCCAGGCAAGACATGACAGCATCCTGTCCCTTGAAATGTTCTTGTAAAGATTCTGATGAAAATATGTTGGCTTCTAACACCTACAAAGCATTTACATATATTAGTTTCCTGATTTGTACTCATGTTAGTATATATTTATAGACAGTTCTTGAAAAATTATGAATTATAAGTATGCAATCCCTTATCTGGAGACCCAATAACCAGGAAGCTTAACATTACCAGAAGGTTATCTCTTACAGAGTCCATTGTAACCAAATAATTCTATTTTTTATTTCCTTTTTTCTGTAAAAACATAACAGTGCCTTATATCTGACCCTAACTAAATTGCATACATCCATATTTGTAGCAAAGAAATCCTTTTGGGTCTATTTAATGCTGATCTGGTCCTTAGTAGTACAGATAATAGACTACACTTTCTTATGTAACCTATATTCATGTTATCTTTGGGCGACTGAAGATAAGCCTTTATTCAGAAAGTCCCCTAAAGATTTGGATAATTTTAGAAGAATAAGGGTCCTAGCTGTACCAACCATAGCATAAAGATTAAAGTGTACAGTTTTACAAGACTTGCTTAGGTTCCACTTGAAGATCCTGATACTTGGAATTGGAAACTTCAGAGATGCCTAAATTGATACAGGGAAGGTTGAATGGCGGAGCTCAGTCCCAGCGAGCTCGGCAACTTCTTCCGATATCTTTGTAATCACAGATTATTGTTCGCCAGTAGCGCTGACAGACATATCCACGGGAGACAGCTGTGTTAATAGCAAATCCAGCTTTATTCAAACATACATGGTGGTTAACAGCTGTGAGTGTGCAGCAAAGAACTAACGCGTTTCGTGACCCTACATGAAGTGCCCGGTTGTAGGGTCATGAGACGCGTTATTTCTTTGCTGCACACTCACCACTGTTAACCACCGTGTATGTTTGAATAAAGCCGGATTTGCTATTAAAGCAGCTGTCTTCCGTGGATATGTCTGTCAGCGCTACTGCCGAACAATAATCTGTGATTACATGGCTAAATACACTGTACAATTACTGAGCGCAGATGGGTAAAGCACTGGCTGTGTTCTTTGTACAAAGTAAGCTACATAGCAATTTAGGTTGAAAAAAAGACACATATCCATCAAGTTCAACCTTTGAACTCTATTTTAACCTGCCTAACTGCTAGTTGATCCAAAAGAAAGAAAAAACCCCATTTGAAGCCTCTTCAATTTGCCTCGGGAGGGGGGGGATTCCTTCCTGACTCCAAAATGAACTAGTCCCTGGATCTTTTTTCAGAAAAGAAGGTGACATTAGACTAATAACTAAAATAAATATGGTTTTTTATTTGGTTGTATTACCCACACTTATATTTGTCTGGGCTTGGTAACTGCTAAATATTTGTGCTGTGATTATCCTCCTGGAGGTTGTCTTTCTATCCACCCAACTGATTTAATAAGCCTGATGGGGGAAGTTCTGTAACACCCTTCCTGCACTTTGTCCACAAGGGCCTATCCCAGAAAACCATGTCCATGTTTATGTGAATGTTTATCTGATACTGAATACTGGGTTAAGCTGGCCATAGACGTAAAGATTTTTGAAAGATCCAATGGTTATTGTGAGACCACGATTGTCTCAAAACGATTATTAAATGTCCGATGTGTCCATCAACTAAAAAGACCATTTCAGACGATATTGCCAGCAGAACTGAAGGATCGCAGCCTGCTTGGCCCTGCAAACATAGGTAGATTGTGTGGGGACCGATAAAGATTTTCTAACCTGGCCGATCAATCTTCAGACCAATGTCAGATGAAAAATCGTAAGATGTACGATCGTTTAAATCCCACTAACCTCACGATAATTTGACAGATTGGTAGGACTTCCCTAAGATCGGTTGTTCGGCAGGGAAAGATTGTTGCGTCTATGGGGAGCTTTACATAAGCATCTATCTCCCAACATAGAAATCTGAATTTGAACTTATAAATCATTTTGTTGTTTCAAGGAAAAGGCATACACTGACAAATCATCACTCAACTGTACTAAAATAAGTAAACCACTGATTTATGTATCTGCTACCCAAGTTAAAGGAGAACCAAACCCGTTTAAAAAACCCTACCCCCTGCCCTGGGTAGACCCCCCCAGGAGGGAGGGGGTCTACCCAGGGTAGGGGGGGTAGGGTATGGGTTTGGCTCTCCTTTAAGGGCAATCACATTAAACTGTTAGAAATTCGGATTAAGTTATATACTTGACATACTGTATTTGATTACAATCTTGCTACAATATATGCTGTAGTGATAAAGGTTTTTTTCTGCACATATAAATGATTCTCCTGTGAGAGGGGCAGCTACTTGCAAACGATCCTCTTCTACCCCCCTCCTCAGCATCCAGGGGCCAATGCATGCACAGTAGAGTAAAAAAGACAGTTCTTTTTGTTAAAGTCTGGCTTTTAACTCTACTGAAACTTCAAAGTCAGCATACCAATCCCCCGATTAAAGCAAGAAAAGGTGCACATACCATCAGTGGTCCATCCTCCACCAAGAACAGCAATATAGACATTCCACTGCACAGCACCATATAGTTAAAAATGCCTTTATTTATGTTTCATGGCAGAATCTGGTCAGCATGAAACATAAAGGCATTCTTAAAGGGATCCTTAAAGGGATTACTTTTTACTCAAAAATGTTTTATCCTTTTTTTCTGCTCCTTTCACTCTCATGCTTCATAAAACATTTCTCACTACCTCCCCCACTTAGTCCCAATTCTATACAAATCTCAGCCTCTCTAATTTCCTCTCCTTCCCTCTCCACACATGAAATATACAAAGTACTCTGTTTAAATATTCCAGGATACTCCTCCTTTTCACACAAACTAAGAACTCACAAATCCCACTCTCACTTAGTCTATCTCTCTCTTCTACTGCTGGCAGCTGGGGACATTTCCCCAAACCCTGGCCCCTACCCCATCCCAGTTATATCACGGCCACGGGCTCCTTCTCTTCGCTGCAAATTCAATCAGTACAGAACTCTCACACCCATACCCAAAAACCCAGTTAGTCTTTCCTGTGCTCTCTGGAATGCCAGATCTGTTTGCAACAAACTTACTGCTATACACAACCATTTCATTGCCAATTCCCTTAACCTACTTGCACTTACAGAAACCTGGCTTTCTCCCACTGACACTGCCTCACTTGCTGCCCTGTCCTATGGGGGCCTACACCTTACTCATACCCCCAGGCCTGGAAACAGACCTGGGGGTGGGGTAGGCTTGCTTCTCTCTCCCCGCTGTACTTTTAAAGTTCTTCCACCTGTTCCTGCCTTATCATTCTCCTCTTTTGAGGTTCACTGCATTAGACTATTTTCCCCTGTTTCACTCTGCATTGCTGTCATATATCGACCACCTGGACCTACCGCACACTTTATGGACATCTTTGCTGCCTGGCTTCCTTACTTTCTTTCATCTAACATCCCATCCGTCATATTAGGGGACTTTAATATACCTGTTAACAACATTAACAGCCCTTCTGTCTCTAAACTTCTTTCACTAACATCCTCCCTAGGCTTATCCTTGTGCTCAGACTCCCCCTCTCACACAAATGGTAACACCCTGGATCTCATATTTACCAGACTCTGTTCAACCAACAACTTTACTAACTCACCGTTTCCCCTCTCCGATCATAATATGCTCACATTTCAACTCTCGCTAACTCCCTCCTCACCCCCTGCTAATCCCCAAACACGTACCTACCGTGACTTGCAAGCACTGGATGTGTCGCATCTCTCTTCTTCCTTTGACTCTCTTCACTCTAATATCTCCACTATCTCTTGTCCTAATGCAGCGACCTCGGTCTACTATAGCACACTCACCACTGCCCTTAATGAGCTTGCTCCTTTAAAAACTAAACGTTCTAGACCCAAACCACTTCAACCCTGGCACACCGCTGATACTAAAGCACTCCAAAGACGCTCACGCGCACTTGAGCGTCGCTGGCGCAAATCCCGCTTAGATTCAGACTTTTGGAGCTACAAATCTGCCCTGCACTCCTTTAACACCAGCCTTTCCCAAGCCAAACAAACATACTTTACTTCACTCATTAATTCCCTTTCCAAAAAACCAGCACAACTTTTCTCCACCTTTAACACCCTCCTTTCCCCTTCTCCACCCCCTCCATGCACATCTGTCTCTGCTCAAGACATTGCTGAGCACTTCAAAAACAAAATTGACACTATCAGAGGGGACATTACACTACTAAACCCACCTAGGCTTCCACCACCCTCCCCACACACTCCTGAGTCTCTCCTGTGCTCCTTCACCCCTGTTACTGATGAGGAAGTCTCAAAACTTTTGGCCTCCTCTCACCTTACCACCTGCCCACTTGATCCAATTCCTTCAAAACTTCTCCGCAATACCGACCCGTGTCTTATTAAAGCCCTAACTCATCTATTTAATCTCTCGCTCTCAACTGGACTATTCCCATCTCAACTAAAACATGCTCGTCACCCCCATTCTGAAAAAACCCTCTCTTGATCCCTCTAATCTTGACAACCTCCGACCTATCTCTCTGCTACCTTTCATCTCTAAACTACTTGAGCGCCTAGTCTACAACCGATTAACCTCATTCCTCTCTGACAATAACCTGCTGGACCCCTTACAATCTGGTTTTAAAACGCAACACTCCACTGAAACTGCTCTGACCCGTCTAACTAATGACCTTCTAACAGCTAAAGCCAACAAAAAATTCTCACTACTAATTCTGCTTGATCTCTCAGCTGCTTTTGACACTGTAGATCACCCTCTCCTCCTCCAGTCCCTCCATTCGCTCGGCCTTCGTGACACAGCCCTGTCCTGGTTTTCCTCCTACCTCACTCCTCCTACCTCACTCTCTTATCATATCGCGTCTAGACTATTGTAACTCTCTCTTAATTGGCCTTCCCCTCCAGAAACTCTCACCTCTCCAGTCCATAATGAACACTGCTGCTAGGCTTATACACCTCAGCAACCGCTCCTCCTCTGCCATACCATTCTGCCAATCCCTGCACTGGCTTCCACTCCCCTTCAGAATTAAATTCAAATTACTGACCCTGACATTCAAAGCACTTCATAACTCTGCCCCTCCCTACATCTCTGAACTAATCTCCATTTACTCACCCAACCGCCTACTACGCTCCTCTACTGACCTGCTACTCAACTCTTCTCTCATTACCTCCTCACATGCTCGCATTCAAGACTTTGCAAGAGCTGCACCCCTCCTCTGGAATTCTCTCCCACGGTCTGTCCGACTTTCTTCCAATCTTTCAGCTTTCAAGAAATCTCTAAAACCCCACTTTTTTAGAGAAGCCTACCCTCACTGTTAACCACTCAATGCAATACCGCTTACATTACTACATCTCTCACCCACTTTACTCTGATCTTGCCCTCTCCCACACCTTGTGTATCATTCCCTTCCCGTTAGCTTTTTCTGTACAGGGCCTTCCTCACCTCCTGTACCAGTATTTATTGTGATGCATGCACAGTAACTCCATATTTATTGTGATGTATGTAACTCTTTATGTTCTATATATGTAATTCATGTGATTTGGTTGTATAATCACATTCACTTTACAGCGCTACGCAACAAGTTGGCGCTATAGAAATACATGTTAATAATAATAATAATAATCCTGTCATGGGAAAAAAATTTTTTTCAAAATGCACCAGTTTATAGTGCTGTTCCAGAAGAATTCTGACCGGGGCAGCTGGGAAATTGACAAAATGGCTAGCCCCATGTCAGATTTCAAAACTGAATATAAAAAAATCTGTTTGCTCTTTTGAGAAATGGATTTCAATGCAGAAGTCTACTGGAGCAGCACTATTAACTGATGCATTAAAAAAACATGTTTTCTCATGACAGTTTCCCTTTAACTATATGGTGCTGTGCAGAGGAATTTCTTTTTAAAGTGGACCCGTCACCCAGACACAAAAATCTGTTTCATAAGAGTCCTTTTGAAATGAAACATGAAATCCAATTTCAAATTTTTATTAAAGCATTCATAGCTGTTTTAAGATCATTTAAAAATCTCAGCTGTCATTCAAATATTGTCTGCCACTCCTCTTTCCATTCAGCACTTCCTAGATGTCACTGCTCCCCACACATCCCCCCAGTTCTTCTCTTAACCATTTAATTGTGTAGGCAGGACATGGGGATAGACATCGGGTCCCCCATTCTGGTGCACAAACAAGATTCTGAGATGATGCAAGGCTTGTCTTAATAACAGTGTCCACAAAATGGCTCCTGTCTGCTTGCTATTATTATGAATTCCCAGACTGAATAAAACAAGATTAAAATAATTTATATAGTGTAATTAATGTTCATTTTGCTTGACTAATGTGATAAAATAGGATTTTGAATATTTTTTTGGGGTGACGGGTCCACTTTAACTCTACTGCACATGTGCACCCACGTGAAGGAAGAAAGAAGGAAGGAAGGAAGGAAGGAAGAGGAGCACTTGCTTGCAAGTATCCCAGGCAGCTGCAGTTTTCTGCTAACAGGAGCACCAAGCTAGGGTATCCGTAAGTCATTAAAATCCTTGGGGGGTACCCTAAGATTTGGCATCCCCCACCATGGATTGGACATTTCCTTCTCCTTAAAAAATTAGGTTGTTTTGTTTATCTTTACACTAATTTAGCATGCTGAATCATGTACTATAATGTTATTAGAAAGAAAAATAAGTCAAATCATAAGTATATATTAAATCAGAACAATATAAAATGTCATCCACAATTTGGAGCTTTCTTTTGAAATGGATTTCCATTTAACAGATTTCAAACCTCCAAAGCTAAACAGAAGAAAATGTGAAGTGCTGGGAAAAACCTACATTATCAATTCCCTACTTCCATCAAGGGATTTCACTCCCTGATGCTGCTTTTTTAAATCTACAAATGTTGTTTAACAACACAACAATGCTCATTTAGCTATGAATAGATGGAAAGGGCATATAGCATGTTTATTTCAAGTAGATATGCAAATTTTCACACCTTTAAGTTTTGATGCTGGATGTTGATTTTGCCAACATTCCTCACAAGAGCTGTTACTTCATGTCCCTGTTGTAAAGCTTGTGATATCAAGAACAAACCTGTCTGGCCAGTAGCACCAAGGATGGATAACTTCATGATTGCTTTTCACTTACAATCTAAAGATTGTCAGAGGCCTGTTGCAAAGACATAACATAGTTAATAATAAAAGTTCACATGCAAAAAGACTGAATTAGCACATGTAGGGGTTCTTAACTAAACCTCGAATTTGCTGATCAAGCTTTTTTTGGCAAAAACAACTAAAAAAAAATTAAATTTTTTTTTTTTGAGATTTATTATACCCTAATGTTGCAAAAAGCCCAAATCTGAAAATCTGCCATTTTAGACCTGTCAAAGTCCCGCATAGGACAATGGGACAAGCACCAATACCAATTTGAAGTTTTTGTGGTCTAAGATGGGTTTCCCATGGGTTTGGGAAAAATCTCTACAAAACCAAACCATTTGGAAATGGAAAATTATATGGTTCAGGTTTTGGCTTGATTTCATTGAGTTTTTTCACAATCTGATTAAATCTACTTTTTTTTTTATTAATAAATAAACTAAAATCGGGCATGGGAGTTTTATCAAGCTTCTAATTAATATTATGAGATAACCTTGGATTTTAGTAAATAACCCCCTTAGTGAAGCTATATGGTCATTAGAGTCATTTGCTGACTAAGGTGCATTTCCCCTACATTCCTGCAGCTGCACAAAAAACATGCTTACATTAATACCTATTAGAAATGGATGAGATCTTATGTCATCTGAAAGCATTTCAGTAAGCTGCGACTGTGTGTTGCAGAAATGGAGTGCATTAATGCTACTAGGCCTTGGTGGTCCCTGGGCAAAGAGCCAAATGGTGGGCCTCCATTATTGTGACATGGACCACCCCACTTTTGGTCACAACCCCAAGTTCCCCACCCATTTAGGAAAACAACCCAGATGTACCGGTATAATCATTAAGTAAAATGGATAACATATTAACCCTAGATATGCCAGTACAATACTAAAGATAATGAATCATCAGCATATTAATCCCAGACATGCCAGTACAATTACTACGGAAAAGGGATACACCTCATATTAACCCCAGCTGGCTAGCAATCCATCTATTCCAGTAATGCCAGTAAGATCACTGAAAAATGACCAATGAACCCTCCATTAAATCCGGACATGCCAGTAAGACCAGTGAATAGTTTGAAAGCATTACCTTGCACTTGCAAAAGTAGAATATTAGTAGCAACCTTTGCTTGCTCCCACAGCTGCTTGGCGAGCTCTCGCTCTGCCTGACTGCTTAATATGTTGCTGAAAAATGCAAGATGGCTGTGCATTCCACAGTAGAATGCAGGGAGTGAGAAGGGCAAAGGTAGTTGGGAGCTAAATAGATATTAAAAAAAAAAAAAAAAACATGGCACAGTGTACCCCCCAAATCGGTGGGTCCCGGGCTGATGCCCCATTTTCCCTTTTATTCTTTTATTAAAGTGGCCCTGATATATGGCCAGGGGCATAACTACAGAGGAAGCAGACCCTGTGGCTGCAGGGTGGCCCAGTAGGTATAGGGGGCCACACGAGACCCTAATTAATAAGCAATTTCAACATATATTGGTAAACAGGACAACCTGTGAATATGTTGAGGGCCCTAAAATTAATTTGTTGTGATCCCAGTATTATCTAGTTATGCCACGGTCTATAGCAATGATAAAATTGCTTTAGATTCTTAATTGCAATAGTTACAGGTAAAGTAAAAAAATTGAGCTATAAAAATACACCATTTATTTTACACCAGTGTTTACACCATTTTTCTGGTGTTAAATATTTTACACAAATAGATATGCATTTTCAGGTGCTAGTAGCTGTTCAAGAGAGAGGAGCTTTTGTTTATGCTTTGTTAAATTAAACTTTTGACCACAGGATGGCACTGCAGAACAGGTGTTATGTTATGCATGTCTGTTACCATCTGCTATCAGGTTTTCAATATTTGGTTAAACCCTAGCAAAACAGTTACAAACAGGAGCTGACTAAAGAAGCTTTGGAAAAAGTATAATAGGACCATCATTTACATAATTTGGCAGGTGCAAGCTATTCATTGTACATTTACATCCCTCTTTATCACGTTAAAGTGAATTTGTTGTACTTTAGTTCGTGTGAGCGGGTTGAAAGTAAAAAATATCAGTCTCTAACTTTTTTTCATCCTAAGAATGCCACCAGTAACAAATAGCAATTTAATTGATTCTAAATTTAATTAACAACTAGGGTTGCCACCTAACCCATTTAATACAGACCACATATTGAATTCAAATCCTGCATGGCTAGTTAGCAATTAATTTAGATGCATGCTGCATGGCTGCACAAAGATCAGCTCAGTCTGCAGCATGCATCTAAATGAAATGATAATTAGTTATGTGGATTCAGTATCCAAACAGGCCATTATTAAAGGAGTGAGGCTGCAATGCTATCAACAACAGTTACATTTCACTTCATGTGTTGTATAATTCTTTTTTTTGGAGTCTAGACCCCTCTCCATCACCCCTTAAAGCCTCCCTATATGATCCAGCACACAATACTAGAAGCAGAGTATATAATTGCAAACATTACACTAATTCTATACTGTCTGCTGTTACATGACAGAGGCCATGTAAAAGTCTTTTTTCTTGCACTCCATTTAATAATCATGCAGCTAGCACAGGCACCACTTTACTAAATAGTATGTTAGCTATAGACTTCCTTGTGTTGGGTGGGTGGAGCACATCTTGTTTTTTTACCTTAGTACATACATGCAGGCTAAAGGTGATATATCCACAAAAGGACTGTATCCATGCTGCATAACATTAACAGCACAACCTGACTTGTGAGAATAACCTGTAATTGCAGTTACCAGCACAGTGAAGCAATTCTTCCTGGGGCCAAAGGAGGGTCCAATATTCAACCTGTAAGACTTTAGTTATAAAGGTACTACAAATCCCAGCATTCTGTCATAAATTTTTGTTGAGAAGGCTGGAGAGCCTCAGACTGAAATTGGAGGTACTGCTACTGTGATCATAAATAAAAGTCAACTAGAAAATAATTATTTTAATTAAATGATATCCTATATCATGATAGGAAATCCAGCCCAACAACTACCAACAAGTTAGCAACCCTAACAACAAGTACAACATATTGCCAGCAAGGGATGAGCTACGTACCTTGCCTGGGATGCTGGGAGTTAGAGTCCAGACAGCTGGGGACTCATATGCCGAAAACAGATTGTAAACATACCTGTATTTGTGTTTTTCTTTATTTTGTTTGAATTTATACAGTCAGTATTCAGATAAGAAAAAGTTTTTATATATATATATATATATAAAGAAACATATTTGAGCTAATGCTCAGACAACAGATTGAAGAATAACTGTAAAATGTTGCTTGATTTCAGGTCAATGCAATCCTACCTCCCTCTTACCCCGTCTTACCTGGAAAGCAGAAGGGTGTTTCCTGTTTTCCTCTAGCATACAGTATATTTTTACAAATTACGGATGATGCAAGCAGGCAGTGGGAGGGAAAAGTTACACAAGCAATGACAGTGTTATATTACAGAGCGAGGCAGAGTAAAAAAAAAAAAAAAAGTACAATCATGAAACACTCCCTTTTTTGTTTCGAATATTATTGTGCTTTCACCGAATGTGAATCATATATCATTATTAATCTTTCTGTTTAAACATGCAATTAAAACATAAACAATATATAAAATGATATCACTCTAAGATTGTTAGTAATAATACTTTTCAACAGTTCAAGGATTTGGTAGAAAGGATTACAAATTAACTCAGCTGTGGAATGATCCAAGAAAGGAAGAGTTTAATCAGGCTGTTGCTGATGCAGAGGACTTTTCTTTCAGGCACTCCCTTTGACCCTTTCACTCCCTTTAACCCTTTCACTGCCAGCCAATTTGGTACTTTGAATATATTTTGTGCTCTTTCACTTTATATATATATATATATATATATATATATATATCAGAAACATAATGCTAATCTTGCAAATAATAATGAGCGACTTTGCAGCAAATTCCCGCGATTCACGAAACGCCATAAAGAATTCACCTAGTGAACAGTTGCTGGCGCCTCGTTTTGGACACTGGCACCCATTGCCGGCGTAGAAAAACGGATGCCGCCTCCAAAAATTTGGAGTAGAATTTTGGATGCCGCAAAATTTTGCCGAAGCGAAACGCCCCAGATTCGCCCATCACTTGCAAACCTCATTCACATAAAACCCTCATTCACATCACCCTCTCTTCCTTTCTCATGTGCTCTCAGGAACACACAATCAGTTTGCAATAAAATCACAGCATTTGTGACCTGTTTATATCCAAGTGGGGTTATGTAATAAAAGGCATAACGTTTGCCTAGGTACAGTAACCCATAGCAACCAATCAGCAGGCAGCATTTGCTGGTCACTTGTCACATCTTATTGGTTGCTATGTTTGACTGCTCCTGGGCAAACTTAGTGCCTTTTATTACATATAGGGGTTAACCTTCTGGCTATCACTGAAACATGGCTCTCTCTAGCACTGCTTCACCTACTGCCCTCTCCTATGGTGGCTTCTCATTTAGTCATACACCTAGCCAGGGAGACCATAGGTTTCAAACACTAATAACACCAACGTCTCTTTCCACAACATACACTAGTTTTCTCCAATCTCTCTGTGTGTTGCAGTCATATATTATCTCCCTGGTGCCCACTCTACTTCCTTGGATCACTTTGCTGCTTGGCTTCCATACTTTATCTAAATTGACACACCAGCTCTAATTTTAGATGACATATATTCCCATTGACAACGGTGCTTCTCCAGCTACCTCCAAACTCCTCTCGCTAACTACTTAATTTGGTCTCAGTGGGCTGACTCTCCTACTCACATTGAGGTTCATGCTCTTGATCTTATATTGTGCCACTCGTGTCACCCATCCAACCTTACTAACTCTCCTTTCCCCCTATCTGACCATCACATATTTTCCTTTCAGATAACGCTTTCACCTGTGTGATCACAACTATCTCTCTCCACCCACACATACAGAAAACTCAACACATTTGATTCACAACAATTATCAACAGTAGCAGCACAGAGGATCTCTCACTTTATCAACCTTTCCTGTTCAAATATGGTAGCTTCTCACTACAACAATGCTCTTTCAACAGCTCTTGACTCCCTTGCTCCTTCTACCACCCATCACAGTCATCCAGCTAAACCCCAACCCCGGAACACTATTTTAACTAAGTACCTCAGAAGATGAATATTAGCTGAACGACAGTGGAGAAAGTCATGAACTGATCCTGACTTCCACTTCATGTTCATGCTCTCCTGCTACAATCAAGCTCTATCAATATCCAAACAACTCTACTTCTCTTGAATCTCCACTCTGTCCTCTAAACCATAATGGCTGTTTGCCATATTTAACTCACTGCTATGTCCCCCTCGACACCCTCATCCCATTAATGTAACCGCCCAAGACCTTGCTCATTCTCATGAGCATATCATCTGACAAAAATCTCATATTATCTTGCAGTCCACTCACATCCACTTTGCACTCCTTCACCCCTACAGGTCTAGATGAATTTAGCAAACTTCTAGCTTGCTCAAAACCCACAACCTGCTCCCTAGACCCAATACCTTCTCACCTCCTTGGCTTAATCTCTGATACACTCTCTCCTGTACTTAGTAACCTATTTAACCATTCCCTTCCTACTGGTACATTTCCATCTTTATTCAAGCAAGGACTAACCACTCCTATTCTCAAAAAACATTCCCTTGATCTCAGCTCTCCCATCAACTATCATCCAGTTTCCCATCTTACATTCACATCCAAATTGCTGGAAAGGCTTCTTTACAAATGCTTGGTAAAGCATTTCACTCAAAAACTCCCTTCTCGACTCTCTACTTTCTGGCTTCCAGCCAAAACACTCAACTGAAACACCAAAGTAAAAATGATCTTCTCCTGCCAAAGTCTAAAGGTCACTATTCCATACTCATCCTTCTAGAACTCTCTCCAGCCTTTGATACAATTGACCACAAACTCCTCCTACATCTTTTTCTGACCATTCCTTTACAGTTGCTTTCTCTAACTCTACTTCTACTACATTCCCTCTATGTTGGAGTTCCTCAAGGCTCTGTCTTAGGTCCTCTGATATTCTCACTCTATACTACTTTGCTAGGAAAAACTGATTTAGTCATTTAAACTTCAATATCACTGTTATGCTGATTATAGACAACTCTACTTAGCTGCTCCTGACCTCTCTCTTTCTGTCCTTTCCCAGACTGCCTTTCTGCTGCCTCCTGTCTTCTGGATGTCACAGCAACACCTGAAACTGAATCTTGCTAAAACATAATTTATTATATTTCCTCCAAAATCCTCCCCTCAGATCTCACTTACAGTTAACAACATCACCATTCATCCGACTCGCTACCCAACATCAACTGCTATCCCTTCACTGGCTCCCAATCTCCTCATATTTAATCTCCTTTGTGCAACCTTCTCTCTGCTTCTGACCTTTGCACCTCTTGTCCTCTTATCTACAAGACTTGTCTTGGGCTTCAGCTTTTCTCTCAAGATCTCTGTCTTGAGCTGTTAGACTCTCTTTTAAAAGCTCCCTAAAGACCCACCTATTTAGGAAGCCTTATTCAAAGTATCTCAATTAATCGGTCATATTATAAATCACAAACTTGTTGAAAATATCCCTATGTCTCAGTTGTACCCTTTAACTTGTTAACTCTTGAGAGTAGGGCCCTCTAATCTTATTGTCCCTGTTTGTTATCTAATGTAAAGCACTGCATAACTTGTTGGCACTATATAAATGATGATGATGATAATGATGATGATTTTATGCATGATAACACAGTAGATTTGGAAAGTTAAATGCCTCCTGAATGTGCCAATACAAAATATATATAGTTTTTAAAGATTTCTCACTTGTATAGGTCAAAATCTCAGAGTAGTACACTATTAAATTTCCAATGCACCACTAAATCAATCGGCATACTTTGACATACTGGCATACTGATTTCAAGGCCAAATATTCCACCAACAGTAGGTTTACCCTAAAAAAATAAGATTAATGGAAAGAGCAGAGTTTGACAAATCCAAAATGGGTAAATATATCTATGTGTGCAAACTACCAAGTTGCAACTTTCCTAAAGTTATAATTTTTTTAAATAAATATTTGTGAAATTTTTGAAAAATGATCTCCAGTCTACAGCAAAATAATTTCCACAGATCAATAGTTTGATGTTCAACATGCATATGAGACCCCATATGAGCTACCAGTTCAGTAATTGCAGATACCATCAACACATTTACAGCATTTTATGACGAAAAAAGGTACAAAAAAAGTACCTTCACCCCAGAAAACCATATAAGTTGAAAAGTACACATACCTCCAAACAAGAGAAACAAAAAGTCCTGGCTCCACTATTGGGTTTGCTCTCCTTAATAAAGTAGTTGCAGGTTCAATTTCAGCTGTTAAAAAATCACAGACTTAATCCTGCTCACCATAAATCACAGTTGGAAAAGTGCACATACCCACAAATTCAAATTGGGTATGCATATCTTTCTACTCCTTATTACCAAGTTGCATAACTTTCCTAAAATCGGCATGGTGACATTTCCGCAAATCACCTCAAAACTTCCATTTTGAAGCATCTTATCTCCAACATATCATTTAGTACGAAGGAAAATGCCAGGAGTCCACTGAACAGTTTGACGCTCAATGCGTATTGGTTTACCTAAGTATGTGGCAAAAAGGGGCCCCAAAATGAAGACCCCATACTAGGTATCAGTTCTGTAATTCCAAAGACTGTAAAATCAACACATTTTGGTGATATTTCAAAAGCTTCAACTTTTGCAGCATCATATCTCCTACATAGCAGTAGTTACCAAGCTAAAAGACACTAAACATGAATACCAGGGGTCCACCTAACAATTTGATACCCAATGTACATAGGTTTATCGAAGTACATGGCATGTAAAGACCCCAAAATCTACCTTGTGCATATTTTATATGATGGCATACATTTACCCTAATTTATAAACACACTGCCAATTTTATGTGTGGTTAAAAACAACAAAAAGTATGGTGACCCCTGAAAACCATATATTTTTGGAAAGTACACATTGTGACGAATCCAGTGGGCAATTATGCCTTTCTACTCCAAACTGCCAAACTGCCAAACTGCAAAGCTATGGTAAAGGGAGCAGTTTTTATGACATTTCTCAAAAATTGAATACAAATATTGCAAATTTTCTGCATTTATTATTTACATGTATTTTTAGAGCGTCAACATATTGCGCATTTCTGTAAAATAAATGTGTTTATACAAAGACATCACATGAATTACATATATAGAACATACAGAGTACATACAGTAATCAGTACAAAGGTGAGGAAATCCCTCTGCAAAAGAGCTTACAATATAAAAGAGGAAGGGAATGAGGCACAAGGTGTGGGAGTGGGCAAGATCAGAAATAAGCACGATAGGTAACATATGGTATTGCATTTGGTAGCTATACAGAGTGAGGGTAGGCCTCTCTAAATAAGTGTGTTTTTGTATCAATGTCTTTATTGATTTTCAATTTTTAAACAGTACATAAGTATGTCTAATCATTTTTGCTTATTCAAATATAAAATAAAGAAAAATTAGAAGGGAATTTAAAGTACCTTAGTATTATTTAACTTAGTCTTATAAAAGGTTTCCGAGAGTATTTGCCGAGGTTCCCAGGTTAAATTATTTATCTGTTGTAAGATGGCAAAATGATTCCCCATTTGATTTTTGGATTAGATCTTGAATAAAATTGTCAGTTTCTGGAAGTAGCACGTTACCTTTAGAAGTTCTGTATCATACCAAGTTGTGTTTTGAAAAGTGTGTGTTGTTAGATATCTAAGTGTTTGTGGATATGATTCAGGTGGAAAAATATTTTGTTTTGTTGTTCTTTTTTGGTCATAGCTTCTAGCCAGCCATATGAAAAAATGTGATGTCATTTTTGTTTAATAAGTGTGATTGGGGGAGTTTCTATAGCAAGCTATTACATTGTTACATAGTTACACAGTTAAATTTGGGTTGAAAAAAGACAAAGTCCACCAAGTTCATCCCCTCCAAATTAAAACCCAGCATACTGTACACACCCCTCCACACAAACCATATATACCCATAGCTATACTAACTGTAGAGCTTAGTATCACAATAGCATTTGATATTATGTCTGTCCAAAATATCATCCAATCCCCTCTTAAAAGCATAGACAGAATCAGCCATCACAACCTCACCCAGCAGTGCATTCCACAACCTCACTGTCCTCACTGTGAAGAACCTCCTACGCTGCTTCAAATTAAAGTCCTTTTCTTCTAGTCAGGTGGCCTCTGGTGCAGTGATCCTCTTTATGGGTAAAAAGGTCCCCTAATATTTGTCTATCATGTCCTCTAATTTACTTGTAAAGTGTAATCATGTCCCCTCCTAATCATGTCCCCTTTTTCCAGAGAAAACAACCCCAACCTGAACAATCTACCCTCATAATTTAAGTCTTTCATCCCTCTAACCAGTTTAGTTGCACATCTCTGCACTCTCTCCAGCTAATTTATATCCCTCTTAAGGACTGGACTGCACTGCATACTCCTGATGAGGTCTTACTAGGGATCTATATGTTTTCATCCCTTGAGTTTATGCCCTTTTTTATGCAAGACAGAACTTTATTTGCTTTAGTAGTTACAGAATGACACTGTCCAGAATTGGACAACTTGTTATCTATAAAAACCCCAAGATCCTTTTCATTTAAAGTGGACCCGTCACCCAGACACAAAAACCTTTTCAAATTAAACATGAAATCCAATTTAAAATTTTTATTAAACCATTCATAGCTGTGTTAAGCTCATTTAAAAATCTCAGCTGTCAATCAAATATTGTCTGACACTCCTCTATGCCTTAGGCCAGTGATCCCCAACCAGTAGCTCGCAAGCAACATTTTGCTCTCTAACCCCTTGATGTTGCTCCCAGTGGCCTCAAAGCAGGTGCTTATTTTTTAATTAATGGCTTAGAGGCAAGTTTTGGTTGCATAAAAAACAGATGTCCTGCCAAACATTCTCTCCTGCAGGGTCGGACTGGGGGGCCCGGGGCCAGGACTAGTGTCCAGGGCCCCCTCCGACCCCCCTGCCCCCCTACCGTGTAATGCCGATCCTGATGGAAAGGCGATACGCGCCTGCTGGAAAGGCGTGGCGTGCACCTGACGGTAAGATGCCGCACGCGCGCCTACACGAGTGGTGCTGTGCACGGCACCTACGGAAGCCTATTTTTCAAACGGCAGAGGGGCCTGGCCCGGCAGGGGCCCATTAAGGGTTGGGGCCTACCGGGTATTTTCCCGGTATCCCGCCGGGCCAGTCCGACACTGCTCTCCTGTAGGCTGCCAGTCCATATAGGGGTTACCAAAAAGCCAATCAGAGCTCTTATTTGACATCGCCATGGACTTTTTCATGCTTGTTTTGCTCTCCAACTCTTTTTTAAATTTAAATGTGGCTCACGAGCAAAAAAGGTTGGGGACCCCTGCATAGAGGTGGGGCAGATAATTACTTTCACTTTCCATTCAGCACTTCCTAGATGCCACTGCTCCCCACACATTCCCCCAGTTCTCTTAACCATTTAATTGTGTAGCCAGGACATGGGGATAGACATTTGGTCCCCCATTCTGGTGCTCCAACAAGATTCTGAGATGATGCAAGGCTTGCCTTAATAACAGTGTCCACAAAATGGCTCCTGCCTGATTGCTATAATTATGAATTCCCAGACTGAAGGAAACAAGATTAAAATAATTTATATAGTGTAATTAATGTTAATTTTGCTTGACTAATGTGATAAAATAGGATTTTGAATATTTTTTGGGGTGATGGGTCCACTTTAAGGAAACTTCCAACACACTGGCATTTAGTGTATAACTTGCATTTATATAATTTTTGCCAAAGTGCATAACCTTGCATTTATCAACACTGAACCTCATTTTCCAGTTTGCTGCCCAGTTTCCCAACTTAGACAAATCACTCTGCAGAGTGGCAGCATCCTGCATGGAACTTATAGTTCTGCACAATTTAGTATCATCTGCAAAATAGAAACTGTACTTTCAATGCCCACCCCCAGGTCATTAATAAACAAGTTGAAAAGCAAGGGACACAGTACAGAGCCCTGCAGAACACCACTAACAACATTGGTCGAATTAGAAATGTTCCATTTAAAATCAAAAATGTTTACAAAAAATTCCTTAGAGTAGAACGAAAAAAAAACATCAACACAAATTAAAATTTAAAATAACAAAGCCTTTATTGAGAAATAACTTACAGAAACTCCACTTCCTGTCCTCTACAGAAAAGGCGACAGGGCGACCATCCAGGCTGCGGTGCTTGATTTCTTCTCCCTGGCTATTCACGGACAGTGTGTCCTCCCTCTGCCTCTGACATGCTGTTTACGTTTGTATACACATTCTCCAATGTAGCCTCACCAGCAGCCCCTTTTCTGTATGTGCAAGTCCGTGTCCCCACCGCCTTCATCACCTGTCGGCTCTGAGTCCCTCATTGAATGTCCTCTATGTTTGGTCCGCCAGCCTCCCGAAGAACTTCCAGAGCGGTTGAGCTGCAGACATCACTCATGCCTGCGCTGCCTCCACCAGTACCTCCGCATTGAGATCAGCGAGAGCCGTGTTAATTTGCGCTGCCCGGAACGTGAGGAATGCCTCAGCCCCCTACGTGTCCGTGCCATCCTGCGCGACCCCTTGCTCACTCGCAAGTACAAGGAGTTCCTTCTCCGCCGCTGCCTGGCTGCAGATCCTGATTGCAGATGGTGCACTGCCCCAGACTGTGGGTGAGACAGTCCTGATAGGCTAGCAAGGTCGTTATTGAGTGTTCGTAGGAAAGACAAGCATTTGTTGAATGAAAATGGCACAGATCCTGCCAGGGCAACCATCCGGTGTGCAACAGTATGGGGGGGTCCATCAGTGCTGGCGTTAGGGAAACATTTAGTTAGGGCCAGTGTCTGAGGTTTCAGGTGTTCCACTTGTCTCCAGAGCAAAAACTAATTTTCTGAATGCTCCTCTGTCTGGAGACTGGGAATGAGGAATATTTATTTCATAATATGAGTCACACAGACTGGGGAACTTGCACATACAGAAAAGGGCTGCTGTTGAGGCTACATTGGAGAATGTGTATACAGCATGTATATGTGTAAACAGCATGTCAGAGGCAGAGAGAGGACACACTGTCCGTGAATAGCCAGGGAGAAGAAATCAAGCACCACAGCATGGATGGTCGCCCTGTCGCCTTTTCTGTAGAGGGCAGGAAGTGGAGTTTCTGTAAGTTATTTCTCAATAAAGGCTTTGCTATTTTAAATTTTAATTTGTGTTGGTGTTTTTTTTTCGTTCTACTCTAACAAATTTTTTTGTAAAAATTTTTGATGTAACTGTTTCTTTAACACCACTCTTTGTAGTCTATCTTTTAGCCAGTTCTCTACCCAGGTACAAATACTAAGTTCCAGGCCAACATTCCTTAATTTAACCAGTAACCTTCTGTGTGGCATTGTATCAAATGCTTTAGCAAAGTCTAAGTAAATCACATCCACTGTCATCCCAGAAGGGCGATACAGCTATTCCTACTTTCTTCCAACTTAACCCGTCATTACAACAGGTCTAATAGCCCCTTATTAACATTTTACAAACTCTCAGAAAATTCAGGATCTTTATTGCATCATATTAAAGGACAAGAAAATTTAAACTAAAGAAGTAGGCTAGAAATGTACATTATGTTGTCGGCTTCTGTACCAGCCCCAGGCAACCAAAGCACTTTAGCAGGAAATATCTGTGTCTCCAAAGATATCCCAGTAGCTCCCCATCTTCTTTTCTGCTGATTCACTGCACATGTTCTGCGCTGCTGTCCGTTATTGAGCTTTGGGACTGTCACAAAATATACAGTACACATAGAATATAATTGTCACAGTATAAGGCTGATTAGTAATTAATATGGATAATTACTACATGGCAGCACAGAAACCATTGCAACTAGCATCAGCATTTAATAATCAGCCCTGTAGCATCAGCTTATATTACAGGTCAACCTAAACAACCCCTAAGCTTAGCTTCTCAACAGCTGCTCAGAGTCCACTGAGCATGTGAGTATTGCAAACACTTTCCAAGATGGTGACCCCTGTGACAAGTCATGGATCACTGCTGCTATTGTAGAAGTTCATATATAAAACATGGCATTTTTAGCTCTATTCATTTTTAGGCTTTAGTTCTTGTTTAAAAACCATTAGAAGCATAACCGGTGGTGTAGGTAGCAGTCCCTGCTCCCCCCCCCCCC
>CM044431.1:91157427-91181092 GCA_024363595.1 Xenopus borealis
CCCCCCCCCCCCCCACAAAAAATTCCTGCAACGGACCCGGTGCACACAGTAAACCTGCACCCACTCCACTCACACACAGAGCTAATTGTATTTGCTTTGTTTGCATGCACGGTGCTCCCTAAATAGTATTCTATTTACATATCTTACAACACCTTTGTCCTCCAGTTACTAACAAGACGTGGACATGTTGTCACTTCAAATCCTCTTCCCACATCTTCTCCCTCTTTTACCTACTTTTGCTGGCTGCAGGGCATATCTCGCCTAACCCTGGACCCTGCTCCATTCCAACTCATATTCGTCCTCGTTTTCCTGCCAACTTGCACAAATATCGTTCCTCTACTTTCTCTAACCTTATTCAGATTCAGGCTCTTTCTTCTCCCTGTCTTCCTTTTTCTTGTGCCCTCCTTAACACCCGCTCTCTACTTAACAAATCTACATTAATCCATTATCTTTTTTGCTCTAATTCACTTAGTTTCCTTGCTCTGACAGAAACCTGGCTGTCACAGAATGACACCGCTGTTGAGGCTGCATTTTCTCATGGTGGTCTCTCTTTCTCTCACACCCCCCGAACCATTGAACGTGGTGGAGTTGGAGTTCTCCTCTCCTCTCGCTGTTGGTTCAAACCTATTTCTATTCCTCCAGCCTTCTCATTTAACTCTTTTGAGGTCCATACCCTTCAGATTTTCCACCCTCTCTCTGTATGTGTAGCTGTTATTTACATACCCCCTTCAGCCTCCTCCTCTGTTGCCTTCCTTTCTGACCTTGACACCTGGCTTTCTTTCTTCCTCTGCACTGACAGTCCTGCAATCATCCTTGGGGATTTTACCTTCCACATCGATGATGCTTCACAACCTTGGCCCTCTTGTTTTCTCAGCCTAACCTCCTCCTTTGAGGAGCAGTGGACAAACACCCCTACTCATAAGGATGGCCACTTTCCGGATCTAGTCTTTACTAAAAAACTCTCTCTGTCTGGTTTTAACAGTGAACCCTTCCCCCTGTCTGATCACCATTTGATTACATTTTCCATCTCTCACTCTCTGTGTCCACCTGCTTCTTCCCCCACTGTCTTAGTTCAGGATACGCGTGACATTGACCTCCCAGCCTTAGCTCAGACCTTCAGGTCCAGTCTCACTTCCTTTAAGGAGATGTCTGATCCTGAAACCCTGGTAAGTGAGTATAATCACATTCTTTCCTTGACTATTGACTCATTTGCCCCTTTATAGGCTAAGCATACACGTGCTCAGAACCCAAGACCCTGGCTGGATTCACAAACCAGATTCATACGCTCCTGTATGAGATTGGCTGAACGTATGTGGAAGAAATCCCGTACGCAAGCAGACTTTGTTCACTATAAATTTCTATTCTCATGCCTCAATTCTGCCTTGTCAAAGGCTAAGCAGAAGTACTACAGTACCCTTATTAACAACCACAAATCCAATCCACAATGCCTGTTTTCCTTATTCAATACTCTTCTCCGTCCCTCATCGACAGTATCGACCAAACTGACGCACCCCCCCCAAGAATTTGCTCTTTCTTTAAAGACAAAGAGTCCATCCGCAATCAGATCCCTACCTCTACTAGTGCAAACCAGCTCCTCCTTCCTATGCCCCCTTCTGCATGTCTTAATTCCTTCCCTCCAGTAACAATGTCTGAAGTTTCCAAGCTTCTTTTGTCCTCCCAACTCCCAACTTGCCCTCTTCTCTGCTCAAACACTGTGTGGCAGAGCTAACACCACCACTTACTCACATCTTCAATTCTTCTCTAGCTTCTGGAACCTTCCCTTCTCCTTTTAAACAGGCCTGTGTAAAGCCTATTCTTAAAAAGGCCACACTTGACCCATCCTGTCTCTCAAATTACTGTTCTGTCTCCCTTCTACCGCTTGCCTCTAAACTCCTAGAACGTATTGTGTTCTCCCGTATTACTAACTTTCTACACACCCATGATCTGTTGGACCCTCTGCAATCTGGTTTCCGGCCTGCTCACTCTACTGTGACTGCCTTGTGCAGATTTACAAATGATCTTCAGGTTGCCAAAGCCAAAGGTCACTTCTCCATCCTTATCCTCCTTGTCCTATCATCTGCATTTGACATGGTTGACCACTCTCTCCTGATGCAGATTCTGTATTCGCTTGGCATCCTATCCCGACTAGATTATTGTAACCTTCTACTAACTGGCCTCCCTTCCTCCCATCTCTCCCCGCTACAGTCTGTATTAAACTCTGCTGCCAGAATTATCCTCCTCTCACCCAAAAGGGTACAGGCTCCTCCCCTGTTGAAGCAATTAGCATGGTTTTCTATAAAACAAAGAATAAATTATAAACTTCTCATCTTAGCCTTTAAAGCCCTTCATTCCTTTACACCTAACTACATCTCATCTCTTGTTTCTCTATATGTTCCAGGCCAAAAACTCCGCTCCTCTCAGACAGAGTAACCGCTTGGTTGTACCCCCCACTTCTACTGCTGTTTCCCGTGTCAAACCCTTTTCTCTTGCAGCTCCTTATATTTGGAATACCATTCCTGCATCTCTCCGGAGAGAATCCTCCCTCAATGTTTTTAAAACAAAACTCAGAGACTACCTCTGGGAGCACCTGGATAACACCTGAACTGGGAACTGGCACTTATATAACAGTTTCACCCACTGTAAAAGCACGTTATTACCCCTCCAAATTGTGTCCATAAGTTACCCTCCCATTTAGACTGTAAGCCACACGGGGTAGGGTACTCCTTTTGTCTCCTAGACACTGTAATTATATTTTATATTTATAATAATGCACTTATTGTTACTTATTAATGCAGTGATCCCATGTTTGTTACTACTTATTTATTGTTGCTGTACAGTGCTTTGCCCTCAAGGAGCGCTATACAAATAAAAATATACATACATACATGCTGTGGTGGGTGCTTGGATTTTAACATTTGAAAGTTGCTACAGAGGGGGATTTATTTCAGCAGATCCAGAGCTCCCTACCAAGTCTGCTGTCTCTATAGTTATGCTACTGTTACATGGGTGAGGGGCCACTAGGCATAATACAATATACAAAACTCATTATATGCAGGGTTGAGAACCTTAATATTACTCTTATGGAGAAGGGGGGGGTCTATGCTGGCAGTCCATAATCAGCAGCAAGGTCACAGGGATGTGTGACAGTTCCCAGGACACCATTAAATAGTCATTAAAAAATACATTTGTCCCATAGCCTGTTATTCATAAAAATGCTAAAGTTTATTCAACTGGCATAATAGCATATTAAAAATTATCACATGACCCCAAATGATCCACCTTACGCATTTCGTAACCTCCGGTATTTAATCATAGGTGTGCATGCCAATTTTCCATGAATCCCAAAATTAAAACCGGAGTGGTCCCACCCCGTTCATCTTAAAACCAATCAGTGAGGTTAATCCTCCCTTTTTGAATAATGGTTTACTGGGGTACCATTCCCTATAACCTGTATAGGCAATAATGGCTTCCATAAAGATTTTAGCTATGTTAACATGTGGACACCAGCCAATTCATATTGTTCCAAAATAACATATCCTAAAGGAAATGAAGAATTAATTGCGGCGCAGGTGAAAAGTAACCCTAAAAAGTTTTTTAAATATAGTAATAGTAAAAAGATCCAGGTTGAGAGTGTTGCTCCATTAAATAATGGTACCAGTATGGTTGTAACAGATACTGAAAAGGCAAATGTGCTAAATCAGTTTTTTTCTTCAGTGTATACAATGGAGTCTGATTTCCCAGGCTCACGTCATAGATGCACTCACTCAGCTCAATCTAGTCAGTGGCTGACTCAGGATATGATTCATAAAGCTTTAATAAAAATTAATGTAAACAAAGCTCCAGGGCCTGATGGTATACACCCAAGTGTTCTAAGAGAGCTTAGTTCAGTTTTAGACCAGCCCCTATTTCTGATTTTCTCAAATTCACTTTCATCTGGTATAGTGCCTACGGTTTGGAGGAAAGCTGATGTCATCCCAGTATTTAAAAAGGGATTACGATCTCAGCCTGGCAATTATAGGCCGGTAAGTTTGACATCCGTGGTGGGCAAATTATTTGAAGGCTTGTTAAGGGATCACATCAAAATTTTGTCCTAGTGAATGGCATTATGAGCAGCAATCAGCATGGCTTTATGAAGGATAGGTCATGTCAGAAAAATTTGATTGCTTTTTATGATGAGGTAAGTAAGATGCTGGACAGTGTGGGGGGCAGTAGATTTGATCTATTTGGATTTTGCCAAAGCGTTTGATACCAAGGCCCACAAATGACTGCTTTCTAAACTAAGGTCTGTTGATCTTAATGAAGTTGTTTGCGCATGGATAGGAAACTGGCTACAGGATCGGGTACAGAGGGTGGTTGTTAATGTGACGTTCTCTACCTGGAGTAAGGTTCTTAGTGGGGTCCCTCAGGGCTCGGTATTGGGTCCACTTTTTTTTAACTTGTTCGTTAATTACTTAGGGGAGGATGTTGTAAGTAGTGTATCAGTGTTTGCAGATGACACAAAACTATCCAGCCCAATTAATTTCATCCAGGATGTGGCATCCTTGCAACAGGATCTTGACAAATTAGCAATCTGGGCAGCTAAGTGGCAAATGAGATTCAGTATTATTAAAGGAACAATAACACCAAAAAATTAAAGTGTTTTAAAGTAAAGAAAATATCATGTAGTGGTGCCCTACTCTGTTAAAAATGGATGTTTGCTTCAGAAACACTACTATAATTCAAATAAACAAGCTGCTATGTAGCAATGGCGGAAATGGAAAAATGGCTATATGGCACAGGATAAGTAATGGATAACAGATAACATTATGTTCTACAGAGCTTATCTGCTGTGTAACTTGAGCCTTTTCTCCTTTGAGTAGTTGCCCCTATGGCTACACAGCAGCTTATTTATATAAACAATAGTAGTGCTTTTTCGATGTTACTGGTCCTTTAAATGTAAAGTCATGCACCTGGGATGTAAAAATATTCAAGCCACTTATACCCTTAATGGGACTGCACTAGTCAAATCCGTTATGGAAAAGGACCTTGGAGTCCTTGTAGATGATAAACTTGGCTTTAGCAATCAATGTCAGTCAGCAGCATCAAGAGCAAATAAGGTTTTGAACTGTATTAAAAGGGCATAGAGTCACGGGAGGAGAGGGTCATTCTTCCACTCTATAGAGCCCTTGTAAGGCCACATCTAGAATATGCTGTACAGTTTTGGTTTCCCTCACTCAAACAGGACATTATTGTATTAGAGAGGGTACAGAGAAGGGCAACTAAGCTGGTAAAAGGTATGGAAAATCTTAGCTAAGAGGAAAGACTGGCCAAATTGGGGATGTTCACGCTGGAGAAGAGGAGCTTAAGGGGTGATATGATAACTATGTATAAATATATGAGGATCATATAATAATCTCTCTAATGCTTTATTCACCAGTAGGTCTTTCCAGCTGACACAAGGTCACCCATTCCGTTTAGAAGAAAAGAGGTTCCGCCTAAATATTTGGAAGGGCTTGTTTTACAGTGAGAGCTGTGAAGATGTGGTATTCTCTCCCTGAATTTGTTGTACAGGCTGATTTATTAGATAGCTTTAAGAAGGGGTTGGATGGCCTTTTAGAAAGTGAGGGAATACAGGTTTATGGAAGATAGCTCATTATACAAGTTGATCCAGGGACTAATCCAATTGCCATTTTGGAGTCAGGAATTTTTTCCCCTCTGAGGCAAATTGAGAGGCTTCAGATGGGGGTTTTTTTTTTGCCTTCCTCTGGATCAACTAGCAGTTGGGCAGTTTAAAAAAAAAAAAAAAAAAAAAAGTTAAGGTTGAACTTGATGGATGTGTATCTTTTTTCAGCCTAACTTACTATGTCACTATGTTAGCTAAGTATATTATTAAGAAGCTGCTGTAAGCTAACTGAAGCAAGATTACAGCTAGAAGGAGGTGCTGGAGCCTAACAATTATTTTTTAAGCTTATTAATGACTTTAAGGGGGTTCGAGTTGTGTTTGCAACAAAAATTTGAGTTGATTTTTTTGGTCAAAGCATACATTTTTGGGTTAAAAAAAACGCAAAATGTTCAAGATTTATTAAACCCTGACCCTGGAAATAGATTTAATATGGAAATACACCATCTAAAACCTGTCAAGGTCATGTAGGAGTCAATGGAAGAGGTCCCTTAAACCATTTGAAGGCATTATTAGCCTGCATGATGTTCGAGTTTTTTTTGGATGGTTTTGCCTGAAAACGATTCAAGTTTTTCCAATGGAAAACTAGATTAATATGAGTTATGATATTCCCTTGAACTCGCAGAGCCGTGTTTCTTCCATTTCTGATTTTTTACAGATGTTAGTGAGGGGATATTAGGACTTTTTAATGTTGGAAGATAATAGGAATAGCCATTTATCAACTAAAATTATCATATTTATGTTTTGCATGCTTTTCTCAAATTTGTAGCTACATCCCTGGAAACATAATAATTTTTTTGCTACAACATCAGTACAGCATTATATGTCTAATTAATGATGAACGAATCTGTCCTGATCCCCCGAAAAATTAGCAAAACTGCATAAAATTAGCATCATTGAAGACAATAGGTTTACACGTAACAATTTTTTTTTACTCCAAATCCATTAAGTCAATGGCCATTTTTTCTTGTGGTGACGTTTTTGTCTCTGCAACTTTTTTTGTCTTTGTGAGTTTTTTTGTCTCAGCAACCTTTTCGTCCACATGCATTAAAGTCTATTGGTGTTTTTTCTTATTGAGACTTTTTTGTTGTGGCAAAAATTTTGCTGCAGTGCGTACTTTTGTGCCTGAATCCATGCCTGCTGAAAAAATTTGCTCATGACTATGTCTTATCCATTTGTAAGAACTTAACCAGCAACCCTTTTGGGAAATGTTTATGGTTATTGCTATGCAGCACAGGGGACATTAGATGGTGCCCCATATATAGCAGGTCAGATAGTATCCTGTGCACTACAGATGATGCAGCCATGTGGAGCGGAACTGGCAACTTTTCATCTTGTTTGTTATAGGGAAATGAGTATGCTTTCTTTTTATTGGTTCACTAATTTGACTGACAGTATTTTTTCACAGAATTGATATCACATCACTTTTGTGGAACACAGGGTTCATTTTGTTGATAGAATGAATTATGTGCTATAGAATCTTGCTTTCTGTTACAGGCATCCATTATGTCATTAAAATCTTCCTTGGTATGTGCGATAGTTAGGGATGGCGCGAACTGTTCGCCGGCGAACTTGTTCGCGCGAACATCCGCTGTTCGCGCTCGCCGGAAGTTCGCGAACGTCGCGCGACGTTCGCATTTTGGGTTCGCATCAATTTGGCGCATTTTTTTTGCCGCATTTTTTTGCCCTCTCACCCCAGACCAGCAGATACATGGCAGCCAATCAGGAAGATCTCCCTGGACCACCCCCACACACCCCCTGGACTAAAAAAAAAAAAATGTGCATACCTCCCAACTGTCCCTTTTTTGGAGGGACAGTCCCTCTTTTGCGAGCTCAACCCTCTGTCCCTCATTTGTACTGGAAAGACCCTCTTTTTTCTGCACTGAACAGCCAGAAAAAGAAGCAAAGATTTGAACTTGGCTTTTGGCAGAGAGTCCAGAACAGCTAACAGGTGCAGGTAAGATGCTTTGCAACACTTTTGACATACGAAAATAATGGATTTTTCTTTTCCCTTGATCCCCCTCTGGCATGCCACTGTCCAGGTCGTTGCACCCTTTAAACAACTTTAAAATCATTTTTCTGGCCATAAATGTCTTTTTTAGCTTTTAAAGTTTGCCTTCCCATTGAAGTCTATGGGGTTCGCGACGTTCGCGAACCGTTCGCGCGTTTGTCGCAAGTTCGCGAACGCGTCCGCGAACTTTTTTGCCGCGGTTGGCGCCATCACTAGCGATAGTCAGTTACACCATTATAAGTTTTGTCCAAGTGTTTTTTACATTACTCTACATATAACTGTGTCTGTTATAAAGTTATGTGTAACAGACACAGTTATGTGTAGAGTTACTGTGTCTGTCTGCAAGACAGACACAGTAACACTTGTTAAAATTTCATTTTATTCAAATTCTTCGCTAGAATTGTGTATTTTGTATATTTTTTACTAATGTATATGACCACAACTACTTTTGTTCCCTGAGAGACATTAATTCTGTGTACTGGGGATATTTTTTATATATATAATGTATTTTTGTAGACAAAATGTATTTGGGACAAACGGCACCCCTTCATTTTTAGGATGGGGAAGCAGTTTTTGTAATGTAATTTTGTTGTAAATAATGGGCAAATTACTTTTTTATATGTTGTTAGTCTGTTTTTAAGGAGACATTTAAACAGTCTGTATAGTAATATATATAGTAATATACACATTAAGTATTCATTAATGGTCTCAGTAATATCACCTTTTTGTTGTTTGTGTTTATATGTATGCTGGAGTTATGTGGAAGAATAATATGATATTTTAATATCCCATAGAAAATGATGTTTATAGTATATTCCATTTATGCAACCAGTAATATGCTGAGTGATTTCAAAGAAATTCTTTTTATTTAACAGTACTTGAGATGGTGATATTTTCATCACATTTAGGGGGTTATCAACGGTTCAGTTTGTGAGGTTTTTTTCTACCTTGAATAAACTCACAACTCAAATGTTTGCCTATTATTATAACAAAAGTGAAAAACTCAATTGAATACATTCTGGGAAAAAACCTCGAATTTAAGCTACCAGAGAGACCCTGCAATGGTATGAAGGGAGTCAGAACTAGTTATGGGGACCAGCTGTGGCTCTTTGCAAACCTCTCTGTCAACATCTATGCTTTGTTCCTATTAGCACTGTCTCCATCTTAGTTTACAGCTCTGCAGATGTTCATGATTTACAAAATCATAGAGAGGAAACAACAACCATTCACCACAGAATAAATTGTGTAACTCACTTAACTAGACATTGCCAACACACTCTTTCCATTGCCAGGGACCCAGCACAACATGTGGCACTTGAACACCTTCAATCCTGCATGCCCCTCTACACCTGCAGAGCAACTTCTACCACTTCCTGCAGGTCAAGGTTAAAAGTATCAGGACAGGTGCAGAAAGGATTACCATTAATTATAATATAATTATTTATAATAATATAAGATACTGCTCAGGAAGGCAATCATTTTAGTCCTATAAACTGGTCAGTGGATTGGTAAAAAATTACTGAATTAGTATCTGATATCTGCCTGTGTTGACACCATAATTCCAATTTTTTGTATGATATAACATTTGAACACAAATGACTGTTTATTTTTTGTGGCATAAAAATACACAGAATACATTTTATGTATTAGAAATCTGGCCTATTCAATGACGTACATCAATATAAATGCTACTACTATACATTTTGGCAGAAATCATGTGTTAGGTTTCAAGCAAAGAAAGGTATCAGAAATTGGTAAACCAAAAACCCTTGTGCAATAGTGGCATGACTAGAATTTAATGGACCCTTCTGGCTCCTATGAAGGTTAATAATAACAATAATAATAACAATAAATGTGTGAAGTTCATGAATATTTCATATGAAACATTAATAAATGTCTTAATATCTTTAATCAGCCTTCTTGTTATGTCTGTAGGGAGTACTAAACTGGACATCTTGCATCTTGGTCAGAGCTGCAATGACTCGCTCAGGAAGAAAACTGTTAAAAATAGAAAAAGAGATGAAAAAATCACTTGCTTTGTATTGGGCACCTCCTCTCTTCCGCACTGCTCCTTCCAGAACGCCTCCAGGTTTGATGCTCAAGCTGCCCATGCACATCTTTTTATGTGCAGCGACGCACAAGACATAATCACATCATCAGTGTGTTATTCAGATATTTAAAGGAACCATGCACAATTCTCCTTGCCTAACATAGGCCTATTTCCTGATCCTGACAAACGTTACCGTTCCCTTGTCTGCCCAGAACTCTCACCTTGGTTCTCTAACTTTAAGACCTGGCAGCATCCAAGTAGCAAAGGACTCCTACAGAAGCGAAAGGTGGCTGTTATAGGCAGAAACATGAGCCATGACCAGAACCTTGACATTTGTTCTGGGTTTTTGGATACCAAACGTGACAGTTGGAAGTGCAACAGTGGGACAAAGTCTGTTGCATAAATCTTAGTGCTACATTTTTAATATAATTCCAAACAGCTATTAATGAGCTATTTATTATAGTAATGAGGGAATACATTTTGACGACTGGCAACACTGCTAATATGAGTGTGGCATGGGTATGGGCATAGTTTATCATAACAGTGGCGTACCTAGCTGTCGCCAAGACCTGGACTCTGGTTTCTCGCCTGCCACACTCCAGACACATGCAATAAAAACATTTTCCCTGCCCTGCTGCTCATGATATGCACCCTGGGTGTAGTTACGCCACTAAATACTGAATCAGTGGCACAAGCAGTACAAAGGAGCATCACCAAAACTTATAGCAAATGTGTAATACCATTTTTTTTTTTCTTAGAGGCTTTTAGGTTTCACCCCAGTTATAAAACTTACTGGTTTAGTATTAAAGAGAATTTGACTGAGGAAGGTACAATAATCATTTTCTTATTTGTTAGTATTCCTTCCATTAGGCAATTTACAACATCTTCAGTTTTAAGCACAGGCCAGACCCTGAAAAAGCAGCAAAAAATTAAGAGTAAACAGTCGATTATAGTAATGAGCATATTCTGTTTGTGTTGTAGATAACACAAAATAACATAATAAAAATAGAACAATGAACTTTGCAACATCCAGTATGAGGCAATACAATCCCGTGCAGTCATTGGTTAGTTTAGAATCGCAAAGTTACAGGGGATGTCCACCTGGCTGAGTAAGGTCCTGCTTGCTTCACACAGTGAATGATTGATCATTGATTTCTACTGCACATGCTTCACTTTTTGCATGGACAGCAGAAAGAAGGGGTATGTTTACTAATGGGTTTGCCCATGATCAGAAGCATCTCAGAATAAACGGGCCCAGATTTCGGGCTGCGGCGCTCCAAGGCCCCTGTGTCTGCACAAGCATGCACATGCATCATTCAGGAGAGCTCCATCCCTGAGGGATAAATTAGTACGAGCCGATGTTGGAGTGGGAAAGGAGATGATACAAGGAACTTTCTGTAACAAAAAGAATGGCACCTATCCTTGTCTTTCTTGCAAACAATTTAATAGTTGTATTAAAGGGGATACGATATACCATCCGCATAAGGGCACTGTTTTCAAGATTAAAGGCTATTTTACCTGCTTAACTACATTTGCAGTATATGCTATAAAATGCCCATGTGGGTTGATGTATATCGGACAAACAACCAGACACGTTAAAGAAAGGATAGGAGAACACAAATCTGATATAAAAAGGAAAATTAAACAGAACCCGGTTGCATGCCACTTTGCTGATGCAGGACATTCAGTTTCCCAGTTACGATTTCAAGTTTTACAACAGATCACAAGGCCTAGGCGAGGTGGTAATAGGGTGAAACAACTGTTAAGGTCAGAAGCAAAAACTGGGTACACTCACACCAGGTGGTTTGAATAAGGAATATGAACTGTATCCCCTGCTATGAACAAACCTTTTTGATATATAAAAAATCTTCTGATGTATATATGGCATTTTTAAGTGTTTTTTAATATGACACATCACTTTGCTTATTTCCTAGTGATTATTGAGACTGTATCATTGAAGCAACATGATAAATGCGGATAAAAGTAAATAGAATTGCAATTTAATTACATATGGATTGATACTTGTTTCACTAGAATGAACATTATGATACATTGTAACCACTAGGTGGCATTAGTATGTTGGATATTTAAGGAAGTGAAATTGTGCAGTTTTTAACTTTGTCAGCTTGAAAAAGGACCTGGTGGTCCGAAACGTTGCTGTGCCAGATGAATACTTTGAAATAAAGGCAATTTTAATACTATATGGGAGTGCTGCTACCTACTTTGGAAACAAGCATGCACATGCATCAGAGCACTGGAGACGATGTGTACAGTAGTGCACGTCCCCAGTGCTCCCTTGGATTGCGGCTGGATGGAATGCAGCCCCTAAAATTGTGCCGTCCTAGGCCGGGAACTTTGTGGACTCACCACAAATCAGGGTCTGAGAGTAAAACAGCTTCATAAAGGGCTACCTTTGGAAATAGATATATTTTAACATTTTAAATATATCTAATTACAATTAAACCAAATTAAACCAAATGGCGTGCAGCATGCGCTGTGCTGCGACAAAAGAAGCTAAAGCAGGAATTGATTAGGGCAGAAAATGGACCTGACTGGGGTAGGCGACAGAGGTGCCTACTCTGCCTAACCCTTGGCCCGGCCCTGCACATTGCAAAGGCACATCTTATTTTGGTGATATCAAACTCTGTCTACAAGACACCATGTTTTTTTACTTTTCACCCTCCCCTGCTTTCAGCATCTGCGTTTGACAGGGCTCCATTTACAAGGTATGGGTGTAGGGTGCAGTGTAGTAGGCTTTCCCACTCTTATGCTCTTCCTGCGGCAGGAGTTAAGAACAGAACTGCTTCTTGCCCGCTGATATTGAGCTCTTCGTCTTGTGGCATGTATGGATGTTGGACACGTACTTTCTGAATGAGAACTGAGGAGTTAAAATTAGTACTTTCATTCTGAACATTTATAAATAAGGCAGTCTGTGATACTACATTGTTATTGTTTATTGCTTATGTTTCTTTAGAGGTCTTCTATCTTTGCTCTTTTCTGTCTTTCAAGCCACTGTTGAGCATAGAACAAAATGCAAAAGAGGTAGCATTGTCTGTAATTTTTAAGGAAACTATTTAAAACACTGAGGCCTCTGAATGAAGCACAAGTGTTTACTTACCTTGTACTGGGATTTTGAACAAATCCAGTGTTCACAAAGACTGGGCACAAACAAGAGGTTTTAACTCCATCTTTTCCTAATTCTTTCAGTTCTGATGTTAAACTTTCATGAAATCCAATCACTCCAGATTTACTCGCACTGTAACCAAAAATGCATTTACTGCAAATAATCTAATATGTGAATCAGTGCATATATATATGTAATGGGTATATACTTTGGTATACTTACCAATAGTCTACTAAATATGGAACAGCAACTTGACCTGCTACGGATGCTACTGTAACAATATGTCCTCGATTTTTTTTCATCATGGCTGGTAAAAAGGACTTGGCAGTCTTGCATTAAAAAACAAGAAGCTTTTTAATAACACATATATCAATAGGCACTAAGAGGAAACAGAAACGTTTGACTCAAAAGTTGACTTTTGCAAAGAATCTAGTTTACTTTATCCTGTGGCTTGGTCCATCCCTTCTAGATTGTTTTTGCTGTATCCTCCAGTACCTGAATCCATAGTTACCTTAGTGGGATAGTTATTGCCTTATTGGCCTAGGTAATGTATGACCATTTCCTGTTCAACTTTTATATAGTGACTGGAAACCCTGGTCGTTTTCTCTTTGGCTTCCATCTACTGACCCAGCTGGATGTCTGTCAATGAGCCTGGGACAACAAGGTCCCGATAAAGATAGTACCCTAAAGGGACTTGATCACTCTTATGATGAAACAGTTGTTGAGCAGTCCAGCACAGGAATGGCCCTTATAGGCAGACAGAGCTGTGTTGAAAAATTAGTTTGAATGCTCATTGCTACAAACTGAGCTTGGTGTTAAAATAATTGGATCATGTTCAAGGGGATTTTTCTTAACTTGAAATGTTTTTTTAAATGTTTTTTGGACACCCCTGAGATACACCATCTGCAGCAAGATGTCCTTGTAGGTCTTTGGAGGTGATCTTTGGGTTGTCTGTAAACATTTTCAAAATTATCTGCATATGCTGTTCCTGTATTTTTATTGGCCTGTCAGGCTTGGGTTTTACAGCAACTGTGCCTGTGGCTTCCATTTCCTGATTACATTCCTTACAGTTGAAACTGACAGTATAAACCTCTGAGAAAGCTTTTTGTAGCCTTCCCATAAACCATGATACTGAACAATCTTTGTTTTAAGATCTTTTGAGAGTTGCTTTGAGGATCTCTTGCTTTCACTCTTCAGAGAAGAAGCACAACTTGCAGAACAGTAACACCAAAAAATGAAAGTAAAGAAAATATCATGTAGTGTTGCCCTGTGCTGTTAAAACTTATCTGTTTGCTTCAGAAACACTACTACAGTTCATATAAACAAGCTGCTTAATAGCAATGGCGGAAAATTAAAAACGGCTATATGGCACAGGATAAGTAATGGATAACAGGTAACATTATGTTCTACATAGCTTATCTGCTATCTGCTGTGTAACTTGAGCCTTTTCTCCTTTGAATGGCTGCCCCCATTGCTACACAACAGCTTATTTATATAAACAATAGTAGTGTTTCTGAAGAAAACACAGCAGTTTTACCAGTGCAGGGCAACACTGCATTATATTTTTATTACTTTAAAACAATTTCATTTTTTTGATGTTACTAGTCCTTTAAATACCCTTTCTCATGATTGTACACACCTGCCTATGAAGTTTAAGGCTTAATGAGCTAATCCAACCAATTTGGTGTTGCCAGTAATCAGGATTGAGCAATTACATGCATTTAAATTAGCAACAATGCAAGGGTATCCATTTTTGCACAGCCAGTTTTTCACATTCAATTTAATTTCATACAACTGAATACCTCTTCACTAAAAATCTTTGTTCAGAAACACCCCAGTACTCAGATTTTCCTGTGAAATGAAAGCCAAATCACTGTTATCTTTTTTGGTGAAAGTGGAATACATTATTATGCAGGCTGAGAGGGGTTCCCAAACTTTTTCATTTGGCTGTATGTATTTACTTTGAACAGGAGTGTAACAGCAGAGACAGCAGAATCACCAACAGCTGGGGGTGTTAAGGATATAGAGGGTGAATTGAGGGTCCTTTCAGCATATACATTGGAAACAAGTAATTTTTAACAGGGTCTGGGGGTTCCAAAAATCTTAGATAGTCATGCATAGTACTAACCCAGAAGTGAGCAAGCATGTTGACACTAAATGTCTTCTCAATTTGATGGTCTTGGAGCTCAAGAAATTCTGTGCCAAAAACCACACCAGCATTATTTATTAGAATATCCACATCCCCAATGTCCTGCTTGACCTTCGTGAAACAGAAAAAAGTAGTGCAATGAAGTGGTATACTGCAATATCTAAAACAGATGCAGAGGCATTACTACTGTTTAATACAGCTCTAGTATATTATGTATTATGGTCAACAACAAATTAATTACACTAAAGCCAGTATTTTAGGACAAATTTCTTGTTTGTAATGGAACCTTCAAAGTATTTTAGGTAAGGCAGATAATTAAAATTCCATAGAATAATACAGGTATGGGACCTATTATCCAGAGTACTTTGGACCTGAGGTTTTCCAAAGAGGAGATCTTTCCATAATCTAGATCTGCATATATTTATTCTATTTAAAATATATTAAATATCCCCAATAGGGTTGTTTTTCCTCTAAAAATGATTAATTTTATCTTACAAGGCATTTTTTGTTTATTACAGAGAAAAAGGAAAAGCTTTCTAGATAAAGGATCCCATACCTGTAACAGTAAAATTTTGTTGACACCTGTTATCATTGGATAGATTGGTGCCACTGAGACAACTATAGGGCTCAGTGAGCAAAGTACAGTTTTAAGTGTAATCACCATATCTCACAGTACAGCATTATTCCAAGAATTCCAGCAGCATTGTGGTTGTAAGGGGGTGATAAGCTTGATGGCATTGAATTCTATGTGCCAAATGTTCAGCGCGCGAGTGATGTCTGCCCCCACACTGGATGTGAAGGGAAACCATGGAGCTACTGCCTGTTCAGGAAGTTGCGGTATCTCCAGAGTTACCCTTTACCAAAAGCCACAGCAGCATTCTATTCAGAACAGAAGGCAGAAAGGACTGAGTGGCAATGAACTAAACTGTACAAAAGTGCAAGGAGATTATTTTAACTATACCCCCAGAATGAATACTTAAAGGGTAATACACGTCAACTTTTAGTATGTTATAGTATGGATAATTCTAAACAACTTTTTTTTTTAAAATAATTTTTCCTTTCTCTCCTGAATCTTTCCAACTTTTTATATTGTTATGGTTACTTTCTATTACAAATCTTTCTTTTCAGGCCCTCTCTCATTCATATTCCATTCTCTAATTTAAATCAATGCATGGTTGCTAGGGTAATTTGGATCCTAGTAACCAGATTGCTGAAACTGCAAACTGGAGAGCTGCTGAATAAAAAGCTCAATAACTCAAAAACCACAAAATGAACCACACTGAACTATAGTGTGTTTCTACAAATATTTGCAGATACCTGCAAATGTATAGACAATTAGACATATAAGTTAAGAAATTATTCACCCACCTTTTCAGCGCACCTATAAATATCTTTCCGGTTACTACAGTCCACAACAAAGGCATGAGCTGTAGCTCCCAATTTCCTGCATTCATCTGCTGTCTCCTCAACACCTTTCTGGAAAGATAAATAAGTTATCATTAACTTGATGGCAAGTTAATAATGAGGTTACAATGGTCCTTTGCAGAAAATGGAAACTATATGGATTGGGGGTAGATAGATATTATCTATTCTATAAAATACTACAGGTTAACTTAAATGTGAACCACCTCTTTAAAATGGAACCTTGTTTCTATTAATCTGAATATATGACTACATAAAATAACAGAGAGCTTTGTACTGAACGTTTATATAAATATATATATATATGTGTGTGTGTATATATTTATACAAAGTTACCATCTACTCCATTAAGCAACTCTTTTGTAGTGTAAACAACCCTAACTTAGCCAATCTTGTCTCATAACTTGAGACCTTCCATATCCTTAATTGATTTAATAGACCTTCTTTGCACTTTCTCTGTTTCCTTAAATAATTTTTTGTAGGATTTCGGACCAAAATTGCACTGCATTTTCTAGATATTCAATCATTTGCAAAGAGAGAATATAACCCTCTTCTCTTGTGAACCTATACCCCCTTATATTCATCTTTAGTATGTTCCACAGCTGGTCTTATATTTAATTAAAGTTTTTTAGTTCCTCTTTCGTTTTCTACCTCTTTCCAGTTTCCAAAAAGGACCACTGCCCCAAGCAGCCAAAGATTGATTGCTCTGTGAGGCTACAACTGTATTGTTAATGTTACTTTTTTGCTTATCATTCTAGTCTCCAGACTCTCCCGTTCATCTTCCAGTCTCTCATTCATTCCACTGTCTGGTTAATATTGTCACCTTTATTTCGGCATATGCTCAAAATAGCTTTTCATGTTTCTATGTTTGATAATAACTGCCATTAAAAATATAGATGACTAGTTCATCATCATATAAGGTGTGGATTCAAATGCAATATTGTGTTGAAATTCCTTCAGTTTACAAAAGCTGCCACTAGATGTCCTCAATGAGCTTAGTCTCTTTCCAGTAACATCAAAAAATGAAATTGTTTTAAAGTAATAAAAATATAATGCAGTGTTGCCCTGCACGGGTAAAACTGCAGTGTTTGCTTCAGAAGCACTACTATTGTTTATATAAATAATCTGCTGTGTAGCCATGGGGGCAGCCATTCAAAGGAGAAAAGGCTCAAGTTACACAGCAGATAGCAGATAAGCTCTGTAGAACATAATGTTATCTGTTATCCATTACTTATCCTGTGCCATTTAGCCGTTTTTCAATTTCCGCCATTGCTACTTAGCAGCTTGTTTATATGGACTATAGTAGTGTTTCTGAAGCAAACACATCAGCTTTAACAGCGCAGGGCAACACTACATGGTATTTTCTTTACTTTAAAACACTTACATTTTTTGTTGTTACTGTTCCTTTAAACATTGTAAAGTTAAAGGGATACTGTCATGGAAAAACCATTTTTTTCAAAACGCATCAGTTAATAGTGCTGCTCCAGCAGAATTCTGCACTGAAATCCATTTCTCAAAAGAGCAAACAGATTTTTTTATATTCAGTTTTGAAATCTGACATGGGGCTAGACATTTTTTCAATTTTCAGGCTGCCCCTGATCATGTGACTTTAGGAGTGAACTGCTTTCTGGCAGGCTGTTGTTTTTCCTTCTCAATGTAACTGAATAGAATGCAGTGGGACATGGGTTTTTACTATTGAGTGCCGTTCTGAGATCTACCAGGCAGCTGCTATCTTGTGTTAGGGAGCTGTTATCTGGTTACCTTCCCATTGTTCTGTTGTTAGTCTGCTGGGGGGGTGGTAGGGGGGTGATATCACTCTAAATTGCAGTACAGCAGTAAAGAATGATTGAAATTTATCAGAGCACAAGTCACATGACTTGGGGCAGCTGGGGAATTGACAATATGTCTAGCCCCATGTCAGATTGGAGAAGTCTACAGAAGCAGCACTATTGACTGATCATTTTGAAAAAATGTTTTTCCCATGACAGTATCCCTTTAAAGGAAAAGTAACTTAGAAAAATGTTTCAGAAAAATTAAAATATAATGTAATCTTATCTTGCACTGGTAAATCAAGTGTGTTTGTTTCAGAGACACTACTATAGTTTACATATATACGCTGCTGTGTAACCATGGGGGCATCACAAGTTGGAATTAGGCTAAATGGCACAGGTTAAATAGCGAAGAACAGATAAACTCTGTATAATACGAATGAATTAGTTCTTATACAGTGATCTAAACCCAATGAATTCTATAGAGCAATATTATCTGCAATGTAACCTGAGCCTTTTCTCCTTTTTCATATAGCACACATTATACCATGGCTACACAGCACCATATATATAAATATATATATAAATATATATATATACAGTATATATATATATATATATATATATACATACATACAATAATAGTGTTTCTAAAGCAAACCCGCCACTTGTGCCAGTGTAGTGCAACCATAGATTATAATTACTTTTAAACACTCTCAGTTTTTAGTGTTACTGTTTCTTTAAAGGGGTGGTACACCTTCAAGTTAACTTTTAGTATATTGTAGAAGGACCATTTCTAAGAAACCTTTCATTATTTATTTTTCATAGTTTTTTAATGATTTGCAATTTTCTTCTGTTTCTTTGCAGCTTTCAAATGGGGGTCACTGACTACAAATGTATTGTTACTGCCACTTTTTATTACTTATCAGTCTAATCTATTCAGTCCATCTTCTATTCATATTCCAGTCTCTTATTCAAATCAATGCAGGGTTGCTAGGGTAATTTGTACCCTAGAAACTAAATTGCTGACACTGTAAACTAGAGAGCTGCTGAATAAAAAGCTAAATACTATAAAACCACAAACAATAAAAAATGAAAACTAATTGCAAATTGTCTCAGAATATCACTCTCATTATACTAATACGTATACATTATACTAAAAGTTAACTCAAAGGTGAACAACCCCTTTAAGCGCAGGAATGCTATGCTGATTGGAGTGTTTTTTCTCATACAGTAGTTACATTTGGCTTCTATGCTAAGCAAAGGCTAAACATAAAGACTGGGGACTAGAATAATGTACAGGATGTTACAAATCATTTAAATGTGTAGAAGCGTGTTGTCCTATTCATTTGGAGGCAGCATTTGCCATTCAGTTATTGACAGTGTTGCATGCACTAGTTCCACATATATCAACTTCTTTGGAATAACACTGTATTCAGTATTATGGGAAGTGTGACTCTTTGGACATAGTCTATCCTTCTGGCTGCACCATAGTGTGGGTACCATACAGATGCAGTCACTTGGATTTGTAAGTTAAATGCGTCGTGACTCAGGGCTAATTGAAGAATCTGTGTTATCCAAAGTTATCTTAACTCATTTAATGCATTTAACCTTTTCATTAGCATACCAAAGCACCATTGTTTTCAATGGTGAACTCTTTAATTGGATGGGATGCTGTGACACAATATTCTGTGCTAAGTGGGATAAATGGGATAGATGAGTTAAGTCACAACGCATTTAACACACAAATCCAAGTGACTGCATCTGTATTTTCTTGCCAGATTTTTACTGGGATTACTTCTGTACTAGTACTCACTCATGTAAATATAAAGAAAGGGGGAGCCTGGGGAAAGGGGGGCTTGGAATTCAGGGTCTATTTTCTCTATGGTGTTCATATCTCCCTCCATGCCACTTTCTTCCTTAAAGGAAAATTATTCCCCGGAAATGAATGCTTAAGCAACAGATAGTTTACATCATATTAAGTGGCATATTAAGGAATCTTACCAAACTGGTATATATATTTCAGTAAATATTGCCCCTTTACATCTCTTGCCTTGAACCACCATTTTGTGATGATCTCTATGCTGTCTCAGATTTCACCTGACCAGAAATAGTACAACTGTAAGGTGCAGATTTACTAAGGGTCAATTTCAAATTGAAAAAAATTCAAACGTCAAATTTTTTTTCGATCAAAAATTTACCTTTTTCATTCAAATAGGTCCGTTTTCAATCAAATAAAAATGGTTCAAATCGTTTAAATGCATTGTTCGAATGAACGATTCGAACTATTTCGTATTTCAAAAAGTTCCAAAAACTTCTTAAAGGTTCCATGTGGTCCCCCATATCCTAAAATAGCAATTCAATAGATTTAAGGTGGCGAAGTGTTGAATTAGACGTTTTTAAAGAGACAGTACTTCGATTTTCGAAAGTTTATTAGTGATTTAATCATTATACCTTTTCCAGGTTGTTAAAGTTGTAAATATAAATGCTACTGAACTTACTGAAGTAAATCAGAGCCACCTATAGTTTAACCTGTTCATTATTGCTCATAGACAAACCTGGGTGTAACCAGGGAAGGGAGTAGACCAAACTAGTAGTGATAAGTATTAAATATACAGTACAAAGAAACATGACTCAAGCACAGATAAGTATAATGCTAAAATACTAATTGTATTTCAAGTACAAGTACACATCAAGTCACCTTTAGGTTAGAATAAAAATTGTGCTTTTGTTGTTACACAATATCAGGATCAAAGTTTGCTAAACTTCATATCATCTATAGCAACCAATCAACGTTCCCTTGTCACCTGTTAAAGGGGAATTCAACCCCTCGGGCGCTAACCCCCTCCCCCAACCCCCCGTAGGCCCCCCTCCCTCCTCCCCCCGGCCTACCTCTCTCCCCGGGCAAATGCCCCTAAGTCGCTACTTACCCCTCCGTGCAGGTCCCCTCCAGCCAGGTTCATGGGCACAATCTTCTCCAGCAACATCTTCTTCCTGGATCCGTCGGCGCTTGGCGACACATGCGCAGTAGGCTGCATTTGCCGGTTGGTACTACTGTGCATTTGCCCAAAGTTCATGAAGTTCAATTGGCGAACTTCGTCAACTTTGGGCGCATGCGCAGTAGTATGCGTCCTTCTGTGCATGTGCAATTCCCCTTTAAAAGAAAACATCTATCTAATTGGTTGCTATGGGTTACTGCACCTGGGCAAACGTTGTGCCATTTATTACATGTGTTCTAACATAAGACCAATATATAATCACTAAAATAATAAAATTTCCCATATGTATAGAGCTTTTAGAACAGTTCCCTCCTTAGCTAATAAGCTCTTTTTCAGTGTTGATGCTATTGTGGGCGAGCCACGTCTCCAACCCCCCACTGACAAATAAACTTGTGACATCCTCTCTCTATAAAATGAGATTCAGGAGCTTTGTCAGTCCCATTAAACGTCACCTTAGTGGTAACCTTCAAACTATAAATGTACTACGTTGTTAGCAGCGTAGCACATATGTTATTGACAGACAAAGTATTAAGCAACGCAAAAGGGATATAGATGATAAAATTGCAAAACAGAAATAAGTAATGATGCCGAGAACAAAAGAAGAAAAAAAGAAACATTTTGTTTTACTGTATTATTAGATAGTATAGACTAGATACTGGTAGAAATTACAAATATTTAGGGGGGTTATTTACTAAACTCCAAAATTATCTGGTCAAAACTTGAATTTTACGTTTCTTTTTTAAACTCAAATTTTTCAAGATTTATTATATGCTGCAAAAAGCCTGAATCTGAAAATCTTCCATCTCAGACCTGCCGATGTTGTTTATAAGTCAGTGCCAGAGGTCCCTATACTACTTTATATATGTATTTATATATGTATATACTTTAGAATTAGCCAGCAAATCCAACCATTTCAGGCTTTACGGGCTAAAATTTTAAAGATTCTGGCTTTTTTGGGAAAACCCCCCTAAAAAATTGTACAATTTAGGTTTTGCTCAATTTTATCTAGATTTCACACAAATCGATTAAATCAAACTTTTTAAATAAGAAATAAGGTAAAAAGTATCGGAGTTTGGTCATGGTTTTTTTTTTTTATTTAAATAATGAGATAAATTCAGATTTTAGTAAATAATCCCCTGCAACATATACATACTGTTATATATATATACTCAACAACACATTATTGATTTAATTTGTCTGGGAAATTTCACATACTGCAGGCAGTGTTTGTGCTCATCTTCACCTTGGCACAAATAAGGTTTTTTCTTTTGATTTAGTTTTGTATAAGTATTCCTGAAGGGATATAAGATTGGGGTTACACCTTCGCTGATATCAATCTATAATTATATAGTTTTATGGAAGGCACAACTGTTCCCGTAAATTCTTGGGCTGTCTTGCATGAACTGCACGTTTGAGGTCTCCCCAGAGTGGTTGAATGATATTGAGGTCAGGAGACTTATATGGCCACTCCAGTACCTTCACTTTTTTTGCTGGACCCAATGACAGGTCAACTTGGCCTTGTGTTTTGGATCATTGTCATGTTGGAATGTCCAAGTACGTCCCATGCGCAGCTTCTGGGCATATGAGTGCAAATTTTTCTCCAATATTTTTTGATAACTTACTGCATTAATTTTGCCATTAATTCTAACCTAATTTCCTGTGCCTTTGTAGCTCACACATCCCCAAATCAGCGATCCACCATCAGCGATCCACCACCATGTTTCACAGTAGTAATGGTGTACCTTTCATCATAGGCCCTGTTGAGTCCTCTCCAAATGTAGCATTTATGGTTGAGGCCAAAAAGTTTTATTTTAGTCCCATCACTCCACATGACTTTGTGCCAGAAGGTTTAAGGCTTGTCTATGTGCTGTTTGGCATATTGTAAGAGGGATAATTTGTGGCATTTGCGTAGTAATGGCTTTCTTCTGGCAACAGCCACACCACATTTTTTCAGAGAGTCCTGTATTTCATCTGAAGTGATTTACTGATTTGTGGGGTTTTCCTTGCAGCCTGAACAATTTTTCTGGCAGTTGTGGCTAAAATTTTAGTTTTATTTGGTTTGATTTCACCAGAACCCCCTTTTTTAGAGTTTGAACACAGCATTCTCAATTACTTTGATATTTTCTTATATCCCTTTCCTGTTTTATAGAGTTCAACTACCTTTCCCCGCAGAGCCTTTGACAATTCTTTTGCTTTCCCCATGACTTAGACTTCAAAAAACAACAGTGCAGCACTGGGTGAAAGATGCAAGTGTATGTCAGGAGTCCAGAAAGTCACTAACCTTTTTTAAACACCCACTAATTACAATGAAACAGATCAGATGGATGGTTACCTTTAATAGCCACTCTAACCCTTTTGTGTCAAGTTGTGTGCATGTTTTCAGGGCAAATCACCAGGGAATTTAAACTTTTGATGAGGGTCCTTTGGGTAGTTTGTGTAGCGATTATGATTTAAAAAGAGTAAACACAGTTGTTTGACAATA
>CM044431.1:91183799-91211506 GCA_024363595.1 Xenopus borealis
TGACCAAAAATATCAATACAAGTCCAAAGAAAGCACTCACGGCATAGTCCATCATCTGTGTAGCAAAGTGTATTTATTCATACAAGGTGTATCAACGCGTTTCGGCTCACATGGAGTCAGGATAAACACAGGAAGTGAGATCCAACATTAAATAGCAGTTATATCCAATCAAATGTGTGTTACAATTAGACCAAATGCAAAACACCTAAAGACATTTTGAGAAAGCATTTTGAAAAAACATTTTGAAAAAAGTGACCCCCAATATCATGTGAAAAACTATTCCCACACATAGGGAATATAAACCATATATAATATATAAATGGTATGTGAATAGTATAAAAATAATGTGAGCCTCCTAAAGTTAAACAAATCTAACAGTGTATATAAAAATACGTGTTGAACAGATGTTAAATGTATTAAAAGTGTAACAATTGGATAGTATCAAAGCGATACATTTAAAATGATTAAAAGCAGTATAATCTGGAGACTGTGCAACTAAACAGCTACATAAGGTACCGAACCAGTTTATAACCCATTATTATATTAGCTCACTTATACAATAAAGCTGGACATAAATAAATTTAGCTCACCTCATCACATAATAATAAGAATGGCAATTAATTTTCACATCACAGGTTATAAGTAACTAGCTAGAGAATACATTTCATTAAGCCCTCTAGGTGCCACTGTATCCAAAATCCGCATCCACCTTGCATCACATTGCAGTAAAAGTTAAGATCTATCACCACCCCATATAAGAAGAGGGACATGATCTATTAAAATTTCCCGTAAGGTAGGTAGCGGATGTTTGTACCCCAGAAAATGTCGGGCTAAAGGGGTGTCCGCCTTTCCAGTCGGCAGAGATGCTCGTATCACAGAGCGATGATTGTTCATTCGCATTCGAAATGATGTGTCACATTTTCCGACATAGTAAAGGCCACAGGGGCAAACTATACAGTAGACAACAAATTCTGAGGTACAAGTAAGTCTATGACGGATGTAGTAACGTTTACCACTACGTGGATGTGAAAAGGTCTCGCCCGTCAACAGGCAACTGCAGGTTTTGCATCCTGTGCACCGATAACATCCCTTCTTGTTGGTCCTTAACCATGTACCCGTGTTAGCATCCCTTATATCGGTTCTCACTAAGAGATCCCTAAGTGATCGACCCCTACGGTATGCACAAACTGGGGGTTCCATATCTGAAAAAGGCAGATTAGTATCCATCTGAAGTATCAGCCAGTGTTTCTTGACCGCTGAATTGATCTTATGGCTTGCTGGTGTATAGTTAGAGACAAAGACCATTTTCTCCTTTTCTGGAGATTTAGTACTTTCAACCTGTACACTAGCACCTGTCACCTTTTGTGCCCGATTAAGTTCAGTGTTGAGAAAGGCCAATTTATAGCCCCTCTCCAGAAAACAATCCCGCATTTCATATGCCTGCTGTATTGCTGTGGCCAGATTAGAATTAATCCTGAACACTCTCAAAAATTGTGTATAGGGTACTGATTTCAAAATAGAAGGTGGGTGATAACTATGAGCATGCAAGGTTGTATTGCGATCAGTGCACTTCCGATAAAGTGTAGTACCGTCTCCCTGCTCAGTGCGGAAAAACCTGACATCCAAAAAATCAACCTTATCCATATCATAGGTCAATGTAAATTTCACTGGAGTGGGCAATGCATTCAACTCAGCTGTGAATGTCTGTACTCCAACGGGGTCCCCTGGCCATTTCATGAAGATATCATCGATATATCTACAGTATAATATAAGTTTTTCCCCATATTGGGGATAAATATAAGTTTTTTCAAAATGATCCATGTACAAGTTGGCATACGAGGGGGCCACATTGGAGCCCATTGCCGTCCCCATTTTCTGTAAATAATATGTCTGCTCAAACCAGAAATAGTTGCATGTCAGCAACATCTCCAAAAGAGTACACAAAAACTCAACAGGTGGATTTCTCTTGTGGTGTGCACACAGACTGGCCCTGCAAGCTGCTATTCCCTCCTCAGTCGGAATAATCGTGTATAAACTACAAACATCAAGTGTGGCAAAAACAACATTATCAGGTAAAGGACCCAATTGCCGTAACATATTCAGTAGTGAAGATGTATCAGAAATATATGATGGCATCAAACCACAAAAAGGCTGTAGAAAACTATCAAGAAACATGGCTACATTAGAAAACAATGAACCCCTTGCTGAGATTATAGGTCGACCCAGCGGTGCTGATGGATGTTTATGCACCTTAGGAAATGTGTGTATAATGGGCCTCTTTGGATGCTCAGTAGTGAGAAATTGAAAGCACTTCTCACTAATCCATCCCATGCTAAGTGCAGCAGTCAAGAAGGAATCCAATTGTAACTTAAATTGTTCAGTGGGATCATATGTCAATTTCTCATACACCTTAGGATCGGACAGTTGTGTTAAAATCTCTTGTCTACAATATACACGATCCAACAGTACTATGGAGCCACATTTGTCTGCTGGATGTATGATTAGCTCAGTATCTGCTTGTAAGGTTTTAAAGTGGACCTGTCACCCCAAAAAAATATTCAAAATCCTATTTCATCACATTAGTCAAGCAAAATGAACATTGATTACACTACATACATTATTTTAATCTTGTTTTCTTCAGTCTGGGAATTCATAATTATAGCAAGCAGGCAGGAGCCATTTTGTGGACACTGTTATTAAGGCAAGCCTTGCATAATCTCAAAATTTAGTTTGTGCACCAGAATGGGGGACCTGATGTCCATTCCCATGCCCTGGCTACACAATTAAATTGTTAAGAGAACTGGGGGGAGTGTGTGGGGAGCAGCGGCATCTAGGAAGTGCTGAATTGAAAGTGAAAGTAATTATCTGCCCCGCCTCTATGCCTAAGGCATAGAGGAGTGGCAGACAATATTTGATTGACAGCTGAGATTTTTAAATGAGCTTAAAACAGCTATGGATGCTTTAATAAAAATTTGAAATTGGATTTCATGTTTAATTTGAAAAGGACTTTTATTATACAGATTTTTGTGTCTGGGTGACAGGTCCACTTTAATAGCTTCTCTTTCAACAAGTGATAAATTAGATTAAAAATTTCTTGGCATGTTTAAGATCTCTGAGCATTCCTTCTGTACAATGCCACAATATGTTTTAATGGATGTAGCAGTGTTCGGCAGGTCAAAAGTGCTGACAGGGCGAAATGTCTCAACATCTCTTGTCTCAATATCTTTAAAATGATCCTTCAATTTTAGCTTACGCTGAAACCTAAATAGGTCTACCTCCAAATTAAATGCGTCATTTTTGTTAACTGGGACGAAAGAGAGACCATGTGAGAGTAGAGACACTTCTCCCTGTGTCAGCACATGCCTACTTAAATTAAAAATCACTGTATCATTTTCCTTGGTGGTCTGCCTCTTCGGCCCCCCGCCACCTCGCCTAATATGTTTCCTTTTCCTTTTGGCTCCCCTAAAAAAGGATCTCGTGTCTGACTTCCAAGGGGAGGGGGATCCTGAGATGCACATAGTGTTGCTGGTTGTAAAGTCTCACTTTCAGAGGAGGGGGAATCCCCTGAGCTATCAACGGTTGAAAAATTCTTGGGGCGCCTAGACCTATGTCTATCTCTTCCCTCAATATTGGGCCTGCCAATTAACCAGCCATATACCCTACAATCCTTGTAATCTTGATCGACCTTGATTACCTTGGCCTGTTTAAATGCAACCAATTCCTGTTTGTATGGTTGTACACTGTTATCCAATTTCTGTAGCCAGTTGATCGATTGATCAGCTTTCAGAATGGTCAATGATTGATCTTCCAATTCACTAATCTCTGCATGCACTTTTTTCAGCTCTCTGCCAGATTCCTGTATCATAAGCAGCATAAGATCCAGGGAGCATTTGTTGAGTATGCCACACCATCGGCTACAAAATTCCGCATTGGATCGCCCCACAGTGGGGGTATTCCGTATTCTGAAACCCCTCTGGATCTTACGCTGCCTGTAATAGTCCGATAAATAAGAGCTGTGTAACAGAAAATCAATTTCCCTTTTTCTGAGGATATTCAACTCTTTAAAAACATCCCTTGGCAGCTTACCAGCTTGAAATACGGCAGCTGAGTCAGTAAATAGAATGCGAGTGGCATCATCCTGAGTGAATGTAAATTCCCTGGTCACATCAACTTGGAAACTCAAAGCGCTCTCCGCCATTATTATATATAAATAGCTATGGAACACCAGAGATTATTGAAACATATGGCATATATCACACAATCATGACCAACACAAAATTTATCGAAAATCACATCAAAACATCCCTGTAATGCATGCCTAACATCACCAAACTGTAATTGACATGGGTCACTGCTAGTAGTGGGTATTTATTAACCGCACGCTCCACTTGTCGAAAGTAAGCTATTAAAAAATCTCAGAGTCACTATTATGGCAATAATGTTGCTGGTCCAAAACGTGGAGTATAGTTCGCCAGTCAGTGTCCCAAGAAAAAAGTTTCAAGAAAAAAGTTTAAATCAGTCACAATACAGATGAATATGCAAATTATCTAGGAATCAGCGATCCGAAAATGCAGTTAAAGTGTACCGCTGCTAGCCTCAAAGTGTAAATTCAATCGGTATTAATATAGGGGTAGATGGCTAACTGTTGCCGCAAATAATTAATAGAGAGGCCTCACCAAGTTCTACGCTGTATCGATCTCAAATAAATCAAATTATCGTGCATCCCAGGCTAGCAGAATGGCCTCTTCAATTACATCGCTGCAGGCTTCATGGAGCGCATCCGCGGCAGTCATCCAGCAGGATCCCGTCCTCAACTTCAGCACGGCTTGATCTTCAGTATCTGTGGCTCTCCCGACTCGGCAGCTCAGCAGCCCAGCGCATCCACGACACCCCCAAAGATTCTACCGGAACCACGGCCACTTTGCTCCTCATAAGCACTCCTCCAAGGCACAAGGCAAGTCAGAACACACATGTGGAACACGCCGATCATTAGTGCTATCGGATCCACGATATTCGCAGCTCAGCATAGGCAGACATCATAGGCTGCACGATTAACCCATCGATATAGGATTGAGTGCAGAGGACTTTTTGTATTTGTATATATATATATATATATATATATATATATATATATATATAAACTTTCAAGCGAATATCCGCACTCCAAAGCAAACAATACCAGTGAAGGGAGGGGTGCACTGTAAATTTATATACATCAATCGTCCACAGACCAGCACTCCCAATTGTATAAACTCAATTATTTATTGTTTCATCAATATCCAATATTGTTGATGCAACAATAAATAATTGAGTTTATACGATTGGTAGTGCTAGTCTGTGGACAATTGATATATATATATATATATATATATATATATATATATATATATATACAGTATATATATGTTTAGGCATATATTTATATTACATTTGTATTATATCTTAATATATGTATTTATGAAGAATGTACAAGCAGCATTTGTATGAGATTTGTAGGGACATATTTAACAAGTGATGAAAGTTCATCTATTGATATTATCTATTGATAAATATTTCCTTAAAAATCCCATAGAAAAGAATAAAGAGCAGTGAAATTTTGCTCTGGCACACTGTGAGGATCTTTATTTTACCTTAAGTCAATGATTTATTTACCATTCTGGTTTAGTTAAACATCGCATAGTTCAGGCACTGAAGTCAAATGCTTGATGATTCCTAAACAGCAGTTCAATATGGCATAAAGAATTATTGGCTACAAAACAAAGCCTAAATTACATCATGGTTCAGTTAAATATTGTAGATTCTGTGATTTACAGAAAAACGTTATTCATTCTTCCACCAGTTAATCCAACCCAACAGTATATTTAGGAGTATAAGAGGAAACTGAAACATCAAAAGGAAAAGAGAACTTTGTCTAATGTTTTTTTTAGTCACTCCTTTTGTTGTGGTATCAGAAATATGTTACATAAATGTTAGCCCAAGTTAACTAAATGTACTTTGTACAACAGGGATCTCATTTACAAACACAAGCACTACTCAAAACCTCTAGTTTGCAAACAAAAATGTCACCTGTATCGATAATGCAGATTTCATACAATGACTCATATGTATAGTTCACAAACATGTTAGTAATAGTTTACATTCTAGATTAGATCTATTATTAATTTCACTTCACCTGGTTGATGTCCCACAAGACAAGAATGCTTTGGTGTTTGGCAAATTCAAGAGCCGTTCTGTGTCCAATGCCATGTCCTGATCCAGTAATCAACACAATATCTCCAGCAACTGATTTCCTGCTCACTGGCAGGAATAATTTCACAAAAGATTCCAGATATGAATATATTATGATGAAAAGAAGAAACATATATTCTAAAATGATATTCATGTTCACTGTAGTCCAGTTGATATGCACTCCCTGTTCTCTAATACTGTTCTTGTTTGATTAAGTAAACCTGTACAGAAGCCAGAATATCTCCAGTCAAATAATGTAACTGGTGTAGAAGTTAAGCTGCATGACAAGAATATCATGTACATTCACTGAAATTAAATATTAAATGCAATGCACACACCCTTGTTTATATTTCAATATACATATATAGAAACAATAAAAATACAGGTAGAACTGCTTTCAAACCTTAAAGCTGCTCTCACACGAATAAACATCAAATGCACTTAATGGTCTTCTTCACATATCAGTGTGATATAGTTAGTTCCTGACACAGTGGTGCACTTCTAGTTAGTGGATGTTGACAGGGCTTTGGAAAGACCCGCCTACTTCTTTGTTTGATTGAGGAAGGGTCAATAGTTATGGCTTAATAGTGAATCTCCATGTATAGGTAGATTACGGTTAGGTGGCTTTCAAGTAGGGGTAGATTTCTTTTTGGTCTGGTATAGGAGATTAAATGTCAGATAGTTGGTGAGGTAACTGCTCGGCATAGGTTTATTATGGAATATCAAAAGGGCAAGCTCTGCTCAATATTTGTATGTATCAAAACATTATCAGCATATTAAAATACGTTTGTTGCAATCAGTTTTGCTATGATTTTGTGATGGGTTATTGCATATGGTTACAAAATAGGTATGTAAACTTGAAGCTATTTTTGTTACAGTGATATAATCTTGATTATTACCATTTTTCATTGAAACCATTTTATATTTTGTGGGGTAAATTGGTAAGGTAATAAGAATAGGCATATATACAGTAACTGCCAAAATAGATTGTATTATCACAGCTGTATCAATAAAGAATCCGTATTGGATTGAATAAAAACCGCTCGAATCATTTGAATCGTTCAATTCGATCGAACGATTAGAAAGATTTTCACCAAAATCCTTTGAATTTAGAAATTAGAACTTAGAAAAATTCTGTGAGGTCCCCCATAGACTAAATTCGAATATTCAAATTTTTTCAATTCGAATCGAATTTTGGGCTATTCTATAGTCGAAGTAGCCCAAAATTATCTCAAAATCCGAATTTTTGAAATTCAAATTATTTTTTAAAGGTTTTTTTTTTTTTAATTTTAACAACTTGAAAAGAAGTTAAGAGAAGAAGGAAGTGAGTTAGATGGGGAAAGGAAGTGGGGGGAGGTATGGCTGTACATAGCCATTTATTGGTTGGTTGAAGTGGCAGGTGACTCGAGCCAAGGATTCCATATATGTTCAAATTTCTTTGGGCATCCTTGGGCTAAATATGTGAGCTTATTTATACAGTCCCAGTTGCAAATTAATTAGTCCAATCCATCTACTCAAAGTTGGTGGTGTCAGGCCCATCCAGTGTAGGGCGACCACTTTTTTTTGCATAACAGGTAATAGAGGGCTAATATCTAAAGTTCTATATAAGGCATTGAGTAGGCTTTCCACAGCGGTGAGATATAGCGCCTCAATTATGGATGCTGTGTTATCTGCATCAAACACTTTCCAACTGGCTGCATGTAAGGCCTGGGAGGCAAGGTAGTATAGCTCATAACTGGGAGAGGTCAGTCCCAATTGATCTTGTGAGGCATTAACCCCTATATGTAATATAAGGCACTAAGTTTGCCCAGGAGCAGTAACTCATGGCAACCAATAAGATACTTTTAAACGCATTTAAACAGGTGACTAGTGAATTCTACCTGCTGATTGGTTGCTATAGGTTACTGCCCCTGGGCAAACTTAGTGGCTTTTATTACATATAGGGGAATGAGTGGCTCTGGGTAGTGTGGGCGTTTTGTTCCCCCAAATGAATTCGGACTGCGTGCGGTCTATATCCTGTAGGGCTTTCTTGGGTATGTGGCAAGGAGTATATACATAAATTTAGGGAGATCATTTTGCATATATTTATTCTGCCTATCAACATAAGAGGAAGTTTGGTCCACTCACTGCCCAAGTGTATCCTTAAATTTACCATGTAAGGTGTATAAGTTGTGCTGCAGAAATAGCATTGGATCTTTATGTACCGTTATCCCTAGGTACTTAAAAGTATCTGTTACTTTAAGATTACAGTTTGAGTTCCTCTATGCCGGAAGTTGTCCATCTTGGGGAAAGATTATAGATTTGTCCCAATTAATTTGAAGGCCTGAAAACATACCAAACTTCTTGATAATCTCAAGAACAGAGGTTAGTGAGTCATGTGGGTCAGCTAAGTATAGCAGTGTATCATCTGCATATAGTGAGATCTTCTCCTCAATTGTTTTGTATATGAATCCCTTTACTCTCTGGGAGTGTCTGATTGATATAGCCATGGGTTCAATTACTAATGCAAAAATTAGCAGGGAGAGGGGGCACCCTTGGCGTGTACCTCTTGTAAGGTGAAATGGTGAGGAAGTAATACCATTAACCCTGACAGATGCCCTTGGTTCACTATACATCAGCTTAAGCCACTTTGTGAAAGCGGGACCAAAACCCATTCTAGTTACTACCTCCTATAGGTATGGCCATTCCACCGAGTCAAATGCCTTAGCTGTGTCCAGTGAGAACACCAGCCTAGAACCAAGATTTTCATGTTTTAGCTGTAAATTGAGGAATAGTCTTCTCAGATTGAAGGTGGTAGATTTAGAAGGCATGAAGCCAGTCTGATCTGGTTCCACAGTAGACACAACTTTGACAAGGCGCTTAGCCAAGATTTTAGCAAGAATTTTAATTTCCATGTTGAGCAATGAGATTGGTCTATAAGAAGAACACAGCGTGGGGTCTTTCCCTGGTCTGGGGATGACCACAATCACTGCATTAGAAAATAATAAGAAATTCTCAAAGGCATACATCAGGGTTTCATGCAACTTTGGCACTATCTCACGTATATGAACACGGTACCATTCCATAGCAAAGCCATCTGGGCCTGGGGATTTGCCTGAGGGGAAAGATAATATGGCTTCTGCAATCTCATATGGAGATATCGGGGAATCCATGTACTTTGTTTGCTGGGGTGAGATTTTTGGAATGGGAATTTCATTAAGGTAATCATGATGAAGGTCAGTGTTAGAGTAGTGTGCAGTAGAGGTATAGAGAGAGGAGTAAAATTTACAAAATTCTAGGGCTATCTCAGAAGGGGAGGTCAACATCTCTCCTGCTGATGAGAGTATTCTGGGGACAGCTGTGGTACCATTGGGAGGTTTAGCTAGGAAAGCTAGATGTTTACCATTTTTGTCACCATATGCAAACGTAGTGCTGGTAACATATAAGAGTTGTTTTTTTGTTAGTTCTACTCTAACGCCTAAGTGCAGCTGCAAATTCCCCATGTGCCTCTGGCATGGGATTGTCAATGTATTCTGTTTCAGATTGGGCTACTGCTGATTCCAGGAGTTGCAGAGTATCTTTAGAAGCTTTTCTAGCTCTGGCAACTGCTGCGATTAGAGTACCTCGGGATACTGCTTTAAAAGCTTCCCAAGTATTTGAGGGATCTGCTGAGCCATGATTTACAGTCCAGTATTGTGTGGTGGAGTCAGTGAACTCCTCGAGCACGTTGGGGACCCTCAGCCAGTATGGGCTCAGCCTCCAACTTTTGTGTGTGGGATCAGAGAGAAGATCTAATGAAAGGAGCAAAGGGGCATGTTCTGAGATTCCACGTGGCAAATATTTAATCTCCCTAACTTTGGGGAGGAGGTCCGAAGTTACCAGTGCTAGGTCTATCCTAGATAGAGACTGATACGTAGAGGAGTAGCAAGAAAATTCCCTACGCTCAGGGTATTTCCAGCGCCCTCAGATTGTACGCCCGGGCCCAATCTGCAAGCTTAGAAGTAATCATTGTGGGAGATGACAATCTGTCCAATTGCGGGTTACAACAATTATTGAAATCGCCCATAATACAGACCGGGGTAGGGGGCAACTGCAGTAGTGTCTGATATAGGTCATGTAGTATAGTTTCTGTGAATGGGGAGGAATGTAAATATTTGCTATGAGAATGGGATATCCAGCTATATCACACGCCAGTATTTGGTATCTGCCTGCCTTGTCCAAACGCACCTCGATGATCTCAAATGAGAAACCCTTCCGAACCAAAACCGAGGTGCCCCTGGCATATGACGAGTATGTAGTGTGATGAGTATATGCAATCCATGGTTTTCGAAGAGCCAAGACCCGTCTCCCAAATAAGTGGGTCTCCTGGAGCAGGAGAATATGGGGGGTGTAAGATTTGATATAGTTGAAGACTAATGCCTGCTTCACCTCATCATTTAAGCTCCTTACATTCCAAGACACTAATTTGATAGTAGCCATTTGGTGTTATGTGGAAAGAGTAGTTACTCACTCTATGATGAGTTATTCTCTGGTTTCCGGATGCCCAGCGGCTCTTCAGCCTGCCATGCATATGTATATTTATCCAGCCAGGAAAAGGAGGGGAAGAAGGAAGAAAAGACTGAAAGGAACTAATAGAGACATAGTTAAAACAACAAAGACAAAAATTAAATTCCCACCCAACTGCCCCCCACCCTGCCCAACCCTCACAATCTGGTGGGCTTAGCATCCCAAACATTATATTAACTGGGGAATTTGGTTGCCCTCGGCAAGTTTAATCCAAATCTTGTTGTGGTCGAAAAGCTTCCGTGGTGATAGGCCATAGGTTCATGATATATTGAAGTAAGTGGCCTTCGTGATTAGTAGCTGTTTTGGAATCCCGAGGTAAATGCAATGGGTTGTCCATATGCCATTCAGGATGTTTATATATAGTGATGACAGAGTCTGTTTGTTCCTAGGTATCTAGTTAATAGCACTATATTTGTTGCTTATAAATTCTCTGCGCTGTGATTTAATTGTCCATATGGCAGAACTTAGGTTAAACTGGGATGTTGGGAACAGCTCAGAGATTCTTTTATTCTTTTCCAAGGAGTGCTAAGAGTTTGTAACCACTAATAGTCAATTGTGCAGCTGTTGAAGAAGAAGAGGTTTGCAAGAATTTAGCATTTCCTTTACTCTCTTCTAAGCGGTGCAAGGAATCAAGTGATTATGATCTGGGACTTCTCCCAGGTCTTGCCTCGATCCAGCTTAAGACCTCTTCAGGTGTGTTGAAGAAGTGGGTTTTGTTTGCATCTACGACTTTGAGTTTCGCCGGGTACAGCATAGCATAAGACAACTTCAAGTCACGTAGCTGTCTTTTAACACCATTGAAGGTGCTACGTTGCTTTTGCAGAAAAGTTGAATAATCTGGATACAGTGATATATTGTCCCCTTCGTGTACCAGCTGGCCTCTTGCCCTTGCTTCTGAGAGAGCCTCGTCTCTATCTCCAAAGTGAAGCAATCTGATTAGAAAGGAGCGCGGGGGAGCACCCGGTGGTCTAGGTCGACCTGGACCCGGTGTGCTCATTCCACTGTATAGTGTGTGGTAAAGGGTGTCCCTGGGAGAAGTTGCTTAAGCCACCTTTCAGCAAAGTCCGTGGGCAACTTGCCTTCAGCGCCCTCTGGGAGCCCCAACACCTGCACATTGTTACGGCGTTGACGATTTTCATAGTCATCTAGGAGGGAGGCCTGCTGCTTTAATTGCTGCTGTAGTTCAGTGAGTTGTGCTGGGATTGGTGTGCACATGTCTTCTACTAACCCTGGTTTCAACAGCTGTTGTTCTCTCTCTAACTGCCTGCAAGTCCACTTTGATTAGAGAAAGGTCCACCATAACCTCCTCTATATGTGTGGTAAGTGTTGTTTGGCAGGTTGCTATTGCAGCAAGAATTGGCGGAAACACAGTCTCTGGGACTTCCTCATTTGGTGCTGAAGGAGGAGATGGAGGTGCAGCACCGTCATGGCCGGTCCGCTTTACATACTGATCCAGCTTCTGCCTCATTTCGTTTGGCTTTTTTGGTGCTCTACTGCTAGGCATATTAAGTGTGCAATAGGCAATGTCCAGCAAGGTTTACAGCTGATTATCCGATTAGTATATTGCAGGATCAATAGCTCCACTGAGCTCTTAGAGGCACATCTTAATAATCTGGCATGTGAGCTTTATATCAGCTTGTCTTTGTGTGGTTGTGAAGTGTTATAAAGTGGGCAGATTTAAGCTGACTGCAGTGATATTGTAAACAGTTTCTCTGCCTCACTGTTACTGCCCGATCACAGAGACAGGGAATTTTCAATGCCTTTATTCCCTCTTTTGTATTGGGCGCTCCCGAGGTCCAATAAGCACTCACCCCTGCCTCCGCAAGTGCGTCCGTCTTAAAAAGCCCCCACTGAAGATTTCGGGGCTAGTGTATGCACTTCAGAGTGATCCGTGTGGCTTCAGTGTGGGTCACGCTAGTTATAAACCAACGCTAGTCTCAGGTCTGACTCACATTAGTAGGCCGCGGTCTGCACGGAGTCGGGAGAGTTCGGTATTGCCCCCTCTGTTCTCGAGCGGTGGCGGAATGCTCCTCTATTGTCTGGGACCAATTTGCCACCGTGTGGTGTGGGTTGGAGTGGGGATGAATAGGGGTTCTTTGGGGTTCCCCGGGAGCGACTTGAAACACGTCCTCTCTGCAGTACAGTTGGCCACACCCCTAAAATTTTAATTTTAATCTAATTTTAATTTGACCCTTAGTAAATCAGCAAATCAGTAAAGCTATGGTGATCCGAATTCCCAAATACCCCTTATCCAGAAAAACCTCAGGGCCCAAACATTCTGGACAACAGAATCCACACATATATTTTTATTTAGTTACATACATACATTCATTCATAATAATTTGAAGCAAGAGCAATGTTTATAATTTAGTTTATGTCCAAGCTAATACCTGTTATACAGTCGTCAAACAGTAAAATGCTATTTTGTTCACACATTTCCACATAATGACTAAACACATAGGGGCACATTTACTAAGGGTCAAAGTGAATTTTCTAATTAAATTTTTAAAATTTGAATTTCAAAATAATTGTGCGCTATTTCGAATATCCCAGAATTCGTTTTGAATTGAAAAAATTAAAAAATTACAATTTCAAAGTACTGTCTCTCTAAAAAACCTGGACTTCGACACTTCGTCACCTTAAAGCTGCCAAATCGCCATTGTAGCTTGTGGGGGACCTCCTGGAAGCTTTTCTGAATTTTTTTCTAAGTCCAGGAAAATCGAAGGTTTTTAAAAAAATCATTTGAATCGTTCAAATCAAATGATGCATTAGAACTATTTTCATTCCATCTAAAACAGACCTATTCAATCAAAATAGGTAATTTTTGATCGAAAATGGCCCACAAAAAATTCTACAAAAATTTTTGTAGAGGTAAGTGGGACTTGATGGTCTTCTTGATTCAGTTTTAAATTGTTTAAAGGAAAAGAGTTGAAGGCAGAGGGAGGTAATTAAAGGACATAACTAAATAGAGAGATCTCATGTAATGCCTACAGGCTAGTTGTTATCTCTCTAGGGCGCAAAATCACTAAAGCGAGAAGCGTCTAACGCTAGCGCTAATTCGCCGATTCACTAATGGCGAAAATTCGCTAGCGAAGTAGATAGACTTGCACAACTTTGCACCCTTATGCCAGGCGAAGTTGCGCATTGACGAAGGGACGTAACTACGCTAATTCACTAAGATGAACATTTTTTTTTAATGTTACCTCTTTTGCTAGACGTTACTTCGCCAGGTCAGACCTGGCAAAGTTCAATACAATAGATAGAAGTTTGAAAAAAAACTTTTTTCTAAGTCCCAAAAAAACTGGCATCTTTTACCTTTTGTAAGGTGATAGTGTGAAAAATAGCGAATTTTTTTTAGGGTTACCCTCCTTCCCCCCCTACATTTCCAAACATATGGCAACTCAGCTATACAGTGGGCACATGTTTAGGACAATAGGACAACTTTGTTTTATTAAAGTTTCCTGGGCTTGTGTAGTGTAATGTAGTGGCTGTAACATACACCTCTTTTATATGCTTAAGTTCGTGCCATATGCAAATTAGGCATCACTAGCGTAAATGCACTTTGCCTGGCGCAAATTCACATCTTAGGGAATTTGCGTAGCGCTGTCGAAAATTCGCCTGGCGAAGTGCAGTGAACGCTGCAAAGCTGTCGCTAGCGCATTTTCGCGCTTTAGTGAATTTGCCCCAGGAGCATTCTTAAGTATGTTTCAATATGAAATGACATAATAATACACATAAGTCCAAATAAAGGGGAGAGCAATAGAAAGTCATAGGGTCGAAGTGAAAATTCGAATAAAATTCGAATTTTTAAAATTCGAATTTCAAAGTAATCTTTAACTATCGAATAGCCCAAAATTTGATTTGAATTGAAAACATTGAAAATTCAAATTTTCTAAGTACTGGCCCTTCGACTATTCGCAAGCTTAAAGCTGCCGAATTGCCATTTTAGTTTATGGGGAACCTCAAAGAACCTGTCCTACAAAAAGAATTCCAAGAATTCGATTTCGAAGGATTTTGCGGAGAATCGTTTAAATCATTTGATCAAATTGAACAATTAACCTATTCTAATGAACTCATAATACACAGTAATACAATAATGCGATGACTGGTATAAGGGCAATACGTGATAAATAATTATTCATTTTCTCTGTCATATTCCTACTATGGTCTAATTTATTGTCTGTTATGTTGCCAATGTACCCTCATTTTGTCCTTACTTCTTACCCATTATCGGTTTGCTGCACTATTCAATTTTTTTAAATGCTTTAGTCCTGAAACCCTTTCTAACTCTAAGGGGCTGATTTACGAAATTTATGAAATTTGTCATTTTTGATCGAATATTGCAGTTTTCGATCGAAAAACTGCCATCGTTCAAATCATTTGATTCGATCGAACGATTAGAACGATTTTCACCAAAATCCTTCAAATCCTCATAACTTCTGTCAGGTCCCCCATAGGCTAAATGGCAATTCAGCAACATTAAGCTGGGTAATAGTCGAATTCCAAGGATTTTTAAAGGGCCAGTACTTTGAAATTCGAAAAAGCTTTTCCTAAAGCTTTTTGGTATAGGGTATCAGAACAATACTTTACTGTGTTCTTGTGAAAGCAATATGGACTGTGTTGGAGAAGTGAAGTATGCAATGTTTTACAAAAATCATTCACATGAGCCAATGCACCAGTGGAGCTCACTTTTAGGTCCCTATCACATTCACACAAACAGCATACATGTGGACTGTATTAGGACACCAGAATACTTTTCAGTTTCCAGTTCCTCATCTTGTACTACTTTAATATTTTTATCATTATCTGCCAATTCCCCTGACAACCTTGAGAAAACGTTTCCTTTAATACACTCTTGATTCACAGAAACTAATGTTTTTTCTGTGTCTATAACCCTAACAATTCAATCAGTTTTATTCCATATAGAGCTACACCTCTGCTGATGCACTAATTGAGAACTACATAAAACTGCTCTTAGAGAAGCTGCTATGACACAACAAGTAAGCAGTGCCATGCTAAGATGTTTTTTAAGAAAATAAAGATATACAAAGAAATAGATTATAAATTTCTTCCCAAAGGGTTTAACCATGCAGTAGCCTGTGGCTGCCCTAGGCTGCCAGAACAGTTTCACTGCATTTCACCACTTTTTTTCTGTGTGTATAACAAACTTAAAACAAAATGCACTCAACAATGTGCTGCACCTTTATGGGCAAACCATTACTATGCACTACCTTAGGGTCGCACTCGTAGTAAATGAGCCCCTATGACTCCACTGAAAAATTCGCAAATTAAGGAAATTTGTGCCAAATGCGTCAGAGTAAATGGGGATATTTTCATAGTTTTTGCATTTTAATTGTAGGGTGTATAGTTATATAATAAAGTTGGGTTGAAAACAGACCAAAGTCCATCAAGTTCAACCACTCCAAATGAACCCCAGTGCAGATATATGAATATACACACACTCACACGCGCGCCGCATTTTTCTGATGCGCATCTTGTTTTTTTGATGCCAGCAAATTTTCGGCAGGCAAATTTTTGCGAATTTGCGGGAATCGCAGGAATTTTTTGCGAATTTGTGCCTACCGAATAAATTCGCCCATCACTACCTATGATATTATGCTTATCCAAGAAATCATCAAGTTACTCTTTAAAGTTATTAGAATCTGCCATTCCACAACCTCATTGTCCTTATCATGAAGAAACTATGCTGCTGCAAATGAAAGAGTTACGTTCCCCCAGTCTAAAGTGGTGGCCTCTGGTGTGCCATGGTGGTGATCCTTTTTATAGAAATAAAATATTCCCCTGCTATCTGTCTATAAATGTCCTCTCATGTCTCCACTCAAGTACACAACCATGACAGTCTACCCTCCGGGAATGCTATGGTACACTAATCAAAAGCAATTCAGTTTTGTGTAGAGTAACCTTCTGACATACACGGGGAGGCCCATTTATCAATATGCAAATGGTTTTAGAACTACAATGTTTCTCTAAAACCATGAATTCTAGTTTTTCAGGTTATTACTAGCAAAAAAATCCAAGAACCACTAAAAATCAAAATGGCCAAAAGTTTTGTATTAGAGTTATTTGTGATTTTTTTTAGAGTTTTAGAGAGACAAAAAAGAATCCACAAATTTTTAGCGCAAACATTTTATTTGTTAAAAAAATTAAATTAGAATGTTAGCAAGTAGGCCATATTTTTGGTTAGATTAGATTTGGTGTTTGTCTACAGGTTGTTTCTTGTTCATTTTGTATAAAAATTATATAAGCTCACAGTCCATAAAAGCACCTGAAAGTACATAGTACCAAAACATATTAACTCAAAGAGATAAAACAGGTCTAGAACAAATTCTACATAAATATTCCAGACAAGAACTATACATGGTCTCAGCAACGAACACTGCAACATCAAATATATATGAACCCTGATCTAAATGTACTGTACAGTACATTTACACAGATTTATCAACATATGTGATTATGATCATTTCTATGGAATATTAGAAGCTATTTATCAAATGATTAACTCTAACTCTCAGCCACTGATAAAAATGCTAAAAAAACCCACAGGAATTAATAAAAAGTGAAGTTTGAAAAAATTGGCCAAAGTGAACATGGGTTTAGAGTTTTGTAGCATCACCTAAAAATACCATATAAAATAAATATTGCATAACAATATTTGTGTATGCTGTGTATAAATAAATTATTTATGGAAATCCCAACAATATTAATATTTGATATGCACATAATGAAGTTATAAAAAATGTGTTTAATACAACTTAGTAGTTTAAAGTTGCTATTATTATAATCATTTATACTCATAATGGAACCCTCTATGCCCTAGAATTGGTTACAGACAGATGAGGTAAACTGTAAAAACAAGAGCTGAAACCAAAAGTAGTTTTTCACATACAGTCAGACTGGGTGCCCTATGCAACCCCCCCCCCCCCGTGCGTATCTCATGATAGGGGAAGGCAACGAAGGGGAAGCATACGGGCAGGGGAGGGACAGAGGGGAGAACTGCACAAAAGAGCGAGTTCAGACTAGGGGTAGGCAGAAGACTCATGAACAGGCACCTGCCCAGCACCCCCACAGTGTTACACCCTAGACAGGTGCCCTGCACTCTGTAAATTTAACTACAATAATCCAGACAATGGTGTGAATTTAAATTGCTATTAACATACTGTAGGATCTAAAGTGATGGTTGTGCTTGCTTGCAGAAGGTGAAACGTGTGAAGTATAGGGCACACAGATGCAAGGAAGCCCTGTAATTATCGGCGCTGAGGATGTTCGTTATTTCCTTTTTGGATTGCACCTATGCATGCAACTGGCTTGCACTTGAACTGAATGCTAATGGCGTTACCAGTCACCAGATTTAATGCATTTTTTAAGATTGCATTTATGTTAGATTTTCACAGTCTGTAGTGGACTGAGAAGAATGCAGAATGTTGAAGGATGAAATACTATGGGGCAGATTTAATAAAGGGCAAAGTAGTTAACACTAGTGACATTTTGCCGGAAATCCTATCTGCAAGGGCAATGCCAATTTAATTACAGGTATAGGCAACAATTTGGTAGCGAACGGGACTGTAGTCAAAATTAATTCACACTCCAGATGACTTTTCACTGGGGTGAATGGTTGTTACTCTGCAAATACAGTAAAGCGTGAATTTTACTGAATGTTACCTCTTTCGCCAGAGTTGGATTTTCCACCTCATACCAGGCGACTCGTTAAAATGAAGCTAGATCTTCCTCAGTTACATCATATCCTGTCTGCCGGAAATGCAATTAAGTTGTAAAAACTCTGGTGACTTGTCCTTTTTTGAGCAGGATTGCCTGCAAAAGTCATAACTATTTTTTGAGCTAACATGTTTCCCCAGACATTTGAGTGCCATGGAACATTCATTTTATGGTGGGCTTATGTGTAGGACATTATAGGATCTCTTTTGTTTTTATTCAGGTTCTTTGGACATTTGTAATAAAAAGTGGCCACTTTTTGCATTTGCACCAACATCTGTAATAAAAATGTTTATATGACTTTAATGTACCCGTCCTATTCAAACTGACTTTAATGTACCCATCCTATTCAAACTGACTTAAAGGGGTGGTTCACCTTTAAGTTAACTTTTAGTATATTGTAGAAGGGCCAATTCTAAGAAACTTTTCAATTGGTCTTCATTATTTATTTTTCATAGTTTTTTAATGATTTGCAATTTTCTTCTGTTTCTTTGCAGCTTTCAAATGGGGGTCACTGACACCATCTAAAAACAAATGCTCTGTAAGGCTACAAATGTATTGTTATTGCCACTTTTTATTACTTATCAGTCTATTCAGTCCATCTCCTATTTATATTCTAGTCTCTAATTCAAATCGATGCAGGGTTGCTAGGGTAATTTGTACCCTAGAAACCAAATTGCTGACATTGCAAACTAGAGAGCTGCTGAATAAAAATCTAAATAACTATAAAACCACAAACAATAAAAAATGAAAACCTATTGCAAATTGTGTCAGAATATCACTCTCTACATTATACAAAAATTTCATTTAAAGGTGAACAACCCCTTTAAGCGTAAGAGGACTAACAAAGTTTTCGCTAGACAGAAGAGATCGCTAGCGGAATTTTACTTTGAAAAGCTTGTACTGCCGAAGTAAAGCTAGCGAAGAGTCGCTAGTGTTCGGCACCCAGGGTGCAACTTCACATTCTTGTGAATTAGCGTGGTGGTAACAAATTTTAGCCTGGCGAAGTGTGCGAAGAGGTTGCTGGTGACAATTTGTCCTTTAGTGAATCTGCCCCTATATTTCTGCATAATTGGGTCGTAGACAGTTTCAAAACAATACTGATAAGCAAAATGAAACATGCCAATACCCCCAAGAGTAGGGCAGGACAAAAAGGCAGGGGATGGTCTACACACATTCTTCGACCACCCCAGCAAACAAGAAAATACAGAACTTGCTCCCTTGCCCTTGACAATGAACAAGTTACAATACATGCCTTCCCCGGGTGGTGAGCACGTAGGAGATTTCTAGTTGTCTGTTAGGGGATAGTGTTTGTATATATTTGGTCCAGGTAGCAAAGAAAATTGTCACCCTACCCTCCCTATTGAGAGTGGCTTCCAGCCAATCCATACGGTAGGCAAAATCAAGTTTGAAAAGCATCATATCCAATGAAGGAGGTTGGAGGTTGAACAGTGTAATAAGGATTTTGTGCTAACCGCTGAAACAATGTTTGCTAGATTCTTGTATATCCTTGAAACTTTTCTTGTGTCGCCAAAAATAGCCCAGAGTGGTGTGAGGCTTATATTGATTGCAGTTTGAGTTTGCAATTGCAGATAAATATACTTTTTTAGTAGCATGTGCCATCGGGTCATCCTAAATAGAAAATTGCCATTTTAAAAAAATGACATCCTCCTGGGATCGTATGTTCAACGGTGCACACAAACATACCTAACAAACTATAAAGTTAGGTCACATGAGCCAATTAACAGACAGAATGGTCTTTTGCTTCCACACTTCTTCTTGTTACAGTTAGGAGCAAATTTACAAAATTCACGTGAAGAGATCGAAGTTCGATCGAATATGATCGAATTTCAATCGTACAATTTGTTTTGGATATTGGAATATGCAAAATTTGTCCTCTTCGATCATCGAATACCGAATTATCGAATAGATCAAATGATCTGATATTCGATAATTCGATGATCGAAGGATTTTAAATTTATTCGAATGCCTACTTACTACCTACTAGTCTAATGCTTATCGTATATTGAGGGAATTCAAGGTATTTTTGGGGAATTTTAGTAAATTTGCCCTTTAGAGTTGAAATATTTCTGGTCAGGTAATCTCTGAGGCAGCACACAGACCATCACGAAATGGTGATTCAAGGCAAAAGATGTAAAAGGGCAATATTTATATATAGTGATGGGCGAATCTATCCCATTTCGCTTCGCCGAAATATTTGTGAATATCCAGCGAAATTCGCGAATTGGCGAAAAAAAAAAATAGCAAAATGAGTCGCGGCGCATTTTTGACACACGGCGCGTCGTTTTCGAAGTGTCGTGGCGTTTCCGACGCGTGTCGCGTTATTTTCATCGTGCCGTTTCCGACGCGCGTCGCGTCAATTTCGTTGCGCGGCTCGTTTTTTTTTTTACTCCGTCGAATTTTCAGTTTTCGCTGGCGTTTTGCGCATTTATAAGCGTCTGCAAATCGCAGGAATTTGCCGCAAATTCGCACCTGGCGAATAAATTCGCCCATCACTACTTATATATATATTCCAGTTTGGTAAGATTCTTTAATTTGCCACTTAAACATGATATAAACTACCTGTTGCTCAAGTATGCTCAAAAGTTTTGTTTTTTGACTGATTTAATTTTTCTCTGTAGTAGAAAAAGCTGTACCTGTACATGATGGTTACTAAACTACCTTAAATCTATACTGATAACAAAATACACTAATCATATTTATTTTTTTAATGCTTAAATGTTTTTAGTAGCCTTAAGGACATGGGAAAAAATTATTTATGGGAAAACCCTAGTTTTTTAACTTTCTAGAAAAAAGATTCTATACCTGAAAATAGGTTATCATTAATATAAGTGTCAAAGAGACAATATGTACATCTAAAAATGCATCTTAGTGCATGCATTGGTCTTCACGAAGTATCGGCAGGTCTCTCTTCTATGTACCATAAGCCCTTTGGAAAGGTGACGGAACTGTGCACATATAGAGGCAGATTTATCAAGTGTTGAAGTGAAAATTCGAATTACAAAATTTCAAATTTCGAGTTATGTTAGTGTACTTTGACTAGGAGATAGTCAAATTTGCAAAAAATTTTAAAATTATAATTTTGAAATTTATCACGTACTGTCTCTTTAAAAATTCTAACTCGACTATTTGCCATCTAAAACCTGCCGAATTGCTGTTTTAGTCTATGGGGGACTTCCTAGAACCTACTTGGAGTCAATTGGTGGACTTTGAAAATCCGAAGTTTTTTTTGTGGAAAAACTTTGAACCGAATGCGCTAAAAATTCTAATCGATTGATTTGAGTTCAATCGAATACAGACCTATTCAATCAAAAATGGACCTATCTGATCGAAAAAAAAATTCGAATTAATTTTGGTTGGTCTTTCTGAATTCGAAGTTTTTGCACTTTGAAATTCGAGCCTTGATAAATCTGCCCCATAGTGTTGAGACTATTTTAGAAGGGTCTTCCCGCCATAGAAAAGATGTAAGTGACAGTTTTGATATGTCCACTGCTTGTGTGTCAAACTGAATCAAGCATATGCCTAAGTTGCATATATCTAAACATTGACAGAACTGGGGCATCCAGTTAATTCTCCAGGGTTGCTTTGTCTAAAAACTATGTTGTGTATCACACCTTCAAGATATTTAAGATTCTTGGCTGACCAGAGACATATTGCTTCCTAATTATAAAACTCTTGCAGTTGGAGTTCATCCACAGGGGGAATGTAAGGGGTTAGCAGTGGAAATTTAACTGTAATATTACATTCAGTTTTCTCAGATCTTGTGCAAATCACCAGTTAGCATACGGTATGCTAGCTGCTGTGATGCCAGAAGAAAAATAATTTGGAAGACCAAGCCCACCCTATCATAGGGAGAGCAATCAGTTTCTTAGTGGACAATATGGGCATATTATACCACAGGAAGGAGGTTAGTAATGGTTGTAAATTTGACAGTTTTGTTTAGGAAGGGGCACTGGGCAGTAATACATATATATATATTTGGGTAAGTATACAATTTTTACCATATTCACTCTTCTTCAAAGTATCAGCAGTAGAGAGCCTCATACCAGCAAAACGGTTTTCAATTTCTGATTAATGAAATCAGGGCCGGTCAAGCTGCCCAGGCTTTCAAATGTAGATTCAGGAGTATTGCTCCTCTCAGTGGAGCAGTTAAAAATGTTGTTGTATTACCATCCACCAGTCTGAGTTTGGCCAGGAAGATTGTAAAACAGATGATAGCTAGTCCTCTTGTTTGGGGCTGACCTCTGCAAACTATTTTAGTCTGGATTCCATAAGGCACATACCTCAGAGGACTGATCTTAATAATTTAAGATTTTTGCTATCGCAGTGAGTGGCAGGGCAACAGCAGGGGTTTTTGGGAAGGGGTCCTATGTGCCTGTTCAATCAAAAACATGGATAGTTAGTTGTTGTCTATGTGAGCTATAATAAGGTTCTTCAAGAACATCTCTGGTTTGGTGCCCTCTTGATCCTCAGAATTGCTTATTAAATGCACATTTTTGTGCCGTTGTCAGCCTTCTAGATAATTTGCCCACACTTTACAAAGTTTCGGTTGCACTTGGAAGTCCGTAATAGTTTGCAGTACCTCTCTATTGGTATCTTTGAGTTATTCTCTCACCCAGTGCTTGCATATCTTGCTGTAAATTTTAACAGCCTCCAATTAGGGATCAATTTTGACTTCTACTGCCTGTCTAGTCCCGGATAGCCTGTTAGACTTCTTGTAGAGTGGGTTGCAGACTTGGTCTGGTCCACTGTCTGTGGATCTTGTGGACCTTTAGTGGTGGTGTGTTGTGCTGGCACCATCTTGGGATTGTTGCTGAATACATTTATAACACTTACTTGCAGTTGCCTCTGCTCCTTTCTTGTGCCCCCCATCTCAATGTCTTAAATGATGATTACAGGCTCTGGCAGTGCTAAAAATAAAACAGCCTCTCAGGCAGGTGACTGTTCAGGATCGAATGACATGGAGCACCCGGAGATTGTGTATTGCTCTACTGATGGCTAAAACCACTATTTGTTAAGTAAAACCCACCCCATGTGATTAAACATAAAATTACCTGCATTATTCTGAAATATTTAATGTGGGTCTTCTACAAGATATTTTCACTACAATTAACTATGATTTTCACTGCTGTTATTTGTTAATTTAGATGGAATTAACAATGAATATATCCTACAGTGCTTTCTGTGGGCATGATACAAAGAATTTACACATTTAAGTTACACCATATTTAGGGGCAATATGTATGAAACTAGCAACTAATTTACACAGTATGCATTTAACCCTGGATGAATCTAATCTGCATTTGAATACATACTTTGGATTGACTAGCAGTTAGGCAGGTTTTAGCTAGACAAAATGTTAAACTTGTCTTTTTTTAACCTAAAATGTACTTGTGGTATAAGCACTGCTTCTCACAGTATTTAACGTACTTGGGTGCCATTGCCCACCTCCTCTGACTGTATATAATGTACTTGGGGTGTCAATACTCACAGCCTTTCATTAAATATAAGGTTCTTGGTGCATGCCCACTACTTCCATTGTGCTGGAGATGATTGATGGCATACATTAAATGTTTGTCCATAGGGCATGTTGCCATGTCAGTAGTGTGTGCCAACATGAATATGTTGTGTCCTAAAATGAATATGTTGTGTCCTTATACATGGATGGGCAGCAAAGCACCCACAAATATATTCTGACTGCATAGACTTATAATCACCATACAATGATTCCAGTACTGGTAAATTAGAAGGTAATTTTGGAAAAAAACCTCTTACCTGCACTTTGTCAGTGTTTGCACTGTGAGTGGTTGCTGGGTTGTTAATTATTATATGAATCCCCATTTAAAGGCCCTAAGTGCAGAAATTCTTCCCCCCACCCCAATGTTGGGCCCCCTTCGTCCTCCCCCTGGCCTACCTGTCTCCCTGGGCAAATGCCCCTAAGTTGTTACTTACCCCTTGGCGCAGGTCCTCTCCAGCAGAGTTCACAGGTGACAACTTTTCCCGAGCGGTCTTCTTCCTGCATTCACTGTCGTTTGGCAACGCATGCGCCGAAAGTCACTAAGTTTTCTGAGAAAAGAAATCGGAAAACTTCAGGGGTCATTTACAACTGCAATAGGCAAGTTTTTTTAACCACAATTCACATTACCCATAATGCAGGTGCGATTGCAGTTGTCAGGATGAGATGTGCCTAGTGTTGCCACCTGTTTGGTGTTGACCCGGACAGCCCGGATGTTTGAAAAGCTGCAATTTAGGAAAAATGGGCAGGATTCCTTATGACTGATGCAGCAATCAGGCAATTGCCAAGGCATTGCCCCATCCTTGACATCACGGCGCCAACCCTATTGCAGCAAGACCCGCCCCCATTCCATCACGGCCCACCCCCTGGGTGGACTCTTTTTTGTTGAAAGAATGAATCCTGTAATATAAAATCTTGTGTTCTGTCATAAATATCTATTTTGTCATTCAAGTCTAGCTTGGCATGCACTAGTTAGCTATACTATTATAAATTATGTCCAAGTTTTTTTACATAATTCATTCTGTAAGTAACTTTACACATAAGTGCATCTGTTACATGGAGGTTATACATTTGTGAGACAGATTGATTGTTAAAATGTACAGAATGGAGTTTGTAATAACCATCTAATACTTTCTAATTGGGCAAAATTATGCAATTACCCATACCCCCCCCCCACAATTAAACATTTTTCAAAAATGTTTTCTTTGCACCCACTGAGATTTGTAACTGTATGTAAATATATTGCCAGCTACTTCTGCATCATAAGAAACGTCACATGGATGTGGCATGGGTGTTTTCTTAAATGCCCTCCAACTGCACACTGTACACTGTGGCAATTTACAGGCAGGACAAACCATCGGCCAAATGAATCTAGTTTACTCAATGGGACCCTGCACTAGGATTTTCAACTCCAGCATTAAAATATAATCAGTGAAGAAGAGACTTGGGGTGGGGGAATGTGGCAAAGAGGAAAAAAGCATAATCATCTCAACAAAAAAAGGAGTGCAATGCTCTACCATCTGCCATCAAGAATAGTGTTGGGTGTGGGGGAAGGGGTAGGCAGCAAAAAGTTTAATTGTGGAAAAGAACTAATGGAGTACAGTGCTCTACCATCTGCCACCAAGGACAGTGTTGGGTGTGGGGCAATGAAGGGGGCAGGGTGCAAAAATTAAAGACAGTACATTATAGTTACAAAGTTGATTTCCCTCTTGGAGTCAGGAGGGAATTTTTTCCTTCTAAAGTAAATTGGATATGGCTTTAGATTTTTTTAGGATAGGATTAGGCAGGATATTTAAATTCCCATTTACTTGTACAGGTATTTAGCATAATGGGTTAAAATGCTAATAGGTGTGAACTATTAAAAAGCATTTTCTGGCAAACACATTGTTGCAGGTGACACAAAACTGTGTAGGCCAATTATGTCCATCCAGGATTTAACATACTTTGCAGGGAGATCAGGACACCAGGATATATAAACATGAAAATGTCTGGTTGCAATGCAAGCAAGGTTTTAAGCTGCATTTAAAGGGGTATAGATTTGCAGGAGGAGGGGTCCTTTCTTCTCTTTCACCTAGCACTGGTAAGGGACTATATGCAGTGCAGTTTTGGTCAAAAGTGCACAGACAGAATATTAACTCTTTATTGTCTGTTAGACAGGAGGGTGTGTTTAGTAATTGAGTTGAGAAGAACTGAGCATGCTCACAAGCCAACAGCCAAAGTGCAGCAGGGAGAGCCAGGAAAATTGTAGTGTGAAAAGGCGCTCAAGCTGGCAGGGAGGAAAGAGCCAGGGTGGTTGCAGTCTGTACAGGGCCATTCTGGGGGGAGGGTGGGGGAGTGACCTGGTGATGTTATGCTGCTCAGTTATGAACAAAGACAAAGATGGCATTGTTTACACTGGGGAAGAGGTGCCTAATGGAATATATGTATAACTATGTATAAAAATACATAAATATGATGCTTTATTTTCCAGCAAGATGAGAGGTTCCATCTTTTAGCAAGATGAGAGTTTCCATCTTAATATATATCCCCTGTGGATAATACAGCACCCTCAGCACATGATTAAAGACCTTAGGAGCCCCTGACAATAATTTATTTTCAAATGCTAACAAACCCCCAGAACAAATACCAGGCTTATGTTCCATAAGCAGAGCAGGGCACACACAGGCAGAGCAGGGCACACACAGGCAAAGCAGGGCACACACAAGCAGAGTAGAGCACACTCAGGCAGAGCAGGGCACAATCAGGCAGTGCAGGGCACACTCAGGCAGAGCAGGGCAAACTCAGACTGAGCAGGGCACATATGGGCAGAGTAGGGCACACACAGGCAGAGTAGGGCACACACAGGCAGAGCAGGGCACACACTGGTAGAGTAGGGCACACACAGGCAGAGCAGGGCACACAGGGAGCATAGGGAAGGCAGAACAGAGCAGGAGACAGAGAAACCAGGACCACTTTAAAACGTGCCGTGTGACATCATCGTGTACGTTTTGGCGCGAAAACTTGTTTAAAAGGACACCAGAGGCCTGAATCTTTGCCTGATTATAGGTTCTTCTTCTTAGAGTTCCTGGGTGTGTTATTTTGAGTACTTCTCTGATCTTGACCTTTGCCTGAATCCTGACTACGATATCTTGCTGTCTGAACTGACTTTTGCCTGAACTGACGATTCTACTGCCTATTCCTTCTGTACCGCAAACTGTGTTCCTACGATACCACTTCCTCCTTGGCCCACACTGCAAATTGCGCCTTATGGCCTTGACACAATGTGGGCAGTTTCAGTATGGGTCTCAGGTGTGAACAGTACAGGGCTTTAGGGGTGTGAGCAATAGAGGTGTTACAAGTGTGAACAATGCAGGGGAATCATAGGTGATACAGGTGATTAGTCTGAATTTGAGGTTTAAATAATGCAGGGGGCAGTTAATCTCTGTAGTGATACCATTTAAATCTTACACAGCACAGCAGGTAGAGGGCCACAGAAGGGGGGTCAGCAGGCTGCCAGTTAGACAGCCCTGCCATGGAGCATTAGAGATGGAGCATCTCTTATAGCAGCAAATGTGATCCTTGTCACTGATGAAAAGCAAGAATATGCAGCATTATGACTTATGTGTGTAACCCTTTCTTGGCTATAATCAACCAAACCAACCAGCATAGGTAGAGCATTGGTTAC
>CM044431.1:91211606-91234887 GCA_024363595.1 Xenopus borealis
ACAAGCATTGGCCCACTTACACTGTCCTTCATTGAATTGCCAGCAATGGCCTGGTCTGTTGATCGCCGGAGGGGCTCCTTGCGAAGCCCCGCCGGCGCCTCTCTGAAAGGGGTACGTTTTCTGAGCCGTCATTAGCCTCAACCATAGCGGCATATCCAATTGATCCCATCTCATCCCTGGGTTGGCTGCCAGCCTCTGACGAAATTGCTCGTCGTAACGCCACCATGCCAAGCCTCCGTAGACCCTGTATGCTTCCCAAATCCCATCTAAATAACAGAAAAGCGGGGAGCAATGCTCCGGGCGCTTTTCTCCTATTATGCTGGCTAATATGCAAAATGCCCTAAGCCAGTTACCAAATGTCTTGGGAATTCTCCTATAACGTTTGCTCCTCTCTTCCTCCTCTTTTTTCCTGTCCTTCTTATCTTCATCTTTTAATTCTACTGTTTCCTCTAAAGGAAGGAGGGAAAATATTTCTACAAATTCCCCCTTCCAAATAGTTTCTTTTACCTCCTTCTTAACATGTGAACCTAGGGGGCCTGCAAATGCTACATAAGCCCCTTTTTGTGCCGCCTCCGGGATGATTCCCGGAATCAGCTGCTCCACCCCTTGCTCCTTGTGTCCTCCCTCGCCCACTCCCCCTGTTCCTGTCCCTCCTGCTATTCCGGTGGTGGGCCTGTTCCCTTCTGCTGGCCCAGAGCCGCTTCTGGCCGGCTCTGAGGCCCCATTTTCTTCACCTCCCACCCATACCTTGGCCACTCCCACTTGGGGTTCCCTCGCTTCCCATCTCTCTAAAAACTCTTTTAGCCCACGCAACACGCCTTGAGCATCGAGGGGCCCTGCTGTCCCAGTGGAAGACTCACCGACTGGCCCTCCTGAGGTCCCGTCTTGTTGGGCCGTCTTGTTTCCGGTTTGTGTCTGACTTCCCGGCCGTACGACCCTGACTTGTGATCTTCTGCTATCGCCTTCCTCCCTTTGTCCCGTGTTCCTAGGGGTGGACCCCCGACCGGAAGGAAAAACATCAAAGTGAGCAGGTGAATTAACTTCCCGTTCCCTGTCCCGACTGCGCTCCCCCCGATGCCGGCTGTTCCCCCTGCTGGATCTGCTAACCGAACGACTCCTAGACCGTGTCCACCTGCCTGGTCTGTTGCCATATCCCTGCCCCCTGCTCCTTGACCTGTGTCGACTTGGGGACCGATGACCAGTTGCAGATCTGGTCGCACTGCGTCGCCAGCTTTCTCTCTGCCTCACTCTGAAACCCCTAATTGGGCTGCGCTCCCTCTGCTCCTCCTGTCCTCCTTGCCTGTTACTTTCTTGTTCATCCAGCCTTTCCCCTTCTCCCTGTTCTGTGCTTCCCAAGGCTGTTTCCGCCTCCCCAGCCATAACCATGCTCCTGTGTGCTTCCTCCCCCGACCTACTTGCTGCCTCCCCTACCCCCCTAGCCGAGGGGGTGCTCTGCTCTCCCTGCTCCGGATCCGCTATCCTTTGTTGGCCCTTTGCTGCTTGGGCCGATTGGCTCCGCCCCCTCCCCAGTCTCCCTTCCCTGGTGCCTGCCGCAGCCTTCCCTAAAGCACCGCGCGTTCGCACTTGCCTGCCATTCCCCGTTGTGGTCTCTTCCACGCTGGACTGCTGCTCTCCGCCTCTGCCTCCTCTTTCCTGCTGTGGACCTGGGCCTACGGATGGGCTCCCTCTGCGCCTCCTGTCGCTCCCTGTCCCTGGGCTTAGACGGACTGGGGGGCGGGTCCTCCTCTGTGGCCTTCTCCTTGTTTCTTCCACTGTCGACACGCTGCTGCCTTGGTTCCCGGCCAGCCCAAGCAGCGCGACCAATTCCTGCCGGATCCTTTCTCCTTCCTGTCCTGCTAGCGCGAACCGCAGTCCCTGCAGCACGTCGCTCCTGTCCTGTGCCATATTCGATCACTGTCTTCCAAACGCTCCTTCCTCCGCTTCTTATCTGGTAAGACTGTTCTCCCGCACTTTTTCCTCCCCTTTATAGGTTCTGTCCTGCCTTCCCTTTTCCTACAATCCCCATAATGCACTAGACACACCTCCCCTTTAATTTCCTATTGTCTCCTAAGTCATGCCTTACTCTGCTCCACCTGTTCCAGGGTCCCTCCATAGGCTTCTTATTAGTAATTTGTTCTGTTCTTTGTTACTTTTTATGATCAAGGTCCTGCCATAAGGAACCATGAGATTTAAAGCATCCCCAATACCACATATGACCTTGCCTGGATGTTTCTGTAATAATGCACAGTTGAGATTTTAAATAACCCCTCCCCTGTATTAAATACCATACATATATATATATATCAAACTGTATAATATTTCGCTATATATATATATGTGTGTGTGTAAAACTGTGTTTATGCATTATATGTGACAAAATATTTAGGTATTTATTTGCAAAGAAGAATGCTACAGTTTCTTTAAGGTGGAAGAGTCAATCCTCTATGCAGGATAGTCTCTGTGATGTTGTAGAGGCTGCTCCTTTCTGTGGTTCTTCTTCCTTATTTGCCGGTCATTTCCTCCCAGCAGCCTCTGATTCACTGAAGAGATAGCCGTGACTTCAGATTAAAATCAGTTCTTCCCTCCTCCTGTGTGTTTTTCCTTCTCCCCCACCCATCTCACCCCCTGAGACCTCTCTGTACTTTGACGTCATGTATGCTCCTTTTAGTTGCCATAGCGACTCCATTCCCTAAAACCCTTTTGCCTTTCTCTCGTCGTAGTTTTCACAATGGTACAGGCAGCATCTCTGTGCACAATGCTTTCCAGGCAGTGAACGAAGGTGATTCAGCAAGCCTGTCTGTGCTTTTTCATCACTCCCTTTTCATTTTATTTTTTTGTTTCTTTTTATTGTTAAAACATTATACAAAGATTTAATTTCATTGTTTCCTACATTTATAAGAAAATTAATTTGTATTCTTCATTTCCTATATTACACCATTTATGGCCATTCTTTAATCCAACCCCCACACAATATCTTTTGGAATGTGGTCCCCAAAAGCTACCTAGAATCGCTGTCTTTGGAGGAGCCATTGTGGATGTGGATTGTTGCAGTGCAGGCACGGAATGGTGAGTATCCCTTGTCTGGGCATGCTGCTGCTATGAATGCAGATGTTTATTCCTTTCAAAAAATACAATCCAGTATCAATGTTTCTTATGTAAATTCTGGGTGAAATTATTGGGTGTGGCGATTGCTTGTATGAACTACTGCCAAACAAATAAATGGTGGGAGGTTATTGCAAAACCATATTCATGCCATAGGGCAGCAGGATTGGCACAATGCCTAACTGGTGATGTTAATTCACCTTAATTCATGTAGCAAGAGGCACATCCAGCAAAGAAGCAGTGAGTGCTGAAACAGCAGGTGCCAGGGAGCACTAATGCAGCCCTGTTATGATACTAAGATACAGGCTAAGGGGACTATGTTGTAATTGTTGTCTTTATGCCATCCAGAGCACTTGTACATTTTTCTTTCCATTCACAACAGGGAATGGAAAAAATGGCCTCATCAGAACATGAAAAGCTATAATTTTCATTTATATTTTACTGGATTATGAACACAAGAGTGTATAACTGAAAACAGTTAATCTATTGCATTCAGATTTTACATCCTAAAATACATTCTCACGTACCCTGTTTACAGGAGATGTAGTTCTAGAACACCATAGATAGACCTAATTTATGACTTAAAGTCCTAAATATCCTAAATATTCCCAGTTATATTTTCCTATGTATTTTATTAATGTTTTTAGGAAAATGATTTATAGCTTAGTCAGCATTTGCAAATAGAATCACATGGATTACTGATTATGGGAGGACTACAAATAAGTAAGTAAAATAATTTCATTTTGTATAAAAGACAGCTAACATAATGTTATGTTTATAATTTTCTGTCATTGGTTAAGCAGTGCAGCTCTGCAATGTCAGTTCTCTTTGCAGTTTATACTTTGGTAAACAAGGTTAGAGGCTTAGGACCATTGCTGCAAAGGATGGCTATGAAAAAGCAAGTAAAACTCGTATTTTAGGTTTTATACAGTGACCTGTCACCTCATCCACTGTGCATAGTATGAATAGGAAAATGCTAATGAATTGGAAAATGTTGCAGGTTTCCACTGGTAAATAGTAGACTATGCATTGTTATGCCGGCCTTTCCTGTAGCTCATCTGGGTACAGAAACCGCTAGCTGCTGCAATGTGACATTTAAGCTCTATGTGAAGAGTACAGCATTAACTGTCTACTTATTCTATTACTATGGCTTAAAACTCTCTGCAGCACACTGTGAAATGTCTAAAAAGTTCTGACCTCAATAAACCTTTAAGCTGTTCTAATTTATTTTTCCCAAGTAAACATGCGCAGCTGCCTATTGCTGCTGTTTACAGTTTTTCCCCCTAAAATCTGCATATTTTGAGTTTATTTCTCTGAAGATAGAACACATTGAGAGTCTTAATTTATTTCATGTTACTTTGGTTTTAGTATAAAAAAAAGATAGGACCCTGTTTTTTCATCTGCATGCGCCATATGCTTATGTATGATTGTTATAGATCCGCACTGTTCTGTTTTAGCTGAAGCAGCAGCCATTCATTATGATAATGTCTGCTGCAAGCAAAACACGGTGGTTTACACTATTCCATTTTGTCCAGGCAGCCTAATTTTCTGACAGCCCTTCCTCTGTGTTTTCCCTTCCTCCCATTAAAATCTGCAGTAAAATCTGCAGAGCTCCCAGTGGAAATGACAGCTGCCAAAATGTAATGGCAATGCCATTGTTGTCCCATTGCTTGCATAAGGATTCTTCTGCAACCTTAACAGCATGACAAATTTGTCAGGACCTAACACAGCAATGCACATTATAGTGAATTATTCCTCCATTGTTTTATTTTGACAGTGAAAATGTAATGTTTGTTTACAAAGTGAGTTCACCCTTTCACCTATATACAAATTAAAAAAATAAGCCCATTTATAATTCAGTGCATCAAAATGTCAGTGCGACTCACATTTTTCCCAGTGGAAATAAGTACTAGCGTATAAGAGAACAGAAATTGATTTGATGGTGCCTGAATGAACTTTGGCACCTGAGCCTTTTGTAGAAAGCTGACGTGTGCCATAGACTCATGAAGTCACTGTAAGACCAATACCAACTGAAGTCTATTCACAGCTACAAAATGCTTGTTTCATGATTACAGGATTAAGCATTGGGTTATTGCTATTGTAATGCATTTGATTTGGTGCCAGAATCTCATTGGTACTTTATCAGAGAGTTTGCAGAGCCTTGTGCCAAAGCAATGGAATCTTTGTTGGCATTTTCCTACTGCATTGCTTCTGGCTGCAAAAATATTTGCTGGGCATACGTGTCTGGGGGAATCTGCTTGTTTGCCGACCTTGCCAAATGAGTGGATCTTATAATGTATGGCCACCTTTACATACTGTTCTTATGCAAACAAACCAACCAATTTAACTAAAATCAAGCAAATATGTCATATATACATACAATTTCTACTGTATATGTATCTAAATACAATCTACTACAGAAGCATAAATCCATGTAAAAGCCAAGGAGTGTGACTTACCCCTCATTGCTTAGAAAAAAATTACCATACTTGTGCCTAACACCACTGGCACCTCATCTATCTGTTCTAGGAGTTCTCTTTCATGAGAAGGCTCTGGCAAAAACTACTGTTCTGTCTTTTGGGAATTACTGGAAATAGGCATCCTGCACTAATCTCTGTTATATGCAATGGTTCAGCTAATTAAAAAAAAACATAAGTACAATGGAAGTTGATGACCCTTTGAATTTTGGGGAAAAGGAAAAGCCTCTCCCCCCCCCCCGCTGCAATAGAAATGTGTATACAGTGCCTTGCTTGGAGTCGCTATGACAATGATGTTATGGGGGTGTATGATTGATCATGAGCTTCATTAATCTATGCCTCAGATGCAAGTGCTAGCACATAGGGTTGCGCAGTCATCTAAGTGCTTGTTTAGCAAGTATTACTGTTCAGGCTCTTTCCTCCCTTCGCCCTTTGCCACTCATTTTGGAGTCTCAATACCACAAAAGTTAGGAGACAGAAGAGGCAAAGCTAATTTGCATCTGCCTACCCAAAACCCCAATGAATACATCGCTGCACCCAAGGTAGTGTACAAAAGTGCAAAAAAAATGACAGAATGCTCCTGTTATTTACACTTTGCACCAGAATCTTTAAAGTGTGTAAAGTGTGTGTATGCTATCTTGGTTGGAAATAAAAGTAAAGAAATAAAATTCTCAAGCTGTACAACTCAAGACATTATGACTTAAGCTCCTTTCTGACATCTATAGTGTGTTTGGGTACAAAGAAACCAATGACAACTCAGAATTGCATTTGTGCCTGTTGTGCGTGATTATTTGTATATGATCAAGTCTTCAAGTGACCCAACCTAACTGACTTGTGCAGACAACTGCAAAATAAATTAACCTGAACCTGTATTAACCAGTTTGTATAACAAAATTGGCCAGTGATTTGCTTATTTCACAGATCAGATTTCTTTCCCCAGCTATATGATAAGCAATAGTAGTATGCTATTGTTGCTAATTACATAGCTGCGGGAATAAATATAAAGCTGGCCATAGACGTAAAGATTTTTGAAAGATCCAATAGTTATCGTGAGACCACGATTGTCTCAAAACGATCGTTTAAATGCCTGATGTGTCCATCAACTAAAAAGACCATTTCAGGCGATATTGCCAGCAAAACTGAAGGACCGCAGCCTGCTTGACCCTGCAAACATAGGTAGATTGCATGGGGACCGATAAAGATTTTCTAACCTGTCTGATCAATCATCAGACCAATGTCGGACGAAAAATCGTAAGACGAATGATCGTTTGTATCCCACTAACCGCACGATAATTTGACAGATTGGTCGGACTTCCCTAAGATTGGTCGTTTGGCAGGGAAATATCGTTGCGTCTATGGGGAGCTTAAATTTTGGGTCACAGGTTTGCAACTGCACACGAGTTAACTCTGCTACAGTGGACGCCAATACATCTCTAGTTACACCACTGATGGGTAAATCGAATTTTAGCCTATTCAAAAGTCAAGGTAACCAACAAAAACACTTTCGAAATTCAAAATTTTTAATTCCAATTTATTCAATTTTCACTTCGACTCTTAGTAAATGTGCCCCTTTAGATTAAGTTAATATAGAACAATTGTTTTTATCTTTTGTCAGAGCTGTGCATCTTATTAAATCCTTTCAGATGGGTCTGGCAGATGTTACCAGTGGCTTCTGAGGCAATGGAGTATTTAAATTGCTGGTCTTAGTTGTAACTATTGAACAGCAGGTAAAAACAAAGGACAACTGTCACATTTAGGCATATTTACTGTTAAAAACCTTTAGGGCAGCCTGTCCTAATCCCTTTGAAGGCAATAAACCAAATGATGGTCTCCCATGAGAAAGAAATTGTATATAACTATTTGAACCAATTAGCTATAATTATATTATTATTGTTGTTATATTATTATTTTTTTATATATATTCTACTGAACTTTACAATTAATTGGTCAATGAATAAACAGTAAACAAAAAAAATGAAGATACAGTATAAGATCATGGCCCCATTGCACTTACAGTGAGAGCTAACAATCTAGGGGAATAGCACATATTTGTGACTTTCCTTTTTAATTTTATTGACAAAATAAATTACAAATGACTTTCCATTTTTTTTTCATAGCTATGGAAATGGCACAGACCAGCTGACACTTTGTCATCTGATATATATTTCTCACTTTATTGGAGTTAAATTAGAAAACAAAAAAATAATAATACTGTTCAAAAAATGTTTTGGAAAACCTCCTATAATAAAGCATTATCTAAGTGTACTGTCAGGGCACCAAAAATGTTTGATTTTTCAAAAAAACATTTTGCAACATATTATTTTCGAAATCTCATTATCAGTATTGTTTCTGGCTCCAAATACAAGTCACATTGTCCTTATTAGTGCTTGTACTTCCTACTTTTAATAGAAAACTGGTATTTTAACGACATGCTGTTAATTGACATCATGTTCCTATGATATTGATTGTTACAGTATCACTGGAAAAAAAATCACACTAATGTTATATTTTTAAATATCCCCTTTACCATACCCTAAATTACATAAAAAGGCATAATCTATATTGATGTTACTGATTTATAGACAGTATAAACAAAATAAATGTCATACAAAATGGAGCCATGGGTACTTGCTTTTCTGCATTAGTCCCATGATTACGCTGCACAACAGCCATTACTGGGTGAGCACCAGTCTCAAGATACCATATACAGCTCATTTTAAGGGTTAGCTATTTTGGATTCTGATGGAAATTACCAGCAAGCTAAACAAAGAGTGTAGAATAGAATCTTCTCTATCTGACTTAAAACAGGAAGCTTTTCAGCCATATGTACATCATTAGTGACCCATGGGGATTTAGGATTGTATTCTGGACCAGGAATCCTAAAAGACATTTTGCTAAAAGGGTTGTACAGTAGTAAAAGGGGTCCTCCTTCCGGAAACTGATTTTGTATTATAAAAGAATATGAACTTGTAAGCAAGTCTATATTGAAATACATAAGAAGAACATAATTTAGCATCACAGGGAATGCCAAGCTGTTGGGCCCTGGGTGAGCACATGTGCAGAATAGCCCTTCTTTGCTTCAGAAAGCTTTTCTGTACTAGGTACTTTTCTGTATCACTAGGTACAGTGAATGGCTAATACACCAGAACTGGAGGTGCTCTGCTCACACTAAAAATCATTGTGATTCTAGTCACTTACATGCTACCCTTGGCTAGGGTAATAAAAATAAATGAGTAAATGAATGGGTAAATAAATCCAAGGTTTAATTCTGTTGCATTTACCTTTATTTTTCTTTATATATACAATAAAATACATAAAATAAAAAGCTTTATAAAATATGAGTGGGAAGAAGAACATTATGTAATTATGTAAAATGATACAATTGTAGCAAAATTAGTAAATTATTTATTTTAAACTAATATGCATGAGGTGAAAAACATGACCATACAAAATAATTTTGTCATTATCATCATTTTATCAAGCACTGAATTTGTCAAATATTTCATTGTATATTGTACTGTTACGGTTTACTTTAATTGGAATCAGGGGGTTGTAACTAAACCACAGCGAAACAGTCCCCGATGGTTATTCCCTCTCCACTAAAATGTAGAGGCTGCATTTTCCTGGCATCTACCAAACTCAGACTCACGCTTGCTTCTAGAGACATTCTGAAACTGAGAAGTGCTCTGAGGACAACATAAATATTTACTACTTATTTACTAACCTTAATGTCACAGCAAATTTTATGCATAATTTTACAAGTATAAGTATTAATAGATTATACAGGTAGATAAGTTAACAGTAAAAATGTACCAATTAAATCATGACTGCTAAAAACCAGCATACTAATACATAGTAAAGGCACTGATTTATTTGGATTTCAAAATGAGAACCCTTACACATTTGGCACAATAAAATGATTGTTATTTGCCTCCCTTGTTCAAGAACTATTATTTTATGACAAACAAAATTAGAAACACTTACAGTTTTTAGGATATTAATGACTGCTATATCGCAGGCCCGGATTTGCGGCAAGGTCGCCTGACTGGTATTTTTGATGGTGGATCCAAATGTTATTAGCAGGAAAAAAAGATAAATATATAGGAAGGCCGGTATTTTTTTCAAGAAAAGGTGGAAACCTTACCAAGGGTGGCACAAGCTCAGGGGTGGCATGCCACCCAGCCGCACTTCAATTTACGCCGAGTTGGAGCACTAGGGACCGTGTCTCACTGTTCTGGCTGTAGATGAAAGGGATGTGCATGCGTGCAATCCGATGGTAGGGGGCGACGTAGGAAGCTGGCCTCCAGGCACAAGCAGCACAATTCCGGCCCTGGCTATATGTGTTACTAAAACATGTAAAAACTTATTTGGATCACTTTTGTTTTAATACATGGCCTGGTACTGAAACAAATATAATGGTTATTTGATTTACAACTTGGTAAAAAAAAAACTGTCAGTCTTCATTTGTGACTACAAAAGCAAAAATGAATAGATTATTTGTGCATCCAGTAAGATGCCAACCCTGTATCTGGAGAGCCATGGGCAATTAGAAGACTTGTTTATGGGGGTTACTTATACCTCTTCAGTGATACATGCTGGGTGTGCTTCCATGAAGGGTGTGGGTGCACCAGTAGTGGAATATACAGTAGAACCACCATTTTACGTTTTTCAGGGGACCAAGAAACAACAATATAAAATCTGAGAAAATATAAAATCAGGGACATGTGTTGAAGCAACTTATGGAGAGTACAACCACAGGTGTCAGTTATATTTTAATATACAATATAGACTGTGTTGATAAAAAGTATTAAGTATTGCAGCATGTTTCAATATGGGGGGGCGGCATGTACCAGACCTCTCTGATAATCACAAGCACAACCTAAAGCAATCAGGGATTTGCGCATTTGCGCATTTGTGCAGACTATTTAAACTTGACTTGACCAAGTATACAGCTGGTTAGTATTTAAAAACCTCTTTATTTCACTTATCATAACATTCATATTCATTTAGGACAAACATCAATATTTGGGAACATTAGGACAAGATTTTTATGTAAAATCCAGGAAACATTATGCAAAATCAGGGGAAAACAACCATTGAAATGTGTAAAATGTGGGGAAACAAAATCAGAATATGTAAAAATAGTTCTGAGGGATTTTGAGAAGCAGCTGAACAGAATTATACACAGAAAAGCAATTCTGGTGCTTTTTTAATTTAACAAACATAATTACAGTTTAGGGTTCCTTCGTAAATGATGGATGCATTGATGATGGATGTATTGATGATCAATATGTGATAGCTTTCAAACGTTAAGGGCTATTACACATGATGCTACTTGCCAGCTACAAAACACAAGAAAATACCCTACCATAGACAATACTGAGAGATGTCTCTTCTAAAACACCCTTATGGGGTTATGTATTAGGGGTCAGCAATCTTTACTATCAAAAAAGTAATTTTGCCCCCTCTTCCACTAAAAAAAATATTCTGGCCTCTACCAGATTTCCTGCCTTCCCTCACATCAGGGCTGGAGTCGGCACTGATGACATAAGCAAACAGGGTGGGTGACATCCTCACATCTGCCAGGGCTATTAAAGTGATTCTAGTGTTAGTACCAGGGAAGTACAGGGATGAGCTGGGATGATATTCCTCTTGCCTGTCACTCCTGGGACGTCTCTATACAGCCTTAACCGTTAGCTTCCGGCAGTCGCAAACTCAAGAAGCCACAAGCAGTTTCGAGGGCTGTATAGAGGTCGTGACAAGTAAAGCAGCAAGACCGAGCCACAGCAAGCAGGATGAAGAGCCTCATGAGGCTTTGGAACCGCGGGTTGCAGACCCAAATGTTATAAAATGCATCATGATTGCCCAGCGGCTGTAACCCATAACAACCTAATGAGGAGGTAGAATGTACTAGTCACCATGGGTTACTGCCTTAAATTACATTATAACATTATTACATTATGTGGGTTAGTTAATTATAGAGGCAATATTGTCTATTTTGTAGCCATGGCAGTCAAAATTGGCCATACAGCCTCTCATTCACTTTCGGGTGAAAGCACAGTAAAATCTGCACTATCCACAGGCAAAAAGTCTCCAGAAAATTATTTTATATTGGTGTTAGTGTGAATATCTGCACTAGAAATGCATAACCACTGAAATTTGACTGATACTTCTGCCAGTGATGATTAGAAAGTCTGCCTTTCATGGCATTTTATAATATGAAATGCATTGTAACTGACATACATATAAAGGTTTCTCCATGTGAGTCACTTAATGAGCGTTTCATTCAATATTATCAGGAGTGTTAATGGGGAATTTTAGCTGCTCTAACTTTGACTACTGGTGGATAAAATGCCCAGTGTGTCACAACCCTTATGACTAACATTGCTGGTTCAGGAGGTGTACCCCACCCTTAGGTGTGCTATACAAGTGTGGATTATAGTGTAACTTGCTGACAGTGTACCCCATGTACCCTTAGGCAGCAGGACACTCCCTGCAACTCCCAGTGGTGTGCAATGGCCCTTTAAGCAGCTTAGCCTTAGGTGGATCTTGACTTGTGGTGCACACCACTGGGAGTTGCAAGGGTAGGTGGGGTACATTGTCAGCAAGTCACACTATAATCCACACCTCCTGAACCAGCAGTTTTAATCATTATGGTTGTGACACACTGGGCATTTTATCCACCCTTTGCTGCAGCTAGACTCCTGTTGTTTTATTTTTTCTCTTGCTGGGGTCAAATTCTTATAGCAAACTGTCAGTGAAGCCCATGTGCCTTTTATTTTAGCATTGCAAATTATTTCTTAGTTAATTTTGATCTCTACATTGTTGAAACCTTCTCTAGGCTTCAGGTAAGAGGAAGGGGGACTGTGGTTTCAGAATCCATCTCCTTTCACTGTATTAAACGTATTTGGGGCCAAAGTTCCCACTACCTCTCACTGTATTTAATATATTTGGGGGCTAAAGTTTCCACTGTCTTTCACTGTGTTTAATAAATTTGGGGATAATGTACTACTGCCTCTCATTGTTATTTTATATATTTGGGGCTAAAGTTCCCACTTGCTCTCACTGTATTTATACATATACTCAATTGTACAAGCTAATCCAAGTTAATGGGTGATTTTTTTCCACAGTATATTTTAGCTATCAGAGAAAATGCCTGACACCCCATGCCACTTCCTATTGTAAATTGAAGCTGTCTTTTTAATGTAGAAGCACATTTGAATGTAGAGACCCTTAAAATGGCCATACACTATAAGATCCGCTGATTGTATCGGGGTAATCCAAACATTCGGCTCTAGGGCCCAACAATCTGATTACAATGAGAAGGAATGGGATCTAATGGGTCGGCGAAAAAAAATTAAACCTTCGATATCGTGGCCAGATATCAATCATCAAGCCCCCATACACAGGGGACCGGTATCGCCAGCTTTATCTGACCATGTATGGCTACCTTAAGGGTTAAGTGTATGCTCACCTAAGTGGTCCTTTGATTTTCCCAGGCATCTTTTGTCCTTCTCCTGGTTCTATTGTTCTATGATCTAATTCAAGGTTTGCCCAGTAGGTAGCAGTATAATTTTGTATAAAAGGCAGAGGACATGCGCTGAGGGCTCTTTTACTGGGTCCTACCTTGCGATTAGGTGTGTACAGGGCTGGATATGATGTGGTGACAGGCTCTGGTTAGTGACAGTTCTATTTAGTTAGTTATAGGAGTTTGTGTTATAGTCGCTCTGGGAGCAAAGTTAGTGGTAGTTCAGCTAGTGAGCAGCTTTCTGGCTTCAATGAGGAAGTAGTGGGGGTTAGCACCCTTGCTGTGATCAAGCTGCCAGACAGGGACACAAGTGGGTGAGCTCAGGAGCAGGGAAGTGCCAAGGAAAAAGATACCCCATGGGATTCCTAGTGCTGGAGAAGATTCCCTCAGACAGGCTGTACTATACTCTCTGAACTGAAGAACTTTATCTCAAAGTGTGAGGCTTTACATTTATTGATCTGAATATGCAGATAATAGATTATCTTACTATTTAACCACTGTGGTGCTGCTAAACTGCCTTTTGTTCAATAAAGAAGTTCATCTGGTTTGAAGCAACAACTAGACTGCAGTTTATTTCAGTCTGGTTGAGCCGCACAGAAGTGGAATTTAAAGTAAGTTACACTTTCAGATCACAGCATTAAAGTCTAAAGGTCATAGTAAATCTATTATATCAACTGCAAACACACCACAGAGGTATAACCATCAGAGAGAGAATAGTAGTTTCCTAAGTATTGTTTCTAGTTTCTGCATCTGCTTTACTATTAAAGTCTAATACAATCCCTAACAAAATTTGCTCATGTAATTTTGCACTCAAGAATATTGACTTATAACTATCTAAGAATTGAAAAGAATAGAAACATTTACAAATAACTTTAAAACCACTGAATATTTGTAATTATTATATATATATATATATACGTATATGAACGTAACTTATATTTTCTTTCATTAGGCTAAAATAAATGCCATGGTTTAAATCTCATTTAAAAGAAAACAAAATGCTCTACATTGCCATTATGCACAGAAACATTCAGGGCCACATTTACTAAGGGTTGAAGTGAATTTTTGAATAAAATTTTAATTTTGGGCTACTTCGACTATGCAACACTCACATGCTCAGTGGGCTCTGAGTAGCTGCTGAGAAGCTAAGCTTAGAGATGATCACGAATTTTGAAGCAGAAAATTAGGTTGAATCTGCAAAGCACCACGTAGAGTGAATCTACTTCTGGTTCCCTAGCTGGATGAAAAATAGCACATAGAGTAAACATATCAACTACTTAGTATTTGTTGGGAGTCTCTCAGATTTCTAGCAGTAACCGATACATTGTCAGTAATTTTGCATAGAATCATCATCCCAAAGTCCTATAACATCCAAAGCAGTTGACCAGGCAGCACGGCAGCAGGGGGCATGGCAGGTGTGGAATGTGTATGGGTCCAAAGCATTACAGGTACATTTCAGGATTGCTTCAGATCCAGCCTGGCATATCTGAGGCTATCTTACAGTGTTATTCTGTGTTTTGGAAACACATACACATAATCAACATTTTGTTTGTTTTATTATAATGTGTCCGTAAATTAAAAAAAAGAGTTGCACAATATTTACTCACTGTACAAGAATGTAGACAAAAGGCATATGACAAAGTGAAAGCATAAATAACAGTCATCATGCCCTCTTCTGCAAGAGAACAGAGAATTAATCATCCAGATCCCAGGGAAAAATAAGCATGCTGGTGTTTGCATACAGCTTATGCCTAGACAATAATTAGGAGATCTGACATTTAGTAGCCTTTTTATTAAAGGACTAACAATAAAAATAATAAACATAGCCACTATAATTATCTTGGCAATTATAGGTGTCACTGAATAATTTATAATAATGCAAGCATGCAGTTTCTCCCTGTATATATGAGATTGTAAATGTATAGCAACAATGATGCAGTGCTGAGGGAATAATTAAATATTTTACATCTCCAGTATATTAAGGAGCGTTTATCTATCTTGGAACAATTCAGTTTCAGATTACATTAATAGCCATCTCTCCTAACTGTGATACCATTTCTTCAGCAGCTGGAGCTTTTCTAGTGCATTACCTATCTTACTGGATCATTTAAACTTTTTATATTGATAGTAATGCTAGAAAGTAAGTATTTATGTCTTACTGTGTACAATATTTTGCAAAGCAGAGATGTTTTAGAAAAAAAAGTGTCATCCAACATCTTTAAAAAAAACATAATTACGTCTGTGATTGTAATTTGCAAGTGTAGCCAAATGGTTTAGTCACCATAATTTTTTTGACACAAAGCTCTGTATTACTTTATGATTGACATTATAATCGTATAGCTGGGCATTTGATCTTAATTGTAAACTACTGTTTAGATCACTAAAGTATTTTGAACCATTAACAAGAAGAGAACATGGGTTTTGTAAAAAAAAAAAAGCTTAGCAAGTAAAATGCAACAATTCATTATAAATTATAAAAGGGTATTAGAAGCAACCAAATATGCCTCCAATGGCCCTTACCTTGTATAAATGAGATAATTAAAATAATCAACAATAACATTTCTAGTTCAATGTTGTCATCTAATCTTAATTATTTGCATTGAATTTGCATTTGAATACATTGCTTGTCTTTAAAAGCATGTATACACAAAGACTTATTACAAACCAAAAAAATACATGCTCCCTTATTCCAGGGACATGTAAGACACTCTCTTGTAACACTTTTTCAAGATCACACAAGATAATGTCATCCTAAACAACTTGATATACACATGTGCAGTGTTCATTTCCTGACACCTCCTAACTATTTGCCCCCGGAAGCTGACAAGTAGCATCCCCTAGGGAACAGCTGATGTGGGTAACTAATCACTTTCTATCTTTCAGCTGGGATTCATGTTTTGATATTACTTGACATTTTACATGAGAGACGCAAACACTCTTATCCCCCCCTACATATTAGGCAGGAGAAATGTAACTGGATCGTTCCTGATATTTGAGCTGTAAATATAGACAAATTCCACACACAGTTATGGTGCCATCATCCAGGAAAGCCCTGAATCTATAAGTGCAGGGGCTGCATGACAAGGGATCTGAATGGCCAGCAGCCAGATTATACTGGTCAAGGTCAGAGATGGGCAGAATTACATGTAGCTATGTTTAGGTGAGCAGGAATGAGTCAAAGCAAGAGATGACCAGGTCCAGGGGTGGAGTTAGAGAGGGACATGATGTCAGGGGAAGAAGCAGTTCACTTCCTTATCTTCAGAGCAGGCAGAAACTTGACACGCATCCTCCCCCATTTTGCTAATTTTGTGAAATGTCAGGAGTTTTCTACTTTATGTTCACATATTATTTATTAATAACTTAATATGGATGTTTTCCTGAAAGTGCTTTTATATTGTGGTTTCTGTATCTTTACACATTATAATTTAGAGAGTCTGTATTGTAATCATTTATGTTAAGTTAGTGTGAAGCACTTGATCCAGGGCAGTGTTGTAACTAGATATAACTGGGCCCCACATCAAATTATTTTTCAGGCCCCCAAAATGCATAGAGGTTGACTTGTTTTACCAATATTTATTGAAAACATATAATTATTAGGGCCTCATGGGGCCCCTATAGCTCCAGGGCCCCCCTGCAGCCACTGGGTCTGTTTCCTCTATAGTTACGCTAGTGATCCAGGGAATGTTTCTGATCACGATTGGAGTCAGAAAGGAATATTTTCCCACTTGAAACATAATTGACACTGGCTTCGGGCTGGGTTTTTTGCCTTCCTCTGGATCAAAACAGTACAAATATAATATTATGTTTTAAGTTTTATTTGTCATAGCAGCAGTAGAACCTTGCCAGAGTACTGCCCAGGTAAGTTTAGAATAAGGAGAAAGGAGGTAGATTGATTGATATAGATGCTACTACTGCTTGTGCTAGGGCACAGACTGCTTGGATTTCCAATCATCGAGACACTGCAGATGCAGGTCTGGCAGCAGGGCTGCTGAACTTCTCACAAGTTGGCGGTCTAGCATAGTAGTGGTCTCTTTTTAAGTTCTGGCTTTAGAAAATTGTCTGGGGTTAAGCTGGCAAGGTCCTATTTATGTGAATAAATGCTGTGGCTATTTTACACCCATCTCTGTCTCCTGGTATGTAATAGTGGGGTGCAATGGGATAGCTCAAGGAGAAGGGTTAAATTGAGGAGTCCCCTGTCATAAGTGTGCCTCTCATTATCTGTGAGAACATAGACATTCTATTTTGGAGTTGCTATTCCTTTTGATGACAAATTCTTTCTGGTGACTCTGCACTAGTTTGGTGCATGCTTTCTCCAATATGTGAGCAATGAAGGAATCAAATGAAAGTAATAACATTTTATATAGTTGCTTTTATGCAAGACATTGATGTAGAAGGACCTGTGGGGTACTTATGGATAATAAGCTTAGCTATAGCTAGCAACAAGAAGGGCTGGCACGTTTCCCAGTTGTAATTTAGCTGGGAAGGCTAAGGGTCCCCAAATGAATTTCCACTGTAATTTACCGTACAATCCACAAAAGGGCTGGTTGCACTTACCTTATGCATGCATGCTTTGCTGCCCTTAACTGCACTACATACTGTACTTAAGTGACAGTATAATCTGTCATCTGCTTTGCTTTTGGGTGTAACAAGCAGATAAATACAGTTGTAACTTCCATTTATTGGCTTAATTAAAGCATCTTATCTAAATATACTGTTTATAATTGTGCTTGGAAAACTGCAGATTACTTTATATAACAGGGTTAAATCCTCTTTTTATGCAAGCCAGTAGGAAAAATTTCAAAATGAAAATTTAAATTAGAAAGATCATGACTGAACATGAAGGGTGACTGTGCATTTGTTTACATCTCATTGCAATTACTAGTTTATGCAAATCTATTTGGGCTATAGTTAAAGCCACTGGAGGTAGCAGTAAAAAGAACATTATTATTCTGCAGGTGATTGTGTAAAGTATTTCAATGTCTCATGATACTGTCATCCACCAAACATACAGAACATAATGAACAACTACTGGTAAGTGCGCATTCTGTTTTAAACTACCATGTGTGCTTTTCACAATCTCCTTCGTCAAACATTTATTATGCCCATAAAATAATATATATTACGAGATGCATTATAGTCCCATATGATGATCTTTCTGATATACAGTATTACACATTTTACATGGATTATCAAACCATTTTTTGATAAACTACAGATAATAAACAGAATAATTTTCATTAATTTTCTATTAATTCATTTTTAAACATCTTCAGGGAAGATAAAAACACAAACAAAAAAAGGTTTACAAAAGTCATGCCAATAACTTTTTTTAGTCTCTCTAAGCATATCTGTCCTATGTCAGGACTCATCAGACACATCACATATTTATTTACTGTATTAGCAAAATTCATGAAAGGATCCAAAATCTTTTTATCATAAACAAAGCATAACATGAGACTAAACGATCAAATGCATGCTAAATGACAATGCACATATCTTTTCATTCATTGGTCCTCCAATGATTCCACTGATTTCACTGGCAGAAGTCTGGATCGGTGAATTGAAAAACAAGTTTGTTCTTCCATGAGTGTTTAAATATTTTCTGTGAATCAGGACAAATTGTCATGAGTTGACAGCCTACCACTATGTTCACAGATGGCATACCAGCTCCTTTCTCTTTGGCCAAAGATAATTTGCTCATAATGCCTTTAGCTTTACTCCCTCCATTATGCTTAGCAGACAAAGAAGAAAATGATTAATGTGTAGCGTCAGTTGTGTTTGGATGGTCGCTATAGGGTAGATATATAAAACCAAATATGTATAACATTGTATAACAAAATTCAAAGAGGAAGGCAAATAATTTCAAAACTATAACTGTTTAAAATGATGATCGTGAGAAGTTGTTAGCAATAACATATTCTATAACATACCTAAAATTAATTGGATGGTGAACTACCTTTTTAATTTGGTTTCTTTCTGACAAAAGCCTGACAGGCCCAGATTTGTGGTAAGGCCACAAAGGCCCAGGCCTAGGACAGCAAAATATTAGGGGTAACATGCTATGTATCTCCAGATACATAGCATGTGGCCCCTAATATTTTGCTCTGGTGCATGTGCTCGAGTGAGGGTACTGCAGGCAGCGCTAGGACCGCACGGCCTAGGGGCGACCACCCATGAAATCTGTTCCTGACTGCTGGAGGATAGAAACAGTTTTTTCATTGTTTATTCATTACCAGGGTTTGGGGTCTAGCAAGGCATTCCAAATACATGGCCCTATGGGGTACTGAACACCTATAGATATGGGTCACATAGAACTTGACACATTTGACTGCATTGTCTTGACATCTGGCAATATGAATACCAACTGAACTTGTAGAAACTTGTTATTTATAAGATAGCCCACAGATTTAATTATGATCATCTGTGACAGTGTGAAGAAAACCATCTCTACATACCTGGCAATGGTCTCAAACCAAACCATGTGTGAAAAAAGGAAGGACTTACATCTTATGCAATTAAATGGTTTATTCACCTTTTTTTTTTATCAGAAAAATGGTCACAAAAAAAAGTCACAAATAGGAAATATAAAGTAATTGGAAAAAGTCTTTATTTTCTAGCTGAAAAATAACAAAAAGGTGAACAACCCCTTTAAGCAATGAAGTTCTATAAGATTAAATTAACAGAAGATTGTTGTGTTTGGTACAAAGATATATCTTGTAATGCCTTATATGATTATGGACTATTTAGAACAACACATATGTCAGGGCATGCATCAAAAGAATCTTGATTATACTAGATTATACTTCACATTAACTTTCTAGTGTAGTCTCAGTATTTATATCCAGCTTACAAAAATGTACACTATAAACATAATACAAAAACTAAAAACTAAATATGCAAAATAACACAAGTTTAATTTGAAAGCAGCTATGCAGAAAACTAAAAGCAGTTTTATTCCAGTTCTGTGGATTAGATATATGCATTATATATTTGTTTAGTGTTGGGTTGAGTAGTTTAGATCTCCTTCTTAATTACTGATTCTGGGTGTTAAATAAGCTTTGTGATGAATTAGTGTAATATTTAGCAGTGACTAAAAGAGTAAACCTCAAGGACTAGCATAACCTTTTTATCTAATGTAAAGAAGAGTGATTGGTATCTGAGATCTGTCCATTTTATGTTCTTTAGAATTAGATCTGCCTTTTGCAGCTGTCAGCTCTGAAGGTTACATCTTTTAGCCTTTAGCCAAAATCTCATAAAGCATAGATTTTTATGTGACTAGATACAGTTCATTTTTAAAGGTCTACTGCTATGTTGCATATTTTACCAGAATTCACCCTTTAAACATGATGGAAATGTGTGTAAAATACTAGCTGAGGTTAACTAACTGAACTTGCTGTTTTTTTCCTTGAAGATGTTTCACCAGTCATTCAACTGGCTTTCTCAATTCAGAATAACTTGTACATAGGATACATAGGATAAAGCCAGGCTGGCAAAACAGTATGGATAAGAATTTCAAGTAACCTATCAGTGAAAAACAGCATGACCTATAGGTAACTTTTAATGCACATTAATATTTTGAAGAGTAGTTTTTAGTGTAGGCAAAGATCAGTGATTTGGGATGGTGGTATTTGTTGGTGCTCTATAAATATATGTTAATAATAATGTTATCTTCCTAGAGAGTGCCACCCACTTTTGACACTAATGTCTTTGCAACCCATCAGGAGACACTGACAGAGCTGAGAATAACAAGATAATTATGAATAGTTTTTATAATTGATTGAACTAAAAGGACAAATTACAACCTGAACATTGAATCACAATGTCCCCCATGCCATAACCACCTACTTGTTTTAATGCTATTTGCAATGCAGTATTCCTTTGCAAAATGCATGTAAAGTATTTCATGATGAACAATGTATCCAGTTCTTTTATATTCATGAAAAACAGCTCAACAGATTTTTCATTATGCATCATCCAAGCGTTACTGATGTGTACACCTTAGTACTAAATGTGAATCTTCTCTGCTGCTAGTAAGTTAAAAAATCTTTCACACATTCAGAAAGATGATTTCAATTATTTTGAAGAATAATGATGAGTTGAGAAACCTGTCATGTTATTTTGCATTGATTGAAAAGTAGTCTAACACTGAAGTAGTCATGTCTAGAGCACTGGCTTCTGCAAAATAAATTATATACAGAGGACAGGGTGAGCTTTGTGTTCATGAATGAAACATAAAATATAAGTAAACCAAACTGATGGCCATATTGGTACCTGGCTATGGCCTCTCTGTATTGATACAAGAGGCTGAGCATGCTTATTGTAAATTAGGGATGTACATATTATGATTGTTGCTGTAAAATTAGCTATGAGGGAGACAGTATGATAGTGCCTCCTTCATTGATTTTTCTGAGCTAAATATGCTTAGCTGCAAATTTATTTAGTATTTGCACATAAAAAAGTAAATAAAGACCATGTATGTAGCTACTTTTTTAATGCATAAGTTTTAAAAAACATACTAATTATCCAATTTCTGCTCTAGTAATTCATACAAATAAACTGCACATTAAATAAATAAATAGGTATATTTCAAACCAAACTTTTTAATTAATTATATCATTACAGCACTATATTTTGCACAAAAGTGATCCCACTTTAGTTTCAGTCAGAGTGAGCAATGTATCCCCAAGAGAAATACGGCTTATTTTGTTCAACAAATAGCTATTACAGGTAAGCGGTCCATTATCCGGAAACCTGTTATCCAGAATGTTCCGAATTATGGGAAGGCCATTTCCCATGGGGCAAATTTACTAAAGTGCGAAGTGGCTAACGCTAGCACTAATTCGCCAGCATGACGTCATTTTGCAACTTTGCTGATTTACCAACACTGACTCTGGTGAATTTTCGCTAGCAAAGTAGATAGACTAACACTAACTAACTTTGCACCCATACGCCAGGCGCAGTTGCCTTACTGAACGTTACCTCTTGCGCTAGACTTAACTTTGCCAGGGTCAGACCTGGCAAAGTTCAATACAATAGATAGGAGATTGAAAAAAAGTCGAAAAAACCCGCTGGCGTGTTTTACTTTTTTAAGGGTGATAGGCTGAAAAAGATTGTAATTTTTTTTAGGGTAACCTCCTCCCCCCCCACATTTCCTAACATTTGGCAACCCAACTATGTAGGGGGCACATGTGTAGGGCAATAGAACACCTTTATTTGAGTTATTAAAGGTATCCTGGGCTTGGGTAGTGTAACGTAGTGGCTGCAGCATATACGTCTATTATACTTTATTATACTTTGCGCCGTATACAAATTAGGCATCGCTAGCGTAACTTCACCTCCCTGACTGCAACTTCACACTCTAGTGAATTTGTGTAGCGCTGGCGAAAATACACCTGGCAAGTGCAGCGAAAGCTAGCGAAGCCAATGAAGGCGCAACTACACAGGTTAGTGAATTTGCCCCATAGACTCAATGTTAATCAAATAATTCCCATTTTAAAAAGATATTTCCTTTTCCTCTGGGTCTCTTATTTGTTTGTTTTTGTAAAGTTTGCATATTATGGATCCCTGGATAGAATAAGCTAACATAATACGGCAGTTAACACATTTAGAGACTGCATCTAAACTACATCTAATGAACAGTTGGGAACATACCCCTGTTTAACTCTGTTTTAACCTGCCTAACTGCTAGTTGATCCAGAGGAAGGCAAAAAAAATTACATTTGAAACCTCTCCAATTTGCCTCATAGAGGGAAAAAATTCCTTCCTGACTCCAAAATTGAAATCACACTAGTCCCTGGACTAACTTGTACTATGAGCTATCTTCCATAACCCTGTATTCCCTCATCCAACCCCTTCTTAAAGCTATCTAATGTATCAGCCTGTACCGCGGATTTAGGGAGAGAATTCCACAGCCTAACAGCTCTCACTGTAAAAACCCCTTATGTCACAGTCAGCACCCAACACCAGAACAAATGCCAAGCACCCTGGTCTCGGCTCGTGCTTCACCAGTAGTGTGACCACCTTTGGCTTTGGGAGGAGCCCTCAGCTACTCAGATGCCACCTGGACTTTTACGAGAGGTGCAAGGAGAAAGTTCTGGCCAGACAAAGGGGTACGACTGTGTCAGGCTCTGCTGGGATTCGAGCCAGGGACCTTTGGGTTTCTGGCTCGATGCTC
>CM044431.1:91236615-91270457 GCA_024363595.1 Xenopus borealis
AGGACTCGCACCTCTCCCTTCAGACTCTACAGCGCCCCCTACCCAATCCTTGACAGACTGTTAGCAAAGTCTTTGAGCAGAAGGTCGTGGTACAAGGAGACAGAATCGTAGTCAGATCAGGCCCGAGTCGAGGCAGGCAAGGGGTCAAAACCAAGAAGTCAATCAGAGGGTTATACAGAATCTGAGTTGGTAATCAGGCAGAGGACAGGATATGAAGAGTAGAATCGCCAAAAGATAGGCAGGGTCAAAACAAGGAATCAGAATCAATTAACAGGGTCAGGAACAGACAAAAAGCAAGCTCAGAAGCACCAGGTACAAAAACCTATAACAGGCAAATAAAAAAATACAAATGTCCCTTTAAATACTTTAAATTTCGTGCCATTGCTCACTGACGTCAAAACACCAGTGTGCATGCGCTTGGGCACTAAGAACCCAGCATAACAGCAGAAGAGGAGTGGCGAGGTGGGCGTCAACCCCGATGGCGCAGTGGGCATCCCCGCCGCACCACTGGACCAACAGGGTGAGTTATTTTTGTTACAACTTCTGAATATTTTGGTGGAACCCCTTACTTGGAATGGAAGACCTTGTGTCAGCTGGAAACATTTACTGGTAAATAAAGCATTAGAGAACTTATACAGTGGTGTGAAAAACTATTTGCCCCCTTCCTGATTTCTTATTCTTTTGCATGTTTGTCACACTTAAATGTTTCTGCTCATCAAAAAACGTTAACTATTAGTCAAAGATAACATAATTGAACACAAAATGCAGTTTTTAAATGAAGGTTTACGTTATTAAGGGAGAAAAAAAACTCCAAATCTACATGGGCCTGTGTGAAAAAGTGATTGCCCCCCTTGTTAAAAATAACTAAGAACAAAAGTAATTGAGATCTATCAGTCTGGTAAAGGTTATAAAGCCATTTCTAAAGCTTTGGGACTCCAGCGAACCACAGTGAGAGCCATTATCCACAAATGGCAAAAACATGGAACAGTGGTGAACCTTCCCAGGAGTGGCCGGCCGACCAAAATTACCCCAAGAGCGCAGAGACAACTCATCCGAGTGGCCACAAAAGACCCCAGGACAACATCTAAAGAACTGCAGGCCTCACTTGCCTCAATTAAGGTCAGTGTTCACGACTCCACCATAAGAAAGAGACTGGGCAAAAACGGCCTGCATGGCAGATTTCTAAGGCGCAAACCACTTTTAAGCAAAAAGAACATTAAGGCTCGTCTCAATTTTGCTAAAAAAACATCTCAATGATTGCCAAGACTTTTGGGAAAATACCTTGTGGACCGACGAGACAAAAGTTGAACTTTTTGAAAGGTGCACGTCCCGTTACATCTGGCGTAAAAGTAACACAGCATTTCAGAAAAAGAACATCATACCAACAGTAAAATATGGTGGTGGTAGTGTGATGGTCTGGGGTTGTTTTGCTGCTTCAGGACCTGGAAGGCTTGCTGTGATAGATGGAACCATGAATTCTACTGTCTACCAAAAAATCCTGAAGGAGAATGTCCGGCCATCTGTTCGTCAACTCAAGCTGAATCGATCTTGGGTGCTGCAGCAGGACAATGACCCAAAACACACCAGCAAATCCACCTCTGAATGGCTGAAGAAAAACAAAATGAAGACTTTGGAGTGGCCTAGTCAAAGTCCTGACCTGAATCCTATTGAGATGTTGTGGCATGACCTTAAAAAGGCGGTTCATGCTAGAAAACCCTCAAATAAAGCTGAATTACAACAATTCTGCAAAGATGAGTGAGCCAAAATTCCTCCAGAGCGCTGTAAAAGACTCGTTGCAAGTTATCGCAAACGCTTGATTGCCGTTATTGCTGCTAAGGGTGGCCCAACAAGTTATTAGGTTCAGGGGGCAATTACTTTTTCACACAGGTTTGGATTTTTTTTCTCCCTAAATAATAAAAACCCTCATTTAAAAACTGCCTTTTGTGTTTACTTGTGTTTACTTGTGTTATCTTTGACTAATAGTTAAATGTGTTTGATGATCAGAAACATTTTGTGTGACAAACATGCAAAAGAATAAGAAATCAGGAAGGGGGCAAATAGTTTTTCACACCACTGTATATTTATACATAGTTATCATATCACCCCTTAAGCATCTCTTCTCCAGCGTGAACATCCCCCATTTGCTCAGTCTTTCCTCATAGCTAAGATTTTACTATCCTGGATGGAATTAATTAGGATTGATAGTTTTGTGTGGGTGTGGTGGGTTGAATGATACAGATGCTTCAACTGCTTGTGCGAATTGCAGCTCACGCGAGTTGACACATGTGTGCACATGCGCGAATGGACAGCCAGAAATCAGTCTACAGTAGTTCCAGCCCTGGCTTGTGCTTAGTGACAGCCTGCTTGGATGTCCTATCATTGACACACTGCAGATTTAGGACCAGCAGCAGGGCTGCTAAATTTCTCTCACTGTTTGAGATACAGCTCCTATTGGTAGCAAAGTTTAGTGCCATCCTCTCTGTAGGTAGAGGCAGCCTAATTCTCAGTGGTGGATATAGTGATTTAGTGCTGATCTCAAGTCTTCAGTGAGGAATGGCAGAGCATACTGTAATAGCAATCCCTTATAGAATTCTGGTTTTAGAATATTGCCTTTGGTGAGGCTGACAAGGCCCTGACTATTTCATAAAATATGAATAAATGCTGTGGTCATTTTACCCCATTTCTGACTCCTGGTGTTTCATTAAGTTGTGTTACAATGGGTTCAGTGGGCTGGCTGAACCTGAAGGGTCAGTTGAGGCATTCCCTTGTCATGCTCTGCATATATAAATGAGGCTTTCCCCCCTCCACTTTAAAAGGATACTATAGCAAAGAAGGTGTGGCACCTATGGAGATGTCCACCTCCCTATGATTCAGGTTTATATTTTGGCAGGTACATTTTGATTGGTAGAATTTGTATTAATATACATGAATATTTGTATAAAAATATATCTTTATTAATGGAACCAAAATATTTCTATATAGCAGGGGTGTCCAAACTGCGGCCCGAGGGCCAAATGCGGCCCAGGATGGATATGAATACGGCCCAGCTTGAAACGCTCAGTTCTCGAGAAAACGTCATGTTGCAAAGGATATAGGAGGAGGGGGACTCTGCCCATTGCCCAGTTAGTAGGAATAACAATATGTCTATTTAATATCCAGGTGTCCCATATTCCAGTGTATAGGTCCATCTGGTTATCCAACTGGAATTGTAGTCATTTTCTATGTGTATTTTCAAAAATCAAAAGTGTTTGTGTATTTCATGTGTGGCCCCCAGACAATTTTTCTTCTTCCAATTTGGCTCTCGAAGCCAAAAGTTTAGACACCCCTGCTATATAGGGTATTAATAAAAAAATGAATTAACACTGAAGAAAATGCAAGCAAGTAGAGGGTGCACTACATTTTTGTAAATATCTTATCTGACTTCGCCTGACAAAATCAGAGGAGGCCTGTGTAAAATGTACGCTTTGCGGAAAAAGTGAGTTTCCATGGAAGCAGCCTTGAGAATATTTATTTGAGGATAAAAGATGGCCTAAGAAGAGCTAATTCACTTTTTGCACTGGAATAGTGCTGAAGATGTTAGCTATCACAGTGCTATACAGCAGACATGCAATATGGGTCGCATAAGCTTACTTTTTCTCTGTTTCCTTGTGATCCAAAGAAATTATCATGAAAAAAAAAATGTTCGACATTTGAAAATGTTCCTAAAAAGGCATCTAAACCTTTCTTGATAATATCTAATGTATCTGTAAGTTCAACCACTTTAACAAGAGAATTCCATAAGCTCACAGAGATCACTGACACCAGGAATTTTTTTTTTAACAAAATGCATCAGTTAATAGTGTCCCTTGAACAGAATCCTGCATTGAAATACATTTTTCAAAAAGGGCAAATACATTTTTTATTTTTCATTTTGAAATTTGACCTTTTCCCAGGTGCCACAACCATAAGCTGTGAAAAACCTCAGTCAGTCTTTACTGTTGTGCTACAACTTGGAGTAATATCAGTCCTTTCTCTGCACCCCCCCCCCCCAGCAGCTTATCAACGGATAAATGGGAAGGTAACCAGATAACAAATCCCTGTCACTTGCATTGCTAAAAATATTCCATGCCCCACCTAGTTGAAGATGAGAAAATTACTCAATAATAAAGCACCTCAAAGTCCAACCATGACACCTCTAGTCTAGTAGAAACAATAGCTTATCAGCTTGGACTTTTGTAAAGTGCTGGCTCTTTTTGAAAGCACATGATCAGGCATAATGACCTGAAATGGCTATTCCACAATGATAGAACAAATTATTTTCACTGCCCACATTGTAATTTAGTACTAAAAACTACACCATAAAACTCATGTCATATTCTCTTTAAGATGAAACCTTCCTTCTAAGGATCAACTGGAAAATAAAAACCAGAGAGTTTATTGTATGTTTATTGAGTTTGTTGTATGTATCAAATTTTTCATGTCACATTGTTATTGCGACAAAACACGGGAAGCAACTAAGTGGATTGCATGTTTTTAAGTCCTACGTGCATAAAGTTACATTTATCAACACTGAACCTCATCAGCCGCTTACAGTAGCTGCCAGACTGCTAACTTGCCCAGATTCCCCTGCAATGATGACACATTGTATGCCCTGCATTGATTTGTGTCGTTGACAAACATAGATTACCAACAGACCTTAGTTTAGAATGTGGCCCAGAATTAAACATCTACTGCAAACCCACTGTCCCCATTCCTACTTTCTTACTTACTGCTTATCATGATCTGACTAAAACAGAATGTGTAACTGTCTAATTAGCTTATGGTAGAGGTGGAAACAGGGCCGGACTGGGAGGAAAAAGCAGCCCTGGCAAAAGTGTCAAAGCAGCCCATATATTCACGTGCATGCAAAGCATGATATATATTTCCAACCCCAAGGTTAACTAGACCTAGTGTTTATTAATAGATATTTTAAGAGTCCATTACCATATAATACCCAGCAATATTATACACCCTTTGTGCTGGAACCGGTCCTTGAAACAAATATCTCACCCTAGTTTTTATCACAACTATTCTATCAAATGGATTAGTGACCCTATACTTACAGTATATTCTACATTTTCTTTGTGTGCCCCCAGCTAGACCATGCACCCTGTCAGATAAGAGGACTATAATTACTATGTGTGTCACAGGGCCAAAGTGTGGCAAACTTGAAGAGACTAGTCTGTCTCATGCAATTAATGCTACATATCACAGTGTAACATATACAAGCTGAAATGATTGTTCTGAGCATGGATCCTCCTGTTGCCAACATACCTATCATAAGCATAAGGGATTGGACAGATAGCAAGCAACTCTAATATTAGTAACTGAAGTTGATCAGAATTCCTGGTTCCACCCATATGTCAGAACTGGCATGTGCACTAACAAATGCAGGAAATGGCTTAGCTGTGGGTGACTATTTTGGACAGCTCATTTACATTTCTAAAGTGATTAGCTAATTTCCATATTAAAGACATACCTAATTTACATTTTTAGGTGAGCAGTCCATTTACATTTTAAAGCAAGCAGCCCATCGAGCATTTGCCCGAACACACAGATTGCGAACCTGGGTGGAAATGTCATTGGTATTTGAGATTTTTTCGTCTGAAAAAGAAGACCTCGAAACTAGCTTCAACTGCCAAGGTCCAATTTGGGCGTGTCGGCATCAAATAGTCAGCCTTATTGAAAATGATTGGAATGATGTGATGTTCCTTTTGTGTGTCACTTTCTACAGCAATAAAACTTGCATATACTCTGTTATAACAAGTACTTTTTACTTGAGGTTAATTAAGATATAAATAAACAGTTAAAAATTCAGCCTTATTGAAAATGATTGGAACAATGTCATGTTCATTTTGTGTGTCGCTTTCTACAGCAATAAAACTTCTTTCAGAGTTTCTACTTAAAGGAGATCTAAAGTTTAACTAAAGAAGTACAGATACAGTCACTTGGATTTGTAAGTTAAATGCGTCGTGACTCAGAGCTAATTGAAGAAACTGTGTTATCTAAAGTTATCTTAACTCATTTAATGCATTTAACCTTTTCATTAGCATACCAAAGCCCCATTGTTTTCAATGGTGAACTCTTTAATTGGATGGGATGCTGTGACACAATATTCTGTGCTAAGTGGGATAAATGAGATAGATGAGTTAAGTCACGACGCATTTAACTCACAATCCAAAGTGACTGCATCTGTAGGACAGAAATGTTGTACATTATGTTTTGGGCTTCTATACCAGCCCAAGGAAACTTCTGCCATTTAGCCATTTGTGCCTACAAAAAATACCATGTTTTTTTTTATCTGCATAATTTTTGCTGCTAATTGGATTTCATCTATTTAAATGAAAATCAAGTAAAATATTTTCAAATATGAAAAAAAAATTGTAATTCATTTAGATGCATGCTGCAGACTGATTTGATTTATGTGCAGCCATGCATCATGCATATAAATGAATTGCTAAGTAGCCATGCAGTCTGTGGATTCCATATGTGTTTGGGTTTAAAGATGTGTGGTGGAAACCCCAAGTGACAGACAGAGCAGTGTGACAAGGGAAGGTAGGTTTAACCCTTTAACCATTCAGTACAAGCTGTTTTTGAACATTTTGTGCTCTCTCCCGTTTAGAGGCATTTCAGGGGGTAGTTTAGCTATAGGAAAACAATACCTTTTTTTCAGTTGAACTGGAATTGTATTTGGAGGACATTTTGCTGCAGCCACTTGTTTTGAAGAGTTGGAGAAAGTTTGTATTAAACAATACAAAGACATTCAAATCCACATTAGATTACATGACAACACAGGACCTAATGAAGTCTGTATATTCTGATTATTAATCAGTCTTTGTGTATTGGCTTCTTGCAGATATTATTATTATTTTTAACAAATATTTTTATTTGGTCTTTACAATTTAACAACAATTTGCATATTTAGTTTTGAAATTGCATTGAACATTTTATTGCATGTATGTGCAATAATGCGGAAAATAATATTTGAATTATTGTAAAAAGGAAAAGGGAGAAAAGTAAGGAAGAAAATGTTGAAAGGTGGGTACATTTATCTTTGTAATTATACATTTATGAGATAAATTTAGAGATTAGCTTACAAGTTTCACAGGCAAGATTAGGTTACCTTAAATATGATGTCAAAAGCCTGTTAATGCGGTGACTCCTGGGGGGTGATTCTGTAATGATTCCCATCCTTTGCAGTGTATTCTGGATGTATTGGTTTGTTTCTTGCAGCAGAGGGTTGTTCCTCATAGTTTCCATGTCATACCATGTTTGTGTTGTGAAAGGCACAATTGCACAATTCAGTAGGTTCAATCTGGCGAAGTAGGCAGTCGAATAACTTTAACATTTTGATTCCTTCGATCATCGAATGATTGAATTATCGAATATCCGATCATTCGATCTATTCGATATTCGATGATTGAAGAGGCCAAATTTGCATATCCGATTTCATAAAAAAATTGTACGATCGTGATTCGATCGAATTCGATCGAATTTCGATCATTTCACATGAATTTCGTAAATCGGCCCAATAATGTCAGTGTTTACCCTGCCCATGAATTCTCATGGCCAATATCAATGACAAACATTCCCTAAGGAAAGAAATCTAAAAGCATTAAGGGACTGCCTTACGAGGCTTAACTCAGATGTAAATATTATTAATACCAATAGGAAAGGGAAAGCATTAAAATAGTCTGTGGGGACAGATGTTTCATTCAAGACATAAAATACTGCAACAAGTGTTGTAAAGCAGCGATCAAAAAGGCAAAAATAGTCAGGAAGTTATGGCCTCTTGCGCAAAATCAAATCGAAAAAAAATTACATATTACTGTAAAAAGATGCCCTTTACCTTTAACACATGAACCACTTTGGTGACTTTCTTGCTAAGGAATCATATATCTTTTGCTGCATTATTTGTCCTGACAACAACATGATACAAACTGTGATTGGGTAGAATTTGATATCTGGCCTTTTCTGTGCAAGGGCCTCTTGAATGACAAATGTTGTTCTGTCAAAAATGAAAATTTGATCTGCTGATCCTTCCCAGTGCACGAGGTAACTGGCTTTGACAGAAGTGACCATTTTGACTCTTGTCATGCTACCTGGTATGTTTCCATATAGTCTGACTATATTAACTAGTTAAATGTGTGTGTGATTCTGTATATGTGAATGACAACAAGCTCTCAGCAAAGTTTGTTTATTTCTGTGCAGCAGTTTTGCCATGTGTTCTGTTTTGTCAGAATAAAAGATATCCAATCTACTGTGTTGTATCACAGTAATGCAGACAGGCTGTTATCAGTTCACATCTTTATTTCACACACACAATGACTAGCTTCCTAGTCTCCTCCCACATCCTTCAAAAGCAATTAACTTTATAAAACTCAAACACAACTTATGCAAATACATAACATCTTCCCCCCTCTATTAAGTCATTCAGATGCCTAGGTGGGTTGCTTGTGCGGGCTTAACTTCAACAGATTTCAGTGGCCCATTCAACAGGGGGAATTTTGACTGATGGGTTTTCTGGTGTTTGTGGCTGTGCAACCACATTGGGTGTATAATTTCAGAAATGTCAGTTAGAGGTAGTGTCCCACACCTGTGAAGGCTCAGAAACAGGTACTAAACTGCTCACATGCCATCCTCCAATTTGTAGGTGACTGGTCCCAACTGACTGTGGATCTGAATGAGGGTTTTCTTATTCTTACCCATTGCCCAACATTAAGGGTAATTGTCTTGGCTTTTCTTCTTGAATCATGGTAAGCATTTGTTTTGCGCTGGTTTTTCCCTTGCTCGCAAGTCTCTGGGTTCCGTTACTTTTAACTGTGGACGTAAATGTGTTAGGGGCAACCAGATTGTGGCCTATCATCAGTTTTGCTGGTGATTCCTCGGTTGTGCTATGGGGTGCAGACCTGTAGTGCTGTAGAACTGTAATTAAAGCCTTGCTGAATAGAAGGCCTGCGTGCAGGTGTACCTTAAGGCCTTTCTTTCAAGTATGATTAAAACTTTCCACACCTCCATTGGCCTGTGGATTGTATTGCAGTGTTAAAATATATCTTATGCCCTTCAATTGAAGGAAATCTTCAAATTATTTTGACACAAACTGTGGGCCATTGTCTATAATGATTTCTAGTGGAAAACCATCCTTCTAAGGTAGTGATGACAACTATTGAGGTAATGAGTTTGACCCCTGCTACCTCTGGCCATTTAGAGTATAAATCATATGCAACCAACAAATACCTCTGGTGTTGTGGAGCCACAGTTACTTCTCCACACATATTCAACTGAATTGTATCCCATTGGGGCTTGTGGAAAAGGTCTAACTTGTAGTGGAGCAACCGATTTCTTCCAATTTTTCCCACTTTGTAAGCATGGTTCACAGTTTCTAATCAAAGTTTCAATTTGATTGTCTATGCCTGACCACCATAATGCTTCTCTGCAAAGCTGTTTTGTTCTTACCACACCCAAGTGTCCTTCATGTGCCATCCTGAGGACTGCTGGTCTCAGTGCAGTTGGAATTACTGCCCTGTGCCCTTGTACTAAACAAACATCTTTCTTGGGTGACACCTCTGCTCTCATTTGGTAGTATGGTTGAAGATATCCCAGTAAAACAGATAGCAATTCTCCACGTAAGTACATTAGTATTTCTTGTATCATTGGGTCATGCTGAGATGAGGTCACCAAATCTTGTGGTGTACCTGTGAAGACTAATGAATTATCAATGTGTCTTTTTCCTCCTGTGCAGTCTTTGTCTCCTCAGACTTGAGAACTAGACGTGACAGGTAATCTGCAACTTGATTCAGTTTTCCTGGTCTGTAGCGAACTTCAAAGTTGTATTGATATAACCTGTCTGACCATCTGTGAATACTAAGAGGACAATGGCCCAATCCTGATGTAAATAGCAAGGAAGTTAGGTCTTGGTGATCTGTTCTCATGGTAAAATTCCTGCCATAAAAGAAATTATGCCACTTTTCACAAGCCCATATACAGGCCAGTGCTTCCCAAATTAGGTATTCTGTGGTGGGCAGAGGGTAACAGTCAGGTATTATTGCTTTGTTTACCTGACGTAGGTCCACACGGATTTGCCCATCTTTTTTTTAAGTGATTACTAGGTTGGAAACCTATGGGGAAGATTCAATTTGTTCTTTAATATCCTCTTGCAACAGTTTATTCAGCTCTGTTTCTAATGCAGCAAGCACAGGTTTCTAGAGGGGGCCTGCACAGAAACTGTATCACTGGAGATTCCTGGGTGTTTAGTATTGGATTTTGAGAAAATATGCATATGTGACCCAGCCCAGTAAAGACCTGAGTAAATTTATCTTTCCAGATATTGTCTACTATGTGTATTTCAGAATTTGTCTGATCAAGTACTTTAAATCCCACTGCATTAAACAAATCCAGTATCAGTAGATTTGCACCCTTCTCTGTGCCATAAAATGGAAAGCTTCCCAAATGCTTGTTTTGGTGTGTAACAGGTATGGTTACTTTGCCCAAGAATTAAATTTGGGTATACTGTAGCCTATTAAGCACATTATTGTATTTTGGAGTGGGTAATGCCTAAAATGTGCATTGTATGTAGCAGAGTTTATAATAGATACCTTTGCCCCAGTGTCCAAAAGCAGTGGAATTGTGACATTAGCAATAATGCAGTTGCAGAGTTTGAAATTTGCATTCTCCTTACCAACTGCATTAATCTAACTATTATCAGGTGTACAATCATTTTGTTCTAGATTATGAACTGGTGTGTCTGGCACTGAATGGCAGAATTTAGCAAAGTGGTTCAATTTGTTGCATCACCTGCAGCGTTTACCTTGTGCTGGGCACAGTTTCATGCCAGCTTTATGGCAGCTGCCTCCACAATTGAAGCAGTGTGCATTAGATGTACTGTCAGTCAGCTTGTGTACATCAACAGGGACCTCACTCCCTCCTGAAGGGGCAGCATTTTCCTGGCCTCCAGCAAAGCCATCCCAGCTCCATGGCTTTTTGTAAAGTAACTGAATCTGGTTCCATAAGCAACCTCTCTCTAAGTTTAGCATTTTGTAGTTTTTTCAATAAGTTGGTCTCTAATCTTTTCATTGTGCAAGGGACCAAATTTGCAGGGGACTGCTAGCCGTCTCAGCTCTGCAACATAGTGACATACAAGTTCCCCTTCAGCCTGACAGTGTCTGCGAAACTAAACTCTAGCCATCTAAGCATTTGGAGCAGGTTTAAAGTAATTCTTCATATCCTGTACTATGGCAGTGTATGAGGAATCTGCTCCCAGAATTGTGAAAATGCGGTATGCTTCAGAGCCCAGGCAGTTAAGTAACGGGGCCCTTTTCCTCTCAGGGGAAGTCTCATCCAGAACAGATGCCAGTAAGTAGATAGATAACTGTTCATACCATAGATCCTAAGGCACTGCAGGCTCTCCTGGGTGCTGCAGAAACCATTCAGGGGGATGCACAAAGGGTTCAGATGTCCTTGTTGCCATTGTTCTATCACAGTAATGCAGACAGGTTATCAGTTCACCATCTTTATTTCACAGACACACACACACACACACACACAACACACACACGGGATTCACCAAAATAAATGCAACTGTACACACATTTTATTGCAAATAAGATCAGGCGGTACAAATAGCTCCAGAGTTTCCCTGTGTTAATAGGCGCAGCCGTGCTCGATTTTCAAAGGAAGGCAGAAGAGCAAACTATACAGAAGTACAAAGAGCACATTTTGATTCATGGTTCTACATGCAACTGACTGAGGGGAAATTACAGGGACCATGACTGCTCTTGCAGATGTTTACCCCAATATGTACCGGAAATGTTGTACAGAAGCTTCAACAAACAGTTACAGGTCCTGTATACTTAAAGAAAACGATTAAATACTTGGGGGAAGTAATTCCTTTTAACGGTGACTCTATGTATGTAGTACTTGAAGTAGATAATCCTCATCTTCAAATTGTGTCCAAAACCTTTTTTAAACATACAGATACTGCTAGTATGAACCACAGTCATGCATTGGCAGGCAGTTTCCAATCTGGCTCCGGATTAGTCATTGCATTGTTTTTAATCTTAATATTTATGAAGTATGGTATCACTTTTTTTTAAAGGCTTAAAGAAAAGATTAGTATAATTAGATAGCTTGGCTTTTTTCAGTTTCATAATTTTATACTTGGGGGCAGTATTCCTAAGATTGATTTCATTTTCCACACTCACATTTTTGAGATTCATCAATTGAAAAAATTAATGGAACAATATGACTTTCCTTGGAATCAAGTTACGATTCAAATTTTTTTAATTGACCTTTTGCACCATTGCATATAAAAAAAACATCTTATTGAATATTAATAAATTTGCCTCCTGTTGAGAGAAACCACTTTTTGTGTGTTTTGTTACTAGTACTGTACTTTGTTGGTGAAAATTGCATGGAATTGATAAGGACAAATGAATTCAAATGATGCATTTGTTTGGTATTGGGCCATATTTTATGTAGAGAACTGGGTATTTTGTTAAATCCAAAATGCATGCTTTTTGTTATTTACCCAAACACACAAAATGGCTTTGCCAAATTACCCCCCTTTTCCCAAGGACATAACACAACTGCTTTGAAGCTGAACAGTGACTCAAAAGTGACTGTAGAGAGAAATTAAGTAAATTTATACTTATACCGTAATTTACTTTTCCCTTCGGCAGCAACCAAGAGATTTATTCTTAGCAACCTGCTATGTAGGACAATGAAGAGAAAAGGTTAATTAACCCCACCCATAAATAGACATTACCCCTAGAGGTGATCAGTGTATAAAGAGCAAAACCTATAATGTTTAATATTCCTTTATTATGAGGGAGGGGTTCTTGCTGCCGAAGGGACTAAGGGAAATGTAAATTACGGTAAGTATAAAATTACTTATTCCCTTACGTCCCTGTACGGCAGCAACCAAGAGAGTGTAATAAAATTACCGGTGCGGCAGGGACGCCTGCCGCGCCGCCATCAACGGGGACGCCCGCCACGCTGCACTGCTCTCCCGCCGGCTTCTTAGAGCGCGCGCGCCGCGCATTCTCCCGTCATTTAAAGGTGCAGGCGCGCTGACGTCTAACGTCAGCGCGCAATGGCGCCAAATTTAAAATATTTAAAGGGGCATTTTGGAAATTTACTTTGCCCGTGATAGGATTTGATTCCTGGTGCTTTTCTTAGCCTCTGTGCATTTGATCTTGTATCCTGCTTGTAATTTTCCTGTGTTTGACCCGGCCTGTACCTGACTATTCTGATATCCGTAACCTGACCCCGGCTTGTACTTCAACTCCGATTCTGCCTCATCCCTTCTGATTGATTACCCGGTTTGACCCTTGCCTGCCTGACGATCCTTGCTATCCGTCTGTCTCGACCCAGCCTGCCTGACTACGCTATTGCCTCATCCTATTGTACCGTGACCTTCTGCCCTAGGACTTTTACCTACAGTCGTGCCCCTTTGCCTGCTCAGAACCTTTTGTCTTGCACTTCTCGTTTTAAGACCTGGCGGCATCCGATTAGCCAAGGGTTCCTCCCGAGGTGAAAGGCGGCTGTTATAGGTAGGAGCACGAGCCGAGACCAGGGTGCTTGACACTGGTTCTGAGTTTAGGGTGCCGACCGTTACAGAGAGTTAGCAAAAGGGCCTGTACAGCAGCAACCAAGAGAGTTAGCAAAAGGGTGGGTATCACGGTTAAAACACCCTCTCGATGATCTTACTGCCAAAGGAAGCTTCTTGAGCGGCTAAGATGTCCACCCTGTAGTGCTGCACAAAGGTATTCGGGTTACTTCAAGTTGCTGCTCTGCAGATATTATCCATCGAAACTCCTGCAATCTCTGCCCAGGACGTAGACATCTTCCTTGTGGAATGAGCTGCAACAGGAAACAGAGGATCCTCCTTGATATATGCCATCTTTAAGCCACCTTGCCAAAGATGATTTAGAAGCTTTGAGACCTTTATTCTTCCCTGCAAAACAGATGAATAAATTTTCGTCTCTCCTAATCTCTTTGGTACGGTCAATATAGATCTTCAAAATTCTCCCAACATCAAGAAATTGAAGTTGATTCTCTTCTTCCTGAAATCCCTGGTTTACATAAGGTAGTATAATCTCCTGGTTGATATTGGAAAAAGAGGCCACTTTAGGTCTGAAGAAAGGGAGAGGTCTCAGAACTACACGATCCTGAAGAAAAACCAAGTATGGTTCCCTACAAGATAAGGCTTGAAGTTCTCCAATACGTTTGGCCGAAGTAATGGCAACCAGGAAGAGAACTTTGAAAGAAAGATACTTGATAGAACATTCCTCCAATTGCTCAAACAGAGACTCACATAGCTTTCTAAGGACCAACGCCAAATCCCAGGAAGGCATGGGTTGAAGAATCTTAGGTCGAATCCTAGAGATAGCCTTCATAAATCTTCTAATTAATGAAAACGATCTGAGAGGTTTACTCAAGTAAGCGGAAAGAGCAGATATCTGTACTTTGATTGTATTAACTGCTAATCCTTTATCAAAACCTTCTTGAAGAAATTTTAACAAGTCAGGAATTGAGGGGTTGAAATTTTGCAACCTTTTGCCCGAGGCACCAGACACTAAAAACTTTCCAGATCCTGGCATAAATTCTATTTGTAGAATTCCTTCTAGACTGTAAAAGGATCTCTATCACTTCAGGGGAAATATCCTGTGACTCTAAAATGGACCTATCAGATTCCAAGCAGTTAATCTTAGCCTGGGCAGATCCTGGCAGACAATCGGTCCCTGAGTAAGAAGCTCTGGAACTTGAGGAAGGATCCAAAATTATTTCCTGGCCATCCTCATCAACAGAGAAAACCAGACTCTCCTTGGCCAGAATGGGGTTATCAAGATGGTCTTCACCTGTTCTTTCCTGATCTTCTGAATGACCCTGGGAATCAAGGAAAATGGAGGAAAAAGATAAACCTGGTGAAAATCCCATCTGATCGACATCTCATCTAAGAAGTCTGGGTGATCCTGCCGGTTGAGGGAACAGAACATTTCCAGCTTGCAATTGCTTCTGACTGCCATTAAGTCTATCACTGGAACTCCCCATTGTTCGGTGATCCTCCAAAATATGTTCTGATTCAGGGACCATTCCCCCGGACTGAATGCATTCCTGCTGAGGTGATCCGCCACATTGTTCTCTGCCCACACCAGGATCTTCTGTAGTTCCCTGCTCAATAAGGGAGCTCTGGTTCCCCCCTGCTTGTTTATATAAGCCACAGTGGTGGAATTGTCTGACATGACCTTCAGATGTCTGCCTCTCAGATGCTCTTGCAGTGCCAAAATTGAAGACTGCCCTCAACTCCCTGAAATTTGAGGACATCGTTCTCTCCATAGGATTCCAGATACCAGTGCTGTAAATTGATTCAGGTGGGCTCCCCACCCTGACTGAGAAGCATCCGTCATCAGAATCAACCAATCCATCTGCTGAAAGGAGAGTCCCTGCATCAGGTTTCGGTCTTGAAGCCACCATTGAAGCTCAGGATTTCTTCCAATTTATTATTCAACCCAGGTGTTGAAGGAAAGCAATCACTCTGAATCCGATATTGCTGTGATTAGCCAAATAGGGGATTATAGTAATACCTTCTTCTCTCAACACCGCTGCCATCGCTGCCACAATTTTGGTAAATACCTGGGGAGCTGTTGTTATCCCAAAGGGCAGGACTTGAAATTGAAAATGACGAAGGTCTCCCCCAATATAAAGGGCTATACGAAGGAACCGTCTGTGATCTTGAAACAGAGGCACATTAAGATAGGTGTCCATGAGATCCAAAGAAGCCATATAATCTCCCTGATCTAAAACTTTGATAGTCGACCTAATGTTTTCCATGCGAAAAGCTATTTTTTTTATGGTTTACAAACCTCACATCTATAATTGTACGGAAAGTTCCATCTGGCCTTGGCACCAAAAACACCCTTGAGTATGTGCCCTGAAAAATCTGAGAACGTCGGCAAGAAGGAATTCTCTATAGCTTTCTCCAGAATTCTTTGTTTTACTGGAGAAAAAATAGGAGTTATAACAATTCTGTGAGGAGGAAAGCAGAGGAACTCTATCTTGTAGCCTTCCTGTATCAACTTCACGACCCAACCGTCTGAAATACTGTTTTCCCATTCCGGAAAAAAAAGCCTTCAATCTTCCTCATACAGGAAGACCACTTCTGGCATCAGAAGGATGTTTTCTTTTTCTGTACTGTAGATTTGTTTTCTCCTCTATTGTATCTGTTGAATCTCTCTCTGAAAGGACGAAAGGAACTACCTTCACCTTTCTTCCTATCCTTCTGAGAAGAATCTCTTCTTGGCGAGAACCGCCTATTCTGGAAAAAAGGATTCTGTCTCTTTAAAGTTTCCTGTGGTAACCATTTACCTTTGGATCCTGACAACGATTCCAGAAGCTTATCCGGCTCTGATCCAAAAAGATGGCCTGGCTCAAAAGCCATAGCACAGAGACTATTCTTTGAAGTGACATCTGCTGGCCAGGTTCTCAGCCAAAGAGCCCTTCTGGCTGCCGTTGATAAAGCCATAGCCTTGGCTGCTAATTTAACCCCTTCAATAGAAGCATCACACAAAAAATCCAATGCTAGGGAAATCTTGGACAACGATTCCAGTGATTAATCTCTTGGAACTTTGTTACTTAAAATCCTCACTTAATTGTTTCAGCCAAAATCTAGAGGAACAGGCTACCCCTGAAGCTGCTAACACCGGCTTACATGATGCCGCTGCTGCTGTATAAGATCGTTTAAGCAAACTCTCGACTTTCCTGTCCATAGGATCCTTGAGACCAGACCCGTCTTCCACAGGAATGACAGTTTTTTTTAGATAGCCTTGCAACTGAAATGTCCACTTTAAGGGGATACTCCCACTCACAGGCAGGCAACAAACCAAGAGACTTCTCCACAGCCTCCGGATCTTCTACCCCTAAGGTAGTTCAATCCTAGGTCATCAAGTCTCCTAAAGACCTGGAAATTATCCTGGAAAGAAGCAAGAAAAAAAGAATTAGTAACGATAACAACCTCACTCACACTCCTACTCAGGTAGGACAAAAAAACACTGATGAACTCTAGGGGTAATGTCTATTTATGGGTGGGGTTAATTAACCTTTTCTCTTCATTGTCCTACATAGCAGGTTGCAAAGAATAAATCTCTTGGTTGCTGCCGTACAGGGACGTAAGGGAAGTAGAGAATTTTGCACAGAGGGTTTGTTGTAGTGTGCACCTGTGCATTTGGATGCATTGGTATATTCACACACACACGTGGTCTACAAGACACGTAGGGGCAGATTTACTAAATTCACATGAAGGATTTCAAGTTCGATCGAATTTTCAAAAGATTCGAATTCGAATTTTAGAAGAATGTTTTCGAATTCGAATATTCAACTATTCGACTGTCAAAATTCTTCCCCTTTAAATTTTTACTCGATCAAAGCTACCGAATTGGGTTTCATTATTTTTTATCGAATAAAAATATTAGATCGAATGGTTAAAATCAATCGATTCGAATGATTTTATTGATCGATCGAATATTTTCTATTCGATTGTTTGACCAATCGAATTGTGGTAAAATCCTTTGAATTCGATATTCGAATTGAAAGATTTTACTTCCCCAACAATTCCCAAGTATTCCCATGGTCGAATTAAAGGGTTTTTAACCCTCAAATTTGACCCTTAATAAATCTGCCCCGTAGAGTGCTAGATCTTCTTCTACCTCTTTCTATTTTTCATATATTTCAAAAATTTTAAAACCATTGTATTAGTCTATATGTATTTTGTGGTCACAGCCTCATTGCACTCCTGCCTAATGGTTTTAAAAATTAGTGGTGAGCACAACTTTCCCTTGTTTGTTATAGTTCATATAGGAGCAGTGACCAGCTCCTTGTTGTAGCTTCCACCCCTCCCAACTATAGTCAGATGATCCCACTGGTGTCTAATAAAAGGGCAACCAGGTTTGGAAGTTTTGTAAGTTGCAGGTAAAACTTAGTCCCTTTGTAAAATGTATAATGAAGCAATAGAATTCTTAATGAATCAGATGAAATTTGAGAGCAGGACTGGCCAGACATTTGATGACTTTGACGTAGTTGGCCAGCTTAAATGTATTGCAATATATGGACAAACAATCCCTGTTGTTTAAAGGGTAAGGCATTTTAGTAGTGTATGCACAAAATGTCTCAATGTCTTAAATATATTGAAAATGGGTTGAATTCTAGATACAGAGCAGAGTCTGTCTTTTTAAGTGTCCTGAATGAAGCTAAATCAGACTGTAAAGATACAAATTTTGCTTTATGTATAGTGACTAATAGTATGTAGTGATGGGTGAATCTATCCCGTTTCGCCCAAAAACGTGCAAATTTCCAGTGAAATTCGCGAATAGGCGAAAAATTTGCGTCACGATTTTAGACGCGTTTCGTTATTTTCGGCGTGCATCTCTTTTTTTTGACGTGTGTCTCATTTTTTTTTTTTTACGCCAGCGAATTTTCATCAGGCGGATTTATTCGCCCATCACTAATAGCAGGGTTGATGAAACTGAAGCAAACCTGATATCAGTTATTGCATTTATCACCCAGTTTTCTAGTACTTTTTTTTTGCTGTGGGCACTCTTGGGGAAGGGGAATGAATTGCTATTGTCTTTGTTTAGAGAAACCCCAGGACAGTTCCTAGTTGCATTACCTTTTTTTAATTAAGTGTGAATCATCTTACAATGTGAATTCTACATACAGAGCACAGTCTTTTAAAAAGTGTCCTGAATGAAGCTAAATCAGACTGTAAAGACATGTTTAATAATCTTTTGGGAGTTTTAGTGCTGTATTTTTTTTAATGATTTAAGAATATGTTGCATAATCTGTGACATGCTTTATTATTTGACATGTTTGTAAAATCATTATGTCAAAATGTTAGGGGCCAAGTAGAAGACTCTTTGGTTGTCTTCAGCATTGATGTCTACTCTACTATACTAATTGCAGTATCTGGGTTTTTTTCCAGTAATGCAGTGGTGTTCAATGAATTAAACTGTGAATCATAATCAAGAGTTATTTATTGCTTATTACTTAGCAGCTTTTTAACATTTTATAATTCTAACAAAGGTGTGAAGACAGTAGTACACATAAAGCAGGAAGAGGGGACTATTTAGGTTAAAGAATTGTTGCTGAAATTTGCATTCATTACTTTTACCATTATTCCCTCATTTAACTGTAACAGAGTTAAAGGGGAGCATGGGCTTTAAGGATGTAATGTTTTTCTCAGTAAAAACTTATAATAGTTTCTGATTTGTTGCAGGTATTTATGAGCCGTCATTTCTTGTATAACTGCAGTGAACCCACCCTGGATGTGAAGATTGCCTTTTGTCAGGTGTGTGTTCCTTACAGGTAAAACAAGGTACCGTATGCATTTGTATTCCATTGTTCCTTTCAAATCTGTTATCATTTCACAGTGTTGCATATATTTGCATATATTTGTCTGCTGTAAATGTCATGTATTTGAATATTCACTTCACCATGCATGGAATTTAAACAAATTTCCTTAACAAGCATTTGTTTAACCTTACCTACCAAATCTGTAGCTTTACACATTACAGGTTTGGGATCTATTATCCAGAATCTTTGGTAGCAGTGGTTTACCAGATGAGGGTTTTTACTGTATTTTTGGTGTTCATACTTTGTCTAGTAAAAAACATTAAAAAAAATAAATAACCCTAAAAGGATTGTTTTGCCACCAATATGGATTCCATCAAGGTACAGCTTTATTATTACAGGGAAAGAGGAAATGATATCTAGAAATTAGCATTATTTGCTCAAAACACACTTTATGGAAGATGGGCCGCACATAATTTGGAGCTTTCTGGATAACTGGTTTCCAGATAAGGGATCCAATACCTCAAATGCAGCACTTCCTATTTAGATCACACCCCAGCTGCTGGGGATACTACAGCAGAGGTACCTAAACCTTGCCTCTAGTGGGGTCTGAAGCGTTTCAAAAGATTCAGGTATGGTGAGTTTGACATCTGTGGTGGTCATATTATTCGAAGACTTGTTAAGGGATCACATTTAAAAACATTCAAAATTTGTGAATGGCATTATGAGCAGCAATCAACATGGCTTTATGAATTGATTGCTTTTAATGATGATGTAAGTAAGAGGCTGGACAGTGGGAGATCAGTAGATGGGATCTATTTGTATTTTGCCAAACATTTGATACCGTGTCCCACAAATAAACTAAGGTCTGTTGGTTTGCACATGGATAGGAAACTGGCTACAATATCAGGTACAGATGGTGGTTGTTTATGGTAAATTCTCTACCTCTAGTATGATTCTTAATTGGGTCTTTTAGGGCTGGTATTGGGTCCACTTTTATTTTACTTGTTTGTTAAACACTTAGGGGAGGGTATTGTAAGTAATGTATCAGTGTTTGCAGATTACTCAAAACTATGCAGCCCAATTAATTCCATACAGGATGCAACATCCTTGCAACAGTATGAGCTAATATATCCTATACCTGTATTTGAATATGAATATGAACATTTACGAAAAAGCTAATTGTGTTTTTTTTAACAAATTTTCACTAAAAAGACAATTTGCAGTAACATTGCCTATTTGCTAAAAGATTAACAACCCACTTCACCAGCAAATTACCTTGTTGCAGGAGGACTTTCAAAGTATTTCCCCAGGTGATTTTTTTGGTCAGACAAACTATCGTAAGTCCTGAGTGTGCAAATTTCAATTCGTTACCCTTTTCCCCAAAAATTTTTTTGCCTGGTTCTGACTGGGGAAATAATACAATGAAGCTACATCCTCAATATTATTATGTCAGTAAAATCATATCTTGTCTTAAGCAAAAGCCACAACACTGGCATTTTGTCACATTTAAAGTTGGATTATGTTTCCAGGGCCATGTTTACATAACGGGCGCCCCTAGGCCCATTGCCATTTGTCGCCCCCATACTCTGCTCTTTATGCACAAATTTTCATCATGAGGACTGTAGCAATGGGGATTGGCGCATGGGAAATTTAAAAAAACTATTGTATCTCCTGCGTATCCCCAGTATTTCTTAACCAATGGGGGTGTGGCTGGCCAGCATGCTGCCCCCTAAAATCCTGCCACCCTAGGCCCGGGCCTAGGTGGCCTTTCCACAAATCCGGGCCTGTATGTTTCACAAGTTGTAACTGTTAAACTAATTTACACTTTTTTTAAGCTCATGCCACATTGGTTTTAGTGTGCGCTGATGGCTTAGGACGATAGAGGAACTCTGTCTTCCTTGGGCATTTTTGGCCACTTCTAGTATTTCACCAATATCACTAATAAATACACTAATAAATACATACGTATGCCTTTTATATAACCACTGAATTTAAATTGACTCAAATGTGAGGAAGTTAACAAGGTTTTGCTATAAAAGTAGTAACGATAGAGAAAATTCATTATGAAATTTTTGTGCCAAGGAGTCATCGCTGACAAAATGATGAAGAGTAGCCCTGTTATAATTTATCTGAATTAATATAATGAATAAAGAAGTCCATGCTGTAAAATATAAGGCTGTTATTAATTATAATAATACAAGTTTAATGTGACAGAAAAGATATCACTAAGCACCGATTATAACTGATGACATCACTAAGCACCATTTTATTTACAGGTTAGACTTGTATATTAGAAATGTATTATCTACATTTATTTAGAAATACAGCATAAGTAACAGAGCAATAAAAAGTACTGTTCTCAGTGACATTAAGCACCATTGCCCCAGTAAGAAAGTTCTACAAAAACATATTGCTCATTAAATCAAGTGTTAATCAATAATAAAGTGCTCAGAATTATTTTATCTTCTGCGTGGGATATTAAATGCCATATTCTGTTACATTGCAAGCATATAAGCATGTGATCCTAATTCATTTAACAAGTTCCCTTAGGACTTGGCATTTTATAAAGTTCATAGAATTTGCAATATCTATCCTTTCGAGATTAGACTTGATGACAGTGTTTGCAAAAATAAATCAATGTTGTTTAATTTACCCGCATTCCAAAATGTTAAATTTTTAAATTAGTTTCATGCAAGAATACAATGAATGCACATTTAGTTAGAGAGGAGTGAGTTTAGTTTCTGAGGGGTTATATAGCAATGAAGGTTATATACAGTAACTACAGTGTTTCAGAATCATTGTTGCTTTGTGAAATATAAGGTTAAAAAAGACAGTAGGGCTCATTTACAGTGCTGCTGTGCAAAAACACAATAGTTACACAAATCAACAACATTTATTATAGGATCTCTTATCCGGAAACTTGTTATCCAGAAGTTTGATGAGCCCATTTAAAGAAAATAATTTCCTTTTTCTTTGTAATAATAAAACAGTACTTTGTACTTGATCATAACTAAGTTCATGAATCGTTGATAAAACAACCCTATTAGGTTAATTTAGCACTTTGATGAATTTGTGGAGTAATGACAAATTTGCCTGATGAGCAAATAGTCCACTATGCCTGTTAGTAAATTGGAGATGTCTCGGCGAAGTGTCGTTTTGGTGAATTTTCACTAGCATCACCCCCCTTCGCCCTTTAAAATTTACCCCATAGTCTGTCTTGCTGTTTAGAAATAGCCATAGTAAGTGGTAACGTTGAAATTACTTTGTTGCTAGAAGCAGTTTGCTAAACAAACATATAATTTTGTACTTAAATTGAGGATGCACAGAATGCAGAATTTGGTTCAGCGTCCAGCCAATTTCCAGCATTTCTTTGACCAAACCCAAAGTATAGCCTTGAAACTTTGGTCAGCTGAGCAAGTTTATGGGTTATATATTTTTCTTCACTTTCACAAAAAAAGAATCTCGTACTTTAAATAATGATATCACAGTAAAACAATGCAATAGAAATCCAAGGAAAATATTTTAAACATTTCATATTGATTTAATTCACAGATTCGTCTCCTCATATTTCACCCCATAGTACACAAAGTACTCAACTCAATACTGAACCTTATCTAAATTATAAATTGCTTATTCAGACTCAAAGTTTGTGCATAATTTGGTGTTGAGACAAATCTGTATCGTTACATATGCAAAATATATTTCTGAATCTTTCTTTAAATTGCTTGACTGTCCCAAAAGTCACATTCAGAGAGATTTGTATTTGCAAGAAATCCTTGTTTATACAATTTCAAAATATAAATAGACAAATAAATCAGACTCAAAGGGTTATTAGCGATGTGGCTTTCAGATTGTTCACTTGAGTGCAGTCATTTTTTTGTGTGTGATATGAGCACTGCATTATACATAGCCAATTAAATAAGGTGGTGGTTTATTGGGATTTTAGATCAGATAATTTTCAAGTCGTTCATTTAAAGTATATGATTCAGATGGTGTATGGGGTCACAGACTAAACCTAAAAATTTTTATCAGTCAATCAGCACATTGTAATCTTGTCATCCAACTATATGGGCAAAATATCTGTGCAATCACACAGTTGGCCTGTGTAGGATCATCATTAATCCAGGTGCACATGGTGTTTTTCTTGATTGTTGTAGATACCCCAATGGATTAAACACGATCATTCTCTTCATACTCTTGAGAAATTTGCCCTGTGTGTGCACTGCCAGGCCACTGCTATACCTGTCGATGCATTTGCAGACACAGTAGTGAGGGTATCTCATTCTCTACATCTCCATCAGCAGAGATAACACGCTGTGTGTACCTAGTCAGCAGAATGGGTAATGGGCACAAGCTATTTACAAAAACTAAGCACTGTTATAATAATGGCCTAAAGATTGATCTGCATTTATTTATTTGACTGATTGACCCTTAGAATATAACAGGGGCTACATGGGGTTGTATAATTTATTATTATTATTATTATTATTATTAACAAAACAGTACCAGGTTCTGCAGCATGTTAAGCTTTTTCCATTTCCCACTTTCCCAAGACTCTCCTTTACTTTAGGGGGATCCAAATGCTGTTAAATTGTAAAGAGGATCCTCCACTTCTCAGCTAACTGGTGAGAGATAGGAGTACATAAACACCCACACACATACACCCATTTATCAATATATACACAATTCATTAACAAGAAACGGGTGGAGGTAAACATCTTTGACGTCATTTCAAATTATTTCTGGCAGTAAGTTATGACTGCTGGGAAGACATTCATCATTATCTGAAACTAGCAATCAATAAAAACCTAACAGGAATGCATATCCATCAACAATACTATACAAATCCTTTTTTAAAATCCACACACAAAATTAAAGATATAGGGCTGATTTACTAAAGGTCGAATTTCTAAGTGGAAAATACGTCGAAATTCGACCATTGAATTAAAATACTTCGACTTCGAATATCGAAGTCGAAGTATTTTTCACCGAATTAAGGATTCCTGCAGTCGAAGTAAAATAGTTTGATCGAATGATAAAATCTTTCGAATCGAAAGATTTGAACGATTTTATCATTCTTTCGAACTATTTTTCGACCACCTTTATTTTACTATGTATATTGCAGTGCTCATATTACATACAAAAAATTACTGCACTCAATTGAACAATCTGAAATTTTAGCGTACGATCAAATGATTTTACTTCGATAAAATAAAACTTAGAATGGTCTAGAAAGTCCCGATAGGCAAACATAGCACTTTGGCAGCTTATATTTGGCGAAGTAAAAAAAAAATCAAAGTTTTTTTTAAAGAAACAGTACTTTGAATTTCGAAGTCGAAGGATTTTACTATTCGACCATTCGAATTGAATGGTCGAATGGTCAAAGTAGCCTATTCTATGCTCAAAGTTTTTTTAAATATTTAGTTTGAAAATCGAACTTTTTGCATTCGAATATTCACTTTGAGTCTTAGTAAATCAGCCCCTTAAAGTAAGCTAGAAATGAATGAAAATAAAATAAAAAAAAACAAAAAACAGTAAATCCATCTAACATATAAATCATGTAATACACACAAATGTAAAACATGTACATACAGTATAATAGTGTAGGTCAATAACATACATACCACAGCACTTAAATTCACATCCCACATGAATAATGGGGTAACAATTTGGGTCAAGGATTTAACCCACGCTGTCGCTCTTACTCCCACAGAAACAGAACAAGAACTAACAGAAGGGTAGACATAAGCCTGGATTGGGTAGTTTAAAGTTTATGACAGTTAATAACAATATACATTGTACATAGATACTACATATTATTTCTTTTATTTTCACCAATTACAGGGATTCAGTAATCAAGTGGATGTTTCGTATATTGCTAAACATTACAACATGAGCAAAAGCAAAGTTGACAACCAGTTCTACAGTGTGGAAGTAGGAGACTCAACATTTACAGTTCTTAAACGCTACCAGAATCTGAAACCTATAGGCTCTGGAGCTCAGGGCATAGTTTGGTAAGTCTTTTTAATGCATTGCTATTTTGTTTCAGTACATTCTTTGCACAATTTTGTAATCATCAGGTTCACTTTATCTCTTTTAAAAGTATAATTTCTTGCAAGAAACGCTTTGTGATTGCAAAATGTTATTATATACACTACACACATGTTCCCAAAAACAGTTTTGTTGCAAAGTTTGCAAGGTAGTCTTTGAAGTCTGAAGTCAATCAAAAAGGATGCAAACAATACAAATCTTGGTTGCAACGTTGGCAATTGTCTTTGCAAATGTTTTTTGCACTAACATATATTCTCCCAATGGATCGTTAAATAATAGTGATTCAATTTATGGCCAGACAGCATAATTAGATAGATAGCTAGAGGGCATGACTTAGTAACTAGGGAGAGCTGGGCCTGATATAATGCACATTCAAATACTTAGAGAGAGCAGTTCAGTTTTATGTAGGCCACTATTTTAGTCTCCTCTTTAATCTAGTGCAGTGATCCTCAAACTTGGCCCTCCCGCTGTTAAGGAACTACAAGTCCCACAATGCATTTGCCTGACTGTGGCTGTCAGACTCCTTCATTGCATTGTAGGACTTGTAGTTCCTTAACAGCTGGAGGGTCAAGTTTGAGGATCACTGATCTAGTGTGTTGCCAATTGGTGTGGTGGAAAATTGATGTCAACATTTATAATAAAAGAGACTCCAATCTCAACCTAGCAGTTACAGGGCTGTACATTTGGCAAATCTTGTCTAAAACCTATTTAATGGTTTGTTAAGGGATCACATTTAAGAGTATGATCTATGCTTTAAGTAGCAAATATATACAAATTGGCAATCTGGCAAGCTAAGTAGTAGATGAGATTCAATGCTGATAAATGTAAGGTTATGCATATGGGATTTAAAAATATACAAGCAACTTCTACCATTAATTTATTTTGGAGTCAGGAAGGAATTTTCTCCCCCCTGGGGCAAATTGGAGCAGCTTTAGATGGGGTTTTTTTTTGCCTTCCTCTGGATCAAATAGCAGTTAGGCAGATTAAAAAAGTTAAAAGGATGAACTTGATGGATGTGTCTTTTTCAACCTAACTTACTGTGTTACTGTGTAATGAGATCATATTAAGCAAATTCTTCATGGAGAAGGACCTGGGGCTACCTGTGAATAACAGAATGCTTTCAGCAAGCAATACCAATCAAAAGCTGTAAGAGCCAGTAAGGTGTAGTCCTCTATTAGAAGTATAGATTCATGAGGATATCCTATTCACTGCCATCTCATTTCTCTTCTCACCCATATTTGCTTAAACTCTCCTTCACTTCACTCTTATACTCCTCCTTCCCTCACTCTCTTAAAATTGGGGTACCCCCAAGAATTCATACTTGGATCCATCCTACACAAAAATTCAGCACAGAGATTACAGCAGTTTCTGCATTTATGACCTATTATTGTCTGAAAATCAAAATGGCCAAAGCTGAAATCGTTACCACCTTCCACTTCTGTTCCCTTGCTAACATCAGTATTACGAAAGATACAACCATATAACCAGAGTTCCCCAAATCTGCTGCCTAAAAGTAAATTTTAACCATGCCTCACATGCCATTACTTACAAAATTATATCTCTTTTGAATTTCTTTACACAAGAAATTGACAACAGAGACAGAATTCATGGTCTTGCAATTTTATGTGCTGTAGATTACTGTGCACACTGTTCTGTCTGACTGTGTTAACTGGCCCGTCCAATTCATCATGAACATTTCCTTTTACTCCACAAGTGCTTCAAGTCCATGCTTCCAGTGATACAAAGAATTCACTTTATATACTTCCGTATATCACCACTCTAACAATCAAATACACTCCCAGACTTAAAGTGGAACTATTGCGAAAATGAAAATTTATAATGTATAAAGTAAGCATGAGTTTAAAAGATGTACAATCAATCAACAAATTTAAAAAGTCAAAATTATGACTTTTAATCTCATAATTATCACTTTTAAACTCATAATGTTAAAAGTCATAATTTTGACTTTTTAAATTAATAATTATGAGTTTAAAAGTCCAAATTATGAGTTTTAAAGTCATAATTATGAGATAAAAAGTCATAATTTTGACTTTTTAAAGTCATAATTGTAACTTTTTAAAGTCATAATTATGAGATTTAAAGTCATAATTTTGACTTTTTTAAAGTCATAATTATGAGATTAAAAGTCATAATTATTAGATTTAAAGTCATAATTTCGACTTTGTAAAGTCATAATTATGAGATTAAAAGTCATAATTATGAGATTAAAAGTCATAATTATGAGTTTAAAAGTTATAATTATGACCCATTATGCTGGCCCCAGTGCTCTTCCGTAGGTACTTATTGAACATAATTGTATTTGTTATTCTGATTAACTTCATAGAGCTTATTTACGAACACAAGACCAATTACAAAGTAAATGAGAAGCAGCAAGGTTGATAAAATTCCTTCCTGACTCCAAAATGGCAATCAGACTAGTCCCTGGATCAACTTGTACTGTGAGCAATCTTCCATAACCCTTTATTACTTCACGTGCTAAAAAGCCATCCAACCCCTTCTTAAAGCTATCTAATGTATCAGCCTGTACAACTGATTCATGGAGAGAATTCCACATCTTCACAACTCTCACTGTAAAATACCCCTTCCGAATATTTAGATAGAATCTCCTTTCATCTAATTGGAATGGGTGACCTTGTGTCAGCTGGAAAGACCTACTGGTAAATAACGCATTAGAGAGATTATTATATGATCCCCTTATGTATTTATAAATAGTTATCACATCAACCCTTAATTGTCTTTTCCCCAGTGTGAACACACCCAATTTGGCCAGTCTTTCCTCATAGCTAAGATTTTCCATAAGATTTACCAGCTTAGTTTCCCTTCTCTGTACCCTCTCTAATTCAATAATGTCCTGTTTGAGCACTGGAGACCAAAAGGGTATGGCATATTCTAGATGGTTCCTTACCAGTGGAATATACAGTGGAAGAATGACCCCTTCCTGCTGTGAATCAATGCCCCTTTTAAAACAGCTCCAGACCTTATTTGCTCTTTAAGCCGTTGACTGGTATTGCTTGCTGCAGCCCAGTTTATTTTCTACAAGGATTCCAAGGTCCTTTTCCATTGTTGATTTGCCTAGTGCAGTCCCAGGTATGTATAAGTGGCTTGGATATTTTTACATCCCAGGTGCATGACTTTATATTTATATAATACACAAAAGCCGTGAATATCTTGTAAATTATATCCTTATAAACGGTGAGTTCTGATGTCATCAGTTATAAACGGTGAGTTCTGATGTCATTTATGTCACATGACTCACTGAAATATGTATTATAATAAATAAAGTAAACCCAGTTGCAAAATATGAGGATATAAGAAGTTACCTCGGAGTTCCATGACCTGTATATAAACACTTGGCCTTCGGCCTCGTGTTTTTATATGGTCATGAAACTCATCGGTAACTTATAATATCCTTATAATTTTCAAGAGGGGGTACTTTATTCACTATATAAACATATATCAACATTGAATCTCATATGCCACTTAGCTGCCCAGATCGCCAGTTTGTCAACATCTTGTTGCAAGGATGCTGCATCCTGGATGGAATTAATTGGACTGGATAGTTTTGTGTCATCTGCAAACACTGATACACTACTTACAATATACTCCCCTTAATCATTAATGAAAAAGTTAAATAAAAGTGGAGCCCTGGCCTGAGGGACCTCACTAAGAATCTTACTCCAAGTAGAGAATGTACGATTAACAACCACCCTCTGTACCTGACCCTATAGCATGACCTATCTTTCATAAAGCATTTTGACTGCAGCTACAAGTTGCCATTAAAGAAAAGGGCTATAGTTCATTGTGATTACTTGTGTGCAGTTAAAATATGAAGATGGAGCAGGCTCTAATTATGAATTTAGCAACTACACACTTTTTGCATGTTTACAGTCCTGTGGAGCACATGGTAAGGCATTCACATATTAATGAATGCTTCATTTGTACAACATATGTCTCTGCATTTTGGGAACCAAGTTCTATTAAAGTATTGTAACAGGTAGTCAATACTTTTCTCCAATTGAAAAAAACATTCTACAAAGCTAAAATAACTGATGCTGTTGCCGGTTGGCCCCCACAATCACACGCTGTCAGCGCTTTTGCTTCAACTGGTGCTACACTACTCCATCTGTCGAAACTGCTCTTTTCTCTGTGTTGCACTGCGGACCTGTGACACGTTGCTCACATGTTTTAGCTGTGTCCGATGATGTTATTGACTGGCAGGTGTCTTTCATGTGGGGGAATCAAAGAGAGGAGTGCCAGGGAGGGAGCAGCTTTGGATACAAGTGTACTGGTGCAGTGGGTGAATCCTGGCCATGCTAAATCTAATCTGCTGGTCAAGTTGCTGCTGGTGGTCTGATATTGCTACCTTTTTATTTTCTCCTCCTCTGTCAGTTCTCTCTGAGGGAAGATTTGATCTGCCTGGCTCCTACTATAATGCTGGTGAGCAAACGATCAAACAATCTGGGGGTGGGGGGGATATGTGGGCCTTTAAAGGGATACTGTCATGGGAAAACATGTTTTTTTCCAAAATGCATCAGTTAATAGTGCTGCTCCAGCAGACTTCTGCACTGAAATCCATTTCTCAAAAGAGCACGGGAAAACATGTTTTTTTCAAAATGCATCAGTTAATAGTGCTGCTCCAGCAGACTTCTGCACTGAAATCCATTTCTCAAAAGAGCAAACAGATTTTTTTATATTCTATTTTGAAATCTAACATGGGGCTAGAGATTTTGTCAATTTCCCAGCTGCCCCAAGTCATGTGACTTATGCCAGCAGTTTAGGATGGAACTGATTTCTGGCAGGTTGTTGTTTTTCCATCTCAATTTAACTGAAGGATTCACAGTGGGACATGGTTTTTTACTATTGAGTAAAATCGTTCAAATTTGATTCAAATATTCGATCGAATTGCGGTAAAATCCTTCGAATTGATAGTCGAATTCCCCACTATTCCCATGGCCGAATTTCGAATTTTTTTTTAATTTGAAATTCGAACATTAGTAAATCAGCCCCTAACTGTCCAGATTTTGTGCTGGCCAGCAAGATAGTTTCTAAAAATCTCTGAGAGGATGGTAAAAGGGTAGGATTGAGTCAAAGGGGCAAATTCACTAAAGCGCAAAGCGTCTAACGCTAGTGCTAATTTTCTAGCGTGACGTCAATTTGTAATCGCAAATTCACTAACACCGACTCTGGAAAATTTTCGCTAACGAAGTAGATAGACTAGCGCAACTTTGCACCCTAACGCCAGGCGAAGTTGCGCACTGACGAAGGATCGTAATTCACTACGATGACCATTTTACTGAACGTTTACCACTTAACTATACAGTGGACACATGTTTAGGGCAATAGGACAACTTTATTTTATTTTATTTATTAAAGGTTTTCTGGGCTTGTGTAGTGTAGTGTATTACATTTTGAAATTTGCGTGGTATGCAAATTAGGCATCTCTAGCGTGAATGTGCTTTGCCTGGCAAAGTAATACTAGTGCAACTACACTACCGTTCGCCGACCTGAGCGTAACTTCGCACTTTAGTGAATTTGCGTAGCGCTGCCCAAAATTTGCCTGCCGAAGTACGGCGAACGTTAGCAAAGGCAACACTAGCGCATTTTCACCACCACAGTGAATTTGCCCCAAAGAACTTGTGAGTATATGCTGATATTCACTTTCACTAATTAACATTGAACAAATTTGTCGAAGTGCAGTAACCCATAGCTGCTGAGACTTCCTTTCACAATTATACCTTCAGTTGACAGAAAGAAACGGATTCCAAATTCATTGGCTGATAAACAAATTCCAGTTGGCTGATCCACAGTGTAAGAGACACAGAGTTTGCTTAAATGTGCCACAAATGTTGTCTGTATATTTGTTTAAGTATCACTTATTTTTTCTTTCCAAAAATGGCATACCTTACTTTTTAACACGTTACAGTACAGAAAAAATTCATTTAATGTATAAATTAGCACCTTCTTCCTTGCCTCTTCTTCCCAATTTTAAACCTCCATATTTGTTAGATATCAGTTGAAAGCTTATCTACTGTAATACCCACCCAATATTTTTTATCTGTTGTAAAGGTTTACTTGCTTGTGCTGGTTGAAAGGATGAGTGATATATGTCTTAGTCCTTGGCATGCTGGATAAATGTTTTAGATCTGACTAATGGTTACATCAGAGCTAAAGCTCTAGGGAGCAAGCGATGGATTATTTAGCCTTCCTCATACCTGATATCCAAGTGCTTTTCTGTCCAGTTTGTAGATTACTTCCCATATATCATTGCTGTCACATAAGACTGCAGAATGCATTACTTTCTGGCTTTTCCAGTTTATTTGACATACATATATATATAGTAACATTGAATTTAGATTGAAAAAGGCACACATCCATTTAATTCAACCTTTTTGGCTAACTAAAACCTGCTTAAAGGAAAACTATACCCCCCAGACAATGTAGGTCTCTATAAAAAGATATTGCATAAAACAACTCATATGTAAAACCCTGCTTCATGTAAATAAAATATTTTCATAATAATTAACTTTTTTAGTAGCGTGTGCCATTGGGTAATCATAAATAGAATATTGCCATTTTAAAGAATAAGGACAGCCTCCTGGGATTGTACAATTTAACGGTGCACACAAACATAACTGATTAAAGAAAACTTTAGGGAAAGGAGAGGTATCTATACTTAATCAAAATTGAGAAAAAGGAGGAAAAGAAGTACAACCCCTTCCAATTCCCACACACACACCAATTTTTAAAATGCGTTAATTAGCAGCAAAATGCAAGCTGTTCAGCCATACAGCCTGCAGTGATTACACACTAAAGAGTAACACGAATAAGTTACTTATGGAAAACTTATTTAAACTTGCATAGGTGCTAACAGTGTTGGACTGGGGCACCTGGAACCAGAGAACCAGAGAACCAGAACTGAAGGGCCCTCTATTTAGTCACAAAAGCCCACAATGTAAAATAAAGGGCAAATGACAATTAAAACAATGATGCAGAAACAGATGACGGGAATCTTAGATTAGATGAGGTAGGGATTGATGGGAATGTGATAGGGCCCTCTGATTGTAAGCTCACTGTGCAGGGACTGATGTGAATGTGATATGGAACTTAAATTGTAGATTGTTAGAGAGAGAGAGAATTATTTGCACACATTTTATGCATACCGGTATTAATGTTACACTTATTTAAAAATAAAAGTATTACAAACAAAATACAAATTCATTGAGCATTTAATTTATTTAATCAATTTTAATCAATTCATTGTAAGCACTCCCACCCCAGTCACAGTAAAATAATTCATAGCTTAACTAGGGGTAGATAGATGGAGAGATGAAGCAACTAGAAAGAAGCAAGGAGATGGGAACTAAGATCAAATTAAAGTAGGGCAGCAAACTTAGTGGGGAAGTTAAGAGACCTTAGGGGTTAAATGGAAAATAAAATTGAAGAAGGTGGTGGAGGACACGTACAGTTATACAGTCCATGTGGGTTATGGGGGGGGGTTGGTCAGTACGATGTAGAGAGTGATATTCTGAGACAATTTGCCGTTGGTTTAAAGTTGTTTTTTTACTTATTTAGCTTTTTATTCATTAGCTCTGTGGTTTGTAATTTCAGCAGTCTGGTTGCTAAGGTTCAAATTACCCTAGCAACCATGCACTGATTTGAATAAGAGACTGGAATATGAATAAAAGAGGCCTGGATATAAAGATGAGGAAAAAAGTAGCAATAACAATTAATGTGTAGCCTTACAGAGCATTTGTTTTTAATATGGGGTCAGTGAAAGCTGGAAAGAGTCAGAAGGAGTAGGCAAATAATTTAAATAAGTCTATAAAAAATAAATAATGAAGGCCAATAAAAAATAAAAAGGCAGCAATATCAGACCACCAGCAGCCCAACTTGACCAGCGGATTGGATTTAGCACAGGCAGACGTAGCCAGGATCCGGCCAGTCAATGACATCATAGGACACAGCTGAAACGTGCAAAAAATGTCACTGGTCCACTGCACAACACGGAGAAAAAAGCAGCTTTGCCAGATGGAGTAGTGTAGCAGCAGTGGGGTGGGGTCCACTAGGTACAGCGGGTGGGGGCCCATAGTTGTGGGAGTTCACAATTCAAGAGAAAAACCCGGATAGCAACTCACAAAAGTGATGACAGCGTGTTGCTGTGGGGCCCACAAGGACATTGGGTGGTTAATATAAACGTGCTTAATATACAGCTGTATATATTTATATTTAGCTTTATATTTACTGGTAACATAATGAATTTTGTAACATGAATTTTTAACATATATTTTTCCAACCGTAAGGCACCCTACTAAGAACCCTATTCAAGTAGAGAATGCACCATTGAAAATCATAAATACAAGAAGAAAGAAAGAAGAAGAAGCTATAAATGTCGCACCATTCAATGAATA
>CM044431.1:91279721-91332574 GCA_024363595.1 Xenopus borealis
CACATTCTTACTTTTGGATAATTAATCTACTATAAATGATGTGTTAGGAGGTGCGGACAACCAATTCAACTTTTTTGTAACCATTGAAAATCACCCTCTCTACGTTTTCCATCTATGAGCAAACAACATTTCCAAGTCCAAGAAACAAAGTAATGTTTTATGTGGAACAGTATTAAAAGCTTTGGAAAAATTTATATCATCTACTACACACTATCAGTTGCTTGTTAGTTTTTGTACCTGGGTGCTGGTCCAAGGAAAGTGTATAGAGATGTAGAATAACGCATGTTTCTGCTGTGTCTGATAGGGATTTTTCAAAGTTATTCCAATTTATTCCAATTCCAATTTATTCCATGTTTGGTAAAAATCTTTAAATCTTGACAAAGGCTCTAGATGTGAGCCAAAATGTTGATTCAGCATCTCTTTCTCTTTATTGTAATTCTGTATTTCTTTCTTTTGTTAATCAGTGTGTACAATTAATAGAAATTTCTAAATCATGATTTATTCATTAGTGAATGAAGCATAACTAACAACTTTTGAGATGTTGCATTTATTGGCTAACAGCCCAAACCTCTTTTGCACAATATAGGGATTATAAAAGGTCCAGTGCTTTGAAAAACATTTTTTTTTCTTGTTTAGCAATTTTTTTAACATCTTTTCAATGTTTTTGGAGAAAATAATTCATAAGCATAATCCTGCAGAGATACATTTGAACTAACAGACACATCATTGTTTGTCTGAAATGAAAAACTTTTTACTAACCTTCTGAAGACTGAAGTTTTAAAATCAATCTGACTCTGTCTCTTACCTTAGTAACACAAGAGATTTTCTTGTGTACTTTCATATTCAATGTAAGCTACAAATGATAAATACCTAAGGCTAAAGAATTTAGCGAAATGCTCCACAGTATTTCTTTCAAGCATCTCACGAGGTTTTCAAGAACTGACCCCCACTGAGATCATACAAAGGAAGAAATTCTCCACAGATTAAGATAATAGAAATAAGACATAAATACAGATTTGTACATATAAAGCAACATTTTGCTCATATATAATTGTGGACCTTTGCTTCTTCACGCTTTAATTTTTGCACTCTACAATGAACACAGGATAAAAAGATAAAAAACAATAGGAGCAGACAGCTTGTGTAAGGTTGCTATGGGAACCAGCAACTCATCATCATTTATTTATATAGCGCCGACAAGATAAGCAGTGCTTTACCTTAGTTATAACAAACAGGGAATAAATAGTGGATAACAATCAAGGGTTTACAGAATACAACAGGATTTGAGGGCCCTACAAATTAGAGTTTACATACTAAAGGTTAGGGTACAATTGAGACATTAGGATTTTAGACATAATTTGTGATTTATAATATAACAGTGATTGATTAATTAAGGTACATTGAATAAGCTTCTTTAAACAGGTGGGTCTTTAAGGAGCATTTGAAAGTTTGGAAAGAAGGCGAAAGTCTGATAACTTGAGGCAGAGAGTTCCAGAGAAAAGCAGAAGCCCAGGAGAAATCTTGAAGACGAGCATAGGCAGAAGTGATGAGAGGACAAGCGAGGTGTAGGTCAAAAGCAGAGCAGAGGTTGCGTGTAGGAGTGATCAGAGATGAAATATAGGGAGGGGTGTAATTGTTAAAGGGGTTTGGTTACCTTCAAAACATGTACAATTAGAATTGTTAAACAACCTAAAATGAACAAAAACGCAATATACATTAATTACCTAAAATGTACATTTTCAGCTTTATCAGTATTCAAACGCTTCCGTTCGGCTAGTCCCCAGTCTTGCAGACAGCTAGTGCAGCATGGTGTCGGCGATCCCCTGTTCACATTTCAAGCCCGCCTCCACAGCCGCATCACTCCGACACTGTGTGGGTAGGAGCGGCTTCATAACATTATGGGCATGCGCAGAAAGTTCTGACGTCACCGCTCCTGCTCCGCACTTCACTTGCGCCTGCGCTGAAAATCTCGGGCAGGAGCGGCTTGAGGAGAGAATGCGCAAAACTCCTCACCGCTCCTCGAGCAGGAGCGGCTTCAGACACTTATGCGCATACGCAACTTGTGATTTGCGCATTCTATTCCTCAGGCTGCTCTTCTTCCAGCAAACTGAAGGCTTTTTGCAGGAGAGAGATATAATCAGCACAGCTATAACTCAGAGTTCCCTGTATAACAACCTGCATCCTTGTTGCTATATCCTTATCATTTAGGGGGTACATTATCCATAATAATACACAGGTGATACTCAGAGTTCCTTGTATAACTTAGCCAGCAGCCTTGTGCCCATATATGGTTACAGGAACCCTCAATGACTTTTAATATCCTTATCATTTACAGTAGGGGGTACATTATCCCTTAAAATACATCAGTGATACTGAGAGCTCCCTGTATAACTCAGCCTGCAGCCTTGTGCCCATATATGGTTACAGGAACCCTCAATGACTTTTAATATCCTTATTATTTAAAGTAGGGGGTACATTATCCCTTAACATACATCAGTGATACTGAGAGTTCCCTGTATAACTCAGCCTGCAGCCTTGTGCCCATATATGGTTACAGGAACCCTCAATGACTATTAATATCCTTATCATTTACAGTAGGGGGTACATTATCCCTTAAAATACTTCAGTGATACTGAGAGTTCCCTGTATAACTCAGTCTGCAGCCTTGTGCCCATATATAGTTACAGGAACCCTCAATGACATTTAATATCCTTATCATTTACAGTAGGGGGTACATTATCCCTTAAAATACATCAATGATACTGAGAGTTCCCTGTATAACTCAGCCTGCAGCCTTGTGCCCATATATGGTCACAGGAACCCTCAATGACTTTTAATATCCTTATCATTTACAGTAGGGGGTACATTATCCCTTAAAATACATCAGTGATACTGAGAGTTCCCTGTATAACTCAGCCTGTAGCCTTGTGCCCATATATGGTCACAGGACCCCTCAATGACTTCTAAAATCCTTATATTTTCCAGTAAGGTGTACATTATCATGTATTGTATAATACATGAGTGATACTCAGAATTCCCTGTATAACTCAGCCTGCAGCGTTGTGCCCATATATGGTCACAGAACCCCTCAGTGACTTCTAATGTGCCTGTCAATTATAGTAAAGGGTACATTAACCCTTATAATACACGAGTGATACTCAGAGTTCCCTGTATAACTCAACATGCAGCCTTGTGCCCATATATGGTCACAGGACCCCTAAATGACTTCTATTATCCTTATCATTTCCAGTAAGGGGTACATTATCCTGTATAATACTTGAGTGATACTCAGAATTCCCTGTATAACTCAGCCTGCAGCCTTGTGCCTTTATATGGTCACAGGACCCCTCAGTGACTTCTAATGTGCCTGTCAGTTACAGTATTAACCCTTATAATACACGGGTGATACTCAGAGTTCCCTGTATAACTCAGCCAGGAGCCTTGTGCCCATATAAGGTCACAGGACCCCTCAGTGACTTCTTAGGTCCCTGTGAGTTACAGAAAGGGGTACATAAACCCTTATAATATACGGGTGATACTCAGAGTTCCCTTTATAACTCAGCCAGCAGCCTTGTGCCCATATATGGTCACAAGACCCCTCAGTGACTTCTAATATCCTTATCATTTACAGTAAGGGGTACATTATCCTGTATAATACTTGAGTGATACTCAGAATTCCCTGTATAACTCAACATGCAGCCTTGTGCCCATATATGGTCAAAGAACCCCTCAGTGACTTCTAAGGTCCCTGTCAGTTACAGAAAGGGGTACATAAACCATTATAATACACGGGTGATACTCAGAGTTCCCTGTATAACTCAGCCAGCAGCCTTGTGTTCATATAAGGTCACAGGACCCCTCAGTGACTTCTAATGTGCCTGTCAGTTACAGTAAAGGGTACATTACCCCTTATAATACATGAGTGATACTGAGAGTTCCCTGTATAACTCAGCCAGCAGCCTTGTGCCCATATAAGGTCACAGGACCCCTCAGTAACTTCTAAGGTCCCTGTCAGTTACAGAAAGGGGTACATAAACCCTTATAATACACGGGTGATACTCAGCGTTCCCTGTATAACTCAGCCAGCAGCCTTGTGCCCATATATGGTCACAGGACCCCTCAATGACTTCTAATATCCTTATCATTTACAGTAAGGGGTACATTATCCTGTATAATACTTGAGTGATACTCAGAATTCCCTGTATAACTCAACATGCAGCCTTGTGCCCATATATGGTCAAAGAACCCTTCTGTGACTTCTAAGGTCCCTGTCAGTTACAGAAAGGGGTACATAAACCATTATAATACACGGGTGATACTCAGAGTTCCCTGTATAACTCAGCCATGACTTCTAATATCCTTATTTACAGTAAGGGGTACATTATCCCTTATAATACCCGAGTGATACTCAGAATTCCCTGTATAACTCAGCCTGAGGGCCTCAGCAGAGGGCCTAGAACAGAGCCTTGAGGAACTCAAGGCTGAGTTAGAGAAGGCAACTTTAAAGGAACGGTCAGACAGATAAGATGTAAACCATGAAAGAGTAGTGTCACGAATGTCAGCTGAGTATAGAATGTCAAGGAGGAGTGGGTGGTCAACTGTGTCAAAAGCTGCAGAGAGATCTAGAATAGTGATGGGAGAATCTACCCAGTTTCGCTTCGCCGAAAAATTCGCGAATTGCCAGCGAAATTCACAAATTGGCGAAAAATTTGCGAAACGAGTCGCGGTACGTTTTTTTTGAGAATTTTTGCCAGGCGTATTTTCGCTGACGTTTTGCAAAATTATTGGCCAGCAGCGAATCGCGGGAATTAGTTGCTTTTGTCTTGTTGCGTAGTTTTCAACGCGTGTTGTGTCGTTTTCGTCGCGCCGCGTCAAAAATGACGCCCGGCTCGGTTTTGTTTAGAAAATTTTCGCCCATCACTAATCTAGAAGGATGAGTGACCTTTAGACCTTTAGATTTTGACAGTAGAAGATCATTGGTTACTTTGGAGAGTGCAGTTTCAGTTGAGTGTAAGTTAAAGTTGTACCTTGAGTGAGAAATAATTTGTTATTCTATCATTTGTTTGTCTCAATGTAGGAAACATTACATTTGACAAATATGTTACCTTGTTTTATTTTTTTGCTTGTGTACTAATTAAATAACTTGTAAAATATGTTATTGAATATAGGAAACAGAAGTCCAGCAAATCATGGTTTCATTTATGATTAATGGCATCTGACACTGCTCTCTGTCAAACTAGATAGACTGGTTGACTTATATGCTTGTGAAGACAGGAATACAAACGTGCCTGCCGCTCAAAACTAGTAGACAGAATCATTTACTTTTTTCTATACAAAATGGAAATGTCTTTCCATAATTCAGTTTGAAATTTTTCAGAATTCTTGCTTAGATTTCTTCAAAGTTCAAATTTTAATACAACTGGGGCTGACACTGGATGGTTTTTATGCATGGCAAATAATTTCATTGGACCTACACAACAAGAATGTTTATGTATTGAATCCCATAGAGATTACCATAGCTAGAACATTTCACATGATCACAGCTGAGTTAATTTATGATGTAGACTGATTCTGGAAATTAACATATTACCTACTAGTACTACAATATGAATCCTAATTGCATTTAACAAATTAAAATTTACATTTCTATTATCCTAAGTTTCTTGTCTGATAACCCAGACATTTGTCAATTAATTCTGCTAGGTAATATTCTTCCATTAAACAAAATGATATGACCTGTAAATTGACTAACCTATGTTTGTACTCAGCATGGCAGACTTGAATGTGTAGGGACATGTTGATCTTCGGTCTACGTGTAAGCACAGGTTACACAACACCCTTTATACTTATACTGTAGACAGAAAGAGAAAATAATGAAAACAGCAGATGATGGATGGATAAACTGCTTACGTTATTTATACAGTATAACCTGACATTTCAGTCTTTTATTTGAACCATGCAAAGTGGTCTAACTAAAGGACAAATTCATGTGCTGAATTATGATGCATTTTAGGTAGGTGATCAGTCATACTTATGCCAAAATGCCAAACAAGTTTTATTGGTACATGAGCAATATGCTGCTGAGATTTGCCTATATTCTCACTATATATATATATATATATATATATATATATATATATATATATATACTAGACATTAAGCCGGTTAAATTAACAGGCGCTAGAACATATGTAGTCAAACATTTATAAAAACTTGTTCCAGTCCAAAAAAAAAGTGGACAACCATGGTGGACACCTAGAGTGCTTCTCAGTAGTTTTAAAAATACTACTGCTTCCTAAAGAGTTTGGGCAATGTTTGTTTATGGTATAGATCACACCAGTGTTTTTTTTCCACAAAAAAATGTTTGTCCTACAGAATTTCAGAGGCGACTCTGCCTCAATGTTACTTTTAGAAAAAGAGCCGCCTTTTTCAGCTCAGCATCCCTGTTGCTTCACGTGCGCATGCCCATTTTCCGCCAATCATATTTTTTACTTGGTGTCCTGTAGGCGGAGTTGAGTGAGTCAGAGAGCGGGAGGTACTTTCACAGCTATGGGAGGCCAGACAGTAGCTGCTCCACCCGTCGGCCAGCAACGCTCTATCCCTCTGCCATTGGGCAGCACAACAAAGAGGGGCGGGGCAGTGCACTGGGATTGGCTGCGGCTCTCCCGTGAGGGCGGGGCTTTTAGGCAATAAATAAAGAGGCAAGACGCTCTGTGAGGAGCTGGTGGAAGTCTCTCTCTACCCCGACCCCCCAAAAAAAACAATGTTTTTCAGACTATCACCCACAATGGTAAAACACGCCACAGCGTTTTTTGGGACTTAGAAAATTTTTTTTTCAACCTCCTATCTATTGTATTCTATCTACTTCACTAGCGTAAATTCGCTAGATGCTTTGCGCTGGCTGTCCATGGGGCACATGCGCAGTAGCGCAATTCCACGGACACAGGGACTGGACGCAGAGACACTTGAACTTTATTATATAGGATATATATATATATATATGAGACAGTGAGTAGCATAGTAACTTAGGTTGATAAAACGTTCATGTCTCAATGAAACATACCTAGTGCTGATTGATCCAGAAGAAAGCAAAGTACCTAACTGTCTCTCCAGTTTGCTTCAGAAGGGGAATAAATCCTTCCTGACAATCATGAGGGCAATCATACCAGTCACTGGAACAGCTTGGTAGTAAGAGCTATTTTCAATAACAGTATAACAGTATATTTTCTCACTTGCTAAATAGTCATCACGTTCTTGAAACCATCTAATGTATTTGCCAGTAAAACCAATTTAGAAAGAGAATTCCACAACTTTGAGCTCTCACTGTAAAAAAAACTTTTTTCTTCCAATCTGAAGGAATTCTCCCATGTCTGCTGGAAGGAGCTGCTAGTAAATAAAACATTATATAGTACCCTTACATATTAATACTTAGTTACCATCTCCCCTCAAGCACCTCTTCTCCAATGTAAACAGCTTAAAATGTAAACAATTTAAAACAAGCACTACCTCTGATAATCATTTATAAGAAGTGATAACTGCATTACATTCAAACAATAAAAGGAACAGTTCAGGGTAAAAATAAAAGCTGGGTAAATAGATAGGCTGTGCAAAATAAAAAATGTTTCTAATATAGTTAGTTAGCTAAAAATGTAATGTAATACAACACAACATCCTGCTTTTCAGATCTCTAAATCTGAGTAAGTCAGCGACATGAGGGGGGCCACATGGGACATAACTATTCAGTGAGTTTACAATTGATCCTCAGCATTCAGCTCAGATTCAAAAGCAACAGTTATGACCCATGTGCCCCTCCCTCAAGTCATTGATTGGTTACTGCCTGGTAACCAGGGTAACCAGTCAGTATAAACAAAAGAGAGCTGAAAAGCAAGAAGTAGTGTTCTGTTCTGTTTGGTTAGACTTGCAGTCACTCCAGCCTTTATACATTAAATTTTTGCCTAACTAACTATATTGAAAACATGTTTTATTTTGCACAGCCTATCTGTTTACCCAGTTTTTACTTTTATACTGAACAATTCCTTTAAATGCAATCGCATTTGAGTAGCACACAAGTTGTTCAATCTTTGTTTGTTAGGGTGCACCTCCCAAAGTGTCCTTCCACCCCCGGAAACACTTGTAGCCAGTCGAAATGGGCTGCCCATTTTGACTGGTTACAGTCAAACAATCCCAAACAATATCTTCCAAAATCATATTGTCAATATTGTGATGAACTTTCTACATGGGATGGAATATTGCTCCAAATTGTTGTCTCTGACATCTCTGTGAAAGGACATGCTAACCATTATACATGAAGGGCATCTTGGAATTCAAAAATGCAAAAGACGTGCAACGGAATCCTTTTTTTGGCAAAAAGGATATTGCCTTATTTTGGCAAAAAGGATATTGCCTTATTTAGGCAAAAAGGATATTGCTCAAGTGATAAGCTGTACTACTTTCTAAACCTTTGCTACAGCACTTCTAAGGGAGCCCCTTATACAGAGAGAAATGCCATGTGGTATATATGGGATATAATTGGAGTTGGTATATTCATACTCAAAGTAAAGGAACATTTTGCAATATTAGATGCATACTTCAATTATCCAGAAGTTGAAAATGAAAAAGTAGCAATTGGGACCCAATACACTCTTTGCAGTCACCAGTAACCTTCTGTGTGGCACTGTATCAAATGCTTTAGCAAAGTCTAACATCCACAGCCATCCCAGAATCTCGGGCCCTGCTTACCTTCTCATAAAATTAAATTAAATTAGTCTGGCAAGATCTATTACGCATAAAACCATACTTGCACAAACTCATAGTATTGTTATTTGCTATGAAATCCAGTATCCTATCCTTTATTAATCCTTCGAAAAACTGACCTAAAGTTTTGAGGCAGAGAATGGGATCCCTTTTTGAATAGCGGAACCACATTAGCAATTCGCCAGTCTCTCGGCACCATGCCAGACCTCAATGAATCCTGAAAAATTAAGTAGAGAGGTTTTGCAATCACAGAGCTAAGCTCTTTAATTACCCTGGGATGAATCCCATCTGGACCTGGACCTTTGTTTATCTTAACATGTTCTAGTCTCTTTTGAATTCCAGCATGTGTGAACAATGCATCATTAGATGTATTATTAGAATTCGAAATATTAATAAGGAAACCTTCATTAGCTGGTTCCTCATTTGTGTAGACAGACAAAAAGTATGCATTCAGAATCTGAGCTTTTTGCTTGTTCTCAACAACCAGCCGACTCCCCTCTGATAATAACTGTCCTACCCCTTCCTCTTTTTTCTACTATTAATATATTTAAAAAATAATTTTGGATTATTTTTACTGCTTACTGCTATATAATTTTCCTTATCGATTTTAGCTTGCCTGCTTTTTTGCATGATTTATTGGCCTCCTTGTACCTTATAAATGCTTCGGCTGTCCCAGCTAACTTGAAAGCCTTAAAAGCACGTCTTTTCTTACCCACCTCAACACCAACACTTCTATTGAAACAAGCGGAATATACTGACATGTATATTTATTAAGCAGTATTTTAAAGACTTCCCATTTTTGTTCAGTGTTTAACCCTGTGAAAAACATTTCCCACTTAATATGTTGCAGAGATGCTCTTATACTGTCACGCCTGAAATTCAAAGTTTTAGTTACTCCCTTATCGAATTGCCTCTACAACAGAATCTCAAAGGAGACCATGTTATGATCACTATTTCCTAAATGCTCACCCACACAAATGCTAGAGATGAGTTCAGTATTATTAGTCATTACAAGATCCAAAAGAGAGTTATTCCTAGAAGGTTCTTGAAGGAGCTGGGATAAAAAGTTGTCATTTAGCAAATTTACAAACCTACTAGCTTTATCTGTCTTGGCAACCCCATTACCCCAGTCAATGTCCGGATAATTGAAGTCACCCATAATAATAACTTGACCTAGTTGTGAAGCCGCTTCTATTTGTAAAAGTAGATGGGCTTCCTAATCGTCACTTATACAAGGTGGTTTGTAGCATACACCAATGAAAATTTTCTTTGTAACCTTATGCCCAGTGCCCATGGTTATTTCTTTAGTGCATGGCTTTAATTCAGGCTTAACATACAAACACACTCCTCCCCCCTTTCTAATCCCTCTGTCCCTCCTAAAAATGTTGTAACCATTAAATTCACAGTCCAGTCACATGTTTCATCCAGCCAAGTCTCAGTGCTACCAATTATATCATAATTTTAAGAGCATGCAATTAATTCTAGGTCTCCATTTTACCTGACAAACTTCGTGCATTTGCCAGCATACAGCAGAGGTTACTACTTTTACTACTCATTCTTACTGATGTTAAAGGAAAACTATACCCACCGTACAATGGAGGTCTCTATAAAAAGATATTGCATAAAACAACTCATATGTAAAACCTTGCTTCATGTATACAAACCATTTTCATAATAATATGCTTTTTTAGTAGCATGTGCCATTGGGTAATCGTAAATAGAAAATTGCCATTTAAAAAAATAAGGACAGCCTCCTTGGATCCTAGGATTCAACGATGCACACAAACATACCAAACAAACTATAAAGTTAGGTCACATGAGCCAATTAACAGACAGCGTTCTGTCTTTTGCTTCCACACATCTTCCTGTTACAGGTAGAGTTGAAATATTTCTGGTCACGAAATGATGGTTCAAGGCAAGAGATGTAAAAGGTCAATATTTACTTGAATATATATATAAGTTTGGTAAGATTCTTTAATATGTCACTTTATATAAACTATCTGTTGCTCAAGTATTCATTTTCACGGTATAGTTTTCCTTTAATAAAGTTTGTCATAGAAAAAGAAGCATATAGGTTGGGCCAGCTCCACAAGAAACAGAGACTGAGCTGTACAGTCAGAGAGCCATGCTTCTGTCATGCACTGTATTTAATAAATACATTGCTGTTGCAAAATCCACAATCTCATTATAAAGGAGTAAAATAGTTAATATCAGCGACTATACTTATTTCAGAGGGACGGAGGCAATATAAAAGGAGGAGGGCTATGTCTGTTTGTTAGGCATGATTTAAAAGCTAATATAAAGGAGGAGGTGATGTTAGAAAATGATGGGGCGAAGTCTTATGGGTGTAGCTCTTCACTGATTGTAGAGTCCAGCAAATTAATTGTAGGAATATGCTATAGCCCCCTAATGTAAGTGAGGAGGAAGAGGATAATATCCTGATTCAAATAGAAAAGGCTGCTAGTTTAGGGAAAGTAATGATAATGGGGGTTTTAATTACCCAGATATTGACTGAAGCAACAGTACTGTCAAGTTGTTGCATGAAAATTTTATGGCACAAGTTGTTGAGGAACCAACTATACTAGATCTAGTGATCTCTAATGACCCAGAATGTATAGCAAATGTGCAAGTAATTGAACCCCTGGGTAATAGTGACCATAATGTGATATTTAGCGGCAGATTTCGAATGATAAAAAAATTTGAAATTCGACCAGGGAATAGTGGGGAGGTAAAATCCTACGAATTCGACTATCGAATTTGAAGGATTTTACCGCAATTCGAATGATCGAACGATCGAATATAGAAAATTTGATTGTTCGTTCGAATATTCAAATCGAATTCGAACATTTTTATCGATCGATCGAATTTTTTATATTTGATCTTAGGGAATGATCCCCATTTTGGTAGGTTTAATCTGGCGAAGTAGGTGGTCAAATTAAAAATTAAAAGTGGAAGTATTCGACCATCGAATTTTCGGATATTCGAATAAAATTATATTCAAACATTCGAATTATTCGAATTCGACTATTCGATGGACGAATTTGGTCTAATTTGCCTAATTTGCCTATTCAAAATTCGAATTTGAATCTTTTTGAAAATTCGATCGAATATTCGAATCACTCATGTGAATTTATGTGAATTTAGTAAATCTGCCCCTTAATGTCTGGTGCAAAAAACAAATGTACACTGGAACAACAAAAACCATGAATTTCAGAAAAGCTAATTTTAGCGTCTTGAGGACTGCCCTTCAGAGCATAGATTGGGCCATTTTGTTTTCATCTAAAAACATAGAGCAGAAATGGTTGTAATTTAAAATGATATCAAATTGTTACTGTTCTCAATTTATTCCATTAAGGAGTAAATGTAGAAGCATTAAGAATCACCCTTTGTGGTTTAATATAGAAGTAAAAGAAGGCATTTAAACACTACCAGTCTGTTGGGACAGAAGCTGCATTTAATGAATGAAAGCACTATAATAAAAGTTGTAAAAAAGTAATCTGGAAAGCAAAGATAGGAAATAAGGAGTGCATTGCACCTTAGGCGAAGACTAACCACAACATTTTTTAAAGTATATTAATTGTAAAAACAGGTGGGTTGAGACTGTTGCAGCTTTAAATAAAGGTACTAGTATGGTTACCACAGATACAGGAAAGTCAAAGTGCTAAATTAGTGTATACAATAGAGGAGTCTGAGTTCCCAGGTTCACTTCATAGTTGCATTGTTGGCTCAGCTCGATCTTGTTAGTGGCTGACTCAGGCTATGATGCATAAAGCTTTAATAAAAATGAATGTAAATGAGGCGTCAGGGCCAGATGTTCTCAGAGAGCTTAGTTCAGTTTTAGACCAGCCCCTATTTCTGATTTTCATAGATAGTATAGTATCTACTGTATACTTAAAAATGGATTAAGATATCAGTTTGCTGTGGTGGAAAAATTATTTGAAGGCTTGTTAAGGGATCACATTAAAAAATTTGTTCTAGTGAATGGCATTATAAGCAGCAATCAGCATGGCTTTATGAAGGACAGATTATGTCTGACAAATCTGATTGCTTTTTATGATGAAGTATATAAGATATTGGACAGTTAGGGAGCAGTAGATGTGATCTCTTTGGATTTTGCCAAAGCATTTGTTACCATGCCCAACAAACAACTACTTGCTAAACTAAGGTCTATAGGGCTTAAAGGGACAGTAACACCAAAAAATTTAAGTGTTTTAAAGTAAAGAAGAGTAAATCATGTAGTGTTGCCCTGCGCTGTTAAAACTGATGTGTTTGCTTCAGAAACACTACTATAGTTCATATAAACAAGCTGCTACATAGCAATGGTGGAAATTGAAAAATGGCAAAATGGCACAGGATAAGTAATGGATAACAGATAACAGTATGTTCTACAGAGCTTATCTGCTATCTGCTGTGTAACTTGAGCCTTTTCTCCTTTGAATGGCTGCCCCTATTGGAACACAGCAGCTTATATTTATATAAACAATAATAGTGCTTCTGAAGCAAACATAGCAGTTTTACCAGTGCAGGGTAACACTACATTATATTTTCAGTACTTTAAAACAATTTCATTTTTTGATGTTACTGGTCCTTTTATGAAGTTTGCACATATAGGAAACTGGGTGCAGGATTGGGTACAGAGGGTAGTTGTTAATGGAACATTCTCTACTTGGAGTAAGGTTCTTAGTGGGGTCCCTCTGGGCTCAGTATTGGTTCCACTTTTATTTAATATGTTCCTTAATGACTTGGGGGAGGGTATTGTAAGTAATTTATCAGTGTTTGCAGATGACATAAAACTTCCCAGCCCAATGCAACAGGATCTTGACAAACTGGAAATCTGGGAAGCTAAGCGGCAAATTAGATTCAATATTGATAAATGTAAAGTCATGCACCTGGTGTGTAACAATATCCAAACCACTTATACCCTTAACGGGACTGCACTAGGCAACTCTATAATGGAAAAGGACCTTGGTGTCCTTGTAGTTAATACATTGGCTGTAGCAGGCATTGCCAGTCAGCAGCATCAAGGGCAAATATGGTCTTGTTTTGTACAGTGACAGCTGTGAAGATGTGAAATTTTCTCCCTGAATTAGTCATACAGGCTCATACATTAGATAGCTTTAAGAGAGAATTCAACTTGTAAGGGGAAAAAACCCTCCCCTGTGTAGGCCCCCTCCCTTCTCTCCCCAGCCTACCTGCCACCCCAGGCAAATGCCCCTAACTTGTTACTTGTTACCCCTCCTTCCATGTCCTGTCCAGCAGAGTTCACAGGCGCCATCTTGTCTCTTTTGCTCTTCATCCTGTACTGACCTGCATTTTCGGGCGCATGCGCAGTAGGTGGAATCTGCCAGTGCAGAGCTACTGCGCATGTGCCGAAAGTCACAAAATTTCCAATAATTTTTTTCTCCGTACAGGTTGAATTCTCCTTTAAAAATGGGTTGCTTTTTAGCAAATGAGGGAATACAGGGTTATGGAAGATAGCCTATAGTACAAGTTGATCAGAGGACTAGTCCGGTTGTCATTTTGGAGTTAGGAAGGAATTTCTTACTCCATAGAGGCAATTGGAGAGGGTTTTTTTGCCTTCCTCTGGATCAACTGGCAGGTAGGCAGGTTAAAATAGGGTTATAAGGTTGAATAAGATGGATGTGTGTCTTTTTTTCAACCTAACTTACTATGTTACTATGTTAAATTAGTACAGTTTGCAGTGACACATCCCAGAGCTGCTTTAGAAAGACATACAAATGGGAGATTTAAAACCTTAAACTTCAATACCGTAGGCCCAGCATTTTATGTTTTTAAGGGGCCAGAATAAAATCCTCTAAAATCAAGAAAAATGTAAAATCATGGAAATGTATAATATATAGGTGGGACCACAAAATGAGGGGATGTGAAAATCTTTCTTTCTGGTAATCTATCTGGAAAAAAAAAAACTGTAAAAAGTGTTGGAAGGTGAACAACACCTGATGAACAAATTAAATATTGGTGATCTCAATACAGAGCCCTTTGGGATCCCACTAGTGATCTAACCTGATACCTGCGGGACCCATGGGTTTACACATGGTTTGGGTGTGTTCGGGCCTAAACACGCACAGTGAATTTGGGCGGGTTTGCACCAAGCTTGCGACCTAAGCATGCCCTGATTCCAGTGTCGTCTATTTACAGACACGTGCTGCCGTGTCCCATCTATGACATCAGAGACTGGGATAGGGCGTGCACGGGTACATAAGGAGAAGCAGAGTGGTGGGTTTGAGTCAGATGCGGGTGCCAAGTGGTGGGTGCAGGTTGACAATTTGTCTACCCACACATAACTAGATCAAGAATCTTACTACAAGTAGAAAAATAGACCAATGACAACCACCCCCTGTACACACTCCTTTAGCTAACTAAGAACTAAGCTTTCTAAGTACCCGAGGCCCAATGCAACAGGATCATTTGCACATTAATTTTGAGTAAACATTTATGTATCATATCCTGTGCCAGCCACTGATGTTACTGAACTGAACCATCTGAACCAACCCTATTGAGTGGGTCTTGAATTTCTGGCTATTGTATACACTAATGAAAAGAACTAACTTAAGCAAATTTGCTTTATCTATATCATTTATAACCATTATTTAATACAGCCACACTCTCAGGATGTAACTTTTTTTGGCTTAAACTTAGACTGTGCTATAATTAGTGCTTATTTTCTGTCCTTGTCCTTACCACTGTTTTAAAAGCCCTGTCCCCGATGACTTTTTGAATGCTTCCGCATATTAGCTTACTTTCTTCTGAGTTAAGCCTCACATTTACTACTCTGACTTTCTTAAAGCTATGGGCACACAGGACGGATGATCTGTCTTTATCTGCCTGCAGATTTTTATGTAGCTCCACTGAAAGGCAAGGTGTTAACTTGTGTATAGTTATTTTGAATATATTTTGGTTTTACTGACAATAATTAATACATAAATTTTTAAATGCACTAATTTTTTTAAAAGCAGGATCTGGAAATCTGGAAAACATTTTAAATTTCAGATGGCAAAGAGGTACAACGGAAAGGCAAATATTTATAAGCCCACTTATCAGTTAATATTGCCTGAGGATATTGCTGTATACATCAAATTGAATATGCTCCTTACAAAATTCTTCTGTTCTTAATATGACTGTTTTATTTTGTTTCAGTGCGGCATATGATGCTGTCCTTGATAGAAATGTGGCAATTAAGAAACTAAGTAGACCATTTCAAAACCAAACGCATGCTAAACGGGCATATAGAGAACTGGTCCTCATGAAGTGTGTAAATCATAAAAATGTAAGTTCCTTTTAAGTTAATTTTTTTTGTGTTTTGGGTATCATAAAGAGACTATTTTCCAGTTATCATGCATGTATCTTGTAATATAATTAAGCCTTATTAGAGGACAAATGATTCTATTGGTTTTGATTTATGTTTAAATTATTTTAGTAGATCTAAAGTATGGTAATCCAAATTACGGAAAGACTCCTTATCTGGAAAAACCCAGATCCCAAGCACTTCATAACAGGTCCCATAACTATACTTCTAAAATGCTGTGTTGTTAGGAACAGCTCTAATGCCATCAGATGTCTAGTTTCCTTAGCTAAAGTTTTTGTGTCTTTGGAATAATGCCACATCCCTCCAACACTGCACAAGCCTCATGCCATTGACTTTATTGGAATTCTCCTCACACGGAGTGCATTTAATCCCAAAAATACACATTTTACCAGTTTTAGAATGGAATCTGCCCATGTTTGCAGAGACAAGCCATTGATGTCAACATTTGACATTTTTGTGCTGGTGCAGTAAGCAGGTTTGGAGAATGCCAAGTTTCACTTTAGCCTAAGAAAACAAATGGACACGATAGCCTTTTCAGTTGGGGCAATTTTAAAGATCTGAAATATATATCCCACTTTTACCAAATATTTTTTTTTCTTTAGAAGATATAGATATTAAATTGTTTAACAAGGCTTAATACAATTATATTTTAAATATATATTGTATATGAAGATAGCATACCTGATATTTATGTATATCGAGAGTAGACCTACAGTAAATTATTGTAATTCCCTCTGCTTTCCAGTGATCTTTGCTCTACCCTCTATCAAGTCCCATAATCCTTCACAACACAATGAAACAAGGAGAAGTAAAAGTTGAATGAATCTGTAAGCTTAAGGGGGTTAGGTTTTTAAGTCATATCGTGTTTATGCCCCCCTTTTTTTTGCATAAGGCCAATTCAAGTGTGATCAATACCTGCCTATAAATATTTTGTATTGCTTCGATCTCTTGTTTATGTTTTTTTTCAAGTATATTTCTTGTAGCATATTGCCTACAAAGGTTTAATGGATATCTCATGAATCAGCTCACAGGGTTTTATGTTTGACTTACCGTAAAAACATAAAAAAAGCCTTAAATAAACAAATTAGCCTCAGATCAAAGCTCACATATCAGGTTAGTTTTAAGGATCTTCTAAGTAGTTGCATTTGCATCAATACAAAAATTATAATGATATGTCTGATTCCTTCCTTCCTATTTTAGATTATCAGTTTATTAAATGTGTTCACACCACAGAAATCGCTTGAGGAGTTTCAAGATGTGTGAGTAATTTTGATATGTAATTAATTAATGATCAGATGCAGAAAAATCTTATTGCAAATATCATGCCATCACACTATGGGGCAGATTAATCAAGGGTCAAAGAAAAATTCAAAGTAAAAAAAATGTATTTCAAGCTATTCCTGTGTACTTTGACTAGAAAATAGTCCAAATTTGATTTGAATTTGCAAAAAATGTGAAAATTTGAATATTGAAATGTATTTTTACTGCCCCTCTTTGAGTCAAAGTATTATAAAAAGAAGTTTTGGGTAATTCTGAAACTATCAGAATTATTTTTATCAAGTACCATTCATCACTATGGTTTAGTAAAAAAAATCTGTAAAAATATATGTATTATTTTACATTGTGTTTATTGTCTATGTTATAGACCTTTCAGCTACATTTGGTGCATACCTCTCTTATGACCCCATGCACTTTAAGACTAAATTACTATTATTGGATGAATAATCATTATTTTTTTACATTTTACAGATACCTAGTTATGGAACTTATGGATGCCAACTTGTGCCAGGTGATTCAGATGGAACTGGATCATGAACGAATGTCTTATTTGCTCTACCAAATGTTATGTGGAATAAAACACCTTCATTCAGCTGGAATCATCCATAGGGTTGGTACCAAAAAAGAATTATGATAACATCTGCATGTGCAGTGTGCAGATTGAACTCAATTGGGCCTATTTAATAAACCTCAATTCTTTCTGGTCAACTTTTTGAACTGAAAAACAGATTTTTTTAAGAGGGAAAAAATACTTTTTTGAGAGCTTTATTGTATTTCAAAGCTGTTAAAAATCTGAAAATACTCCAGCTAAAACCTGTCAAGGTAATTTAGAAGTCAATGGCAGATGTACCTTTTACAAATTGGAAGATGTGTGCTGGTTTTCATATGATATTCCGAATCAGGCGTCCATTAAAAAAATTGGCCTCAAATCCGCAAAAATTGTATGATTCATATTTCCGTATGAGTTAGGTCAACTTTGTTTTAATAAAAAAATTAGATAAATTCAAATTTATTAAACGCTCCTCTAAATGTTTGAAATCTAATGTTTAAACCTGTATTGTGACAGACAACACTAGGGGGCAGATTTATTGTGTGGTGTAAAATTGCATACTTTTTAATGCTCTTGTCCTTTGAGCAGCTTCTGCTGAAACTTTTTACCATTTTACAGAGAATATGAATTATAACACAAAAACATATCTTTTATTCATGGTTAATGGTTTTCTGAAGCCAGTTATTGTCAAACAACTGTGTTTACTCTTTTTAAATCATAATCTCTACATAAATTACCCAAATGATCAAAAATTTACATACCCCTGTTTTTAATGCCGTGTATTGCCCCCTCTAACATCATTGACAGTTTGCAGCTTTTTGTGGTAGTTGTGAATGAGACTCTTTATCTTCTCAGATGGTAAAGCTACCCATTCAAAGAGCCTTCAGTTCCCATAAATTACTAGGCTGTCTTGCAAGAACTGCACGTTTGAGGTCTCCCCAGAATGGCTCAATGATTTTGAGGTCAGGAGACTGAGATGGCCACTCCAGACTAAACTTTATTTTGTTGTAGCCAATGACAGGTTGACTTGGCCTTGTGTTTTGGATCATTGTCATTTTGGAATGTCCAAGTACATCCCATGCACAGCTTATGGGCTGATGAGTGCAAATTTTCCTCCAGTATTTTTTAATAACTTACTGCATTAATTTTGCCATCAATTCTGACCAAATTTCCTGTGCCTATGTAGCTCACACATCCCCAAGACATCAACGATCCACCACTATGTTTCACAGTAGGAATGGTGTACCTTTCATCATAGGCCTTGTTGACTCCTCTCCAAATGTAGCTTTTATTGTTGTGGCCAAAAAGTTAAATTTTAGTCTCATCACTCCAAATGACTTTGTGCCAGAAGGTTTGAGGCTTGTCTCTGTGCTGTTTGGCATATTGTTAGTGGGGTACTTTGTTGCATTTGCGTAGTAATGGCCTTCTTCTGGCAATTTATTTTGTTTGGTTTGAACAGAACCCATAATTTTTCACTTCTTTATTTTTTTTTATACTTCGTATTTCCCTTTCCTGTTTATAGAGGTCAACAACCTTTTCCTGCAGATCCATTGACAATTCTTTTGCTTTCCCCATGACTTAGAATCCAAAAAATCAGTGCAGCACTGGATGCAAGATGCAAGGGTCTGTCAGGAGTTCAGAAAGTCATTGACCATTTATAAACACCCACTAATTACAAGCAAACAGATCAGAGGTCAAGATGGTTACCTTTTTTTTTTTTTTTTTTTTTAAACTCAGGAAGTTTATTGAAAATTTTTACATCAGAAGGGAATAACAAATATATCACTGTTTGACATGTCACTTACAGAATTCACTTTTATTTATTACAAGGGTGTTTCTATATGTCAATATCTTTACTTGAGACTGTATGGGAAGACAACATGTGGTACATGTAAATGGTACAGAATATCAATAGAAAAGTAATGTAATGCATCCCAACATAGTACTTGCATAATTTCCTAATCTTTATTGCCTGACTATCTGGCGGGTGTGTGGAAGGGGAAATACATCCAACCAAGGGCCCCAAATTTTGTGAAATTTAATTGGGACCCCCTTTTTATATGCACCAATTATTCAATATTACATGTATCTAGCATGGTTTGTTTCCAGCAGGCAAATGTAGGAGGGGCGATTTTATCTCCAATTCTGAGTTATAAGTCTCTTAGCCAGTAACAAAGCCTCCTGCAAGAAAAGCAGCGGATACCGGTCAAGCTTAAGGTTTTGCAGTATAGCCAAAATACACACTTTCTGTGACCTCACTAAATTAATTTGCATATCCTAAATGGATCCCCAGTATATAGTGATTTTGCTGCAACTCCACAACATATGAATAAGGGACCCCTTTTCTTGGGCACATCTGACACAGAGTTCAGGAATATCAGCATTAATGAGGTGAAGTCTGGTAGGAGTATAGTATGCTCTATGGAGGATATACAGTTGGATGGTACGTAGTCTATAGATTCTTGAGCCTCCTGCCATTCTTCATCTTAAATACTGATATTGTTGATTATTCCAGAGTGGTGTTAGAGGGTCTGTAGCTATGGATTTTATTATTTTGTTAGCTAGTTGCCAGGTTTTACATAGTGATTGGAATAAGGGCATGTTCAGTACCTTATTTTGGGTGTTCGTGGGTTTACCCAGGAACCAACTTATCGGGTTTAGTTCAAACCCATTTAATTGTGCCCAAAGGTACTGGAGGATTTTATGGTGAGCATTCTCTACCCAAGTGACTAAATGCCCCAGTTGGGCTGCAAAGTAGTATAAGTACATATCTGGTAAAGCCAGGTCTGCTTTAGATTTAGCCTGCATTAGTGCTGCCAGCTTTAGCCTAGGCCTGGACTGAGTGCAAATTAATTGTCTAAAAAGGGCATTTATTTAATTAAAAGATGGTTTGGGTATCCACACAGGGGTGTGCTGAAGCATGTGCAAGAGTTTGAGCAAGAACAGCATCTTGATAAGCTGGAATCTTCCTGAGGGGCCAATAGGTAAGTTGGACCATGACTTCAGCTTGGTCGCCATCCAGTCGAGGGGTGTGTCAATATTTAAGTGTTGGTAGGACCCAAGGCTAGACGTTACTGTCACGCTAAGATAAGTGAATTCTGTTTAAATTTTAAATGGAAAATTAGCCAATTCTTCCCACTCTGTGAGTGGGTCTGTTAGAAGTGCAATAGATTTAGTCTGGTTCAATTTTAGTCCAGACGTTGTGCCAAACTCTGGTCGTAGCATTTTTTAGAGAATCAACCCTGTAGTAAAGCAAAGCATTGTCAGCATATAGTTGGACCTTATCCTCTCTATTTGCCATTTTTAAAACCAGAGATATTCTTGTGTTTCCTGATTAGATGAGCTAGGGGCTCAATTGCCAATGCAAATAAAAGAGGGGAGAGGGGACACCCCTGCCTCGTTTCCCCGTGTAGTTGAAAGAGAGCTGTTAAGGAGTTATTGATTGTTATGGTGGCTGATGGGGCCATATACAAAAGTTGAATCATATTAATAAATTTGGGACCAAAATCAAAAGACTGTAGCATTTGCCATATATATCCTCAGTTTTCCAGTTTGGTCTTCGCTAACTAAATGATGGATTTCTGAGGCCAATCTCAAAGCAAGGACCTTTGCCATTATTTTCATCTCTGTTGTCAGCAATGATATGGTGCTTTATACAGATGAAGCCACTTTGGATTGTGCATTTGACACAGAAAAACTTAACTCATCTATCCCATTTATCCCACTTAGCACAGAATATTGTGTCACAGCATCCCATCCAATTAAAGAGTTCAACATTGAAAGCAATGGTGCTTTGGTATGCTAATGAAAAGGTTAAATGCATTAAATGAGTTAAGATAACTTTAGATAACACAGTTTCTTCAATTAACCCTAAGTCATGACACATTTAACTCACAAATCCCAGTGGCTGCATCTATATATAGGCAGGGCCGGTCGTACCAAGTGCGGGGCCCAATTGGAACCATTTTGGTGGGGCCCCCTAGAAGGAACTTTGCTGTCTGTCGCAGGGTCACAGAGCTGGATGGGCAAATAGTGCCTGCTTTTCCCCTCTGTCCAAGTGACGGCTGCCAGTTGGGGACAGTCTGGACAACTGGGAGAAAATGTTCCCTCACTCTGTTTAATCTATGTGTGCAAATTTTGGTGACCATTGTAAACTGTGTGTGTGCAGCACCATGGATTATATATACAACATTAATGCATTTCACTTGTTCTTTTGGTCAATTGGGTTTGGGGCGGGCTGATTGAATTGGGTTTGGGGGTGGGCTGGGCCAATCAGGTTCAGCTGTGGCCTGGGCCAATCAGGTCTGAGTGGTCTGGGCCAATCTGAATTAGGGGTAGTCTGGGCTACTAGGGGATTAAGGGAATAGGAATCAGAGCTCCCACTGGAGCGGGGGCCCCCATAAGTGTGGGGCCCAATTGGGCCAAATTGGTCCAATGTGCTTAAGACCGGCACTGTATATAGGCATCACATTGCCTTGGGTCCTTCCCAGGCTTTTCCAGCAAGACTATTGTAGCTTTGTACATAGAGGGGGATAGAATTTTAGTATCCAGAGAGTCCTTAATGGTTTTGGCCAATGCAGGGGTAACTTCTTTCTGGAAACGCTTATAAATTTCAGTGACCAGGTACCTTCCCAGGGGGAAAAGCTTTGATGGATTCTATTAACTCCTGTTCAGTTACATCTGCCTCTAGTATGTCTATTTGGTCAGGCTGTAAAGTGGGCAGACTCATACTCAGACTAAAGTAATTTTGCAAGTCCTCTGAGGAGGCTGCCAACCCCGAGGTATATAGGGAGGAGTAGTGATCTTTTAAAATAGACATGTCATTAAGGTGATGATGTAATGATGTAATGTTACCTGCGAATTATAAATTTTGGATATTACCGGAGGGGGAGGTCTGAGCCTTGGACATGTAGGCCAATATTTTCGTAGCCCTTTCAAATAAATTTGCCCTTGTAAACAACATTTTTTTTGGCTTGATTTTGCAAGTGAGATGATAGCCTGTTCAGCTATTTTTAAAACAGCCAGGCTGGAAGGGGATGGTTGTGCATTTACTTGTAAAGGGAGAGCATCCACTTGTCTACCCAACTGTTGTTCCGTTTGTTGCAATGCCTTCTTAACTACCTTGATTTCAGATGGTAAGGTGAATCTTAAGTTGACTTTAAATGCCTCCCACACCACCGCAGATGTTGCCAAGGTATGATTTAGAGTAAATATTTCTTAATGCAATTCACAATAGCTGCATCGTTGTTGATTATCGCCAACCAGACAGGGTCAAAGGACCATCTTCTATTGTACTGTTGTGCTAGATCTCGTGCTATGTTAACTTGTGCAGTTTGAACAGTGGGCAGCAAGTTTTTGGACAGAAACAGCATATCTATTCTAGATCCACATTGCGTTGGGTGAAAGTACCTCCAGACTTCCGTTAGGGAGACATCTTCCATAATAGTAACCAAATTTGTTGTACAATTGGTGGAAGTAGTACCCATCCCCCTCAGTCTGTACATTTGTTAACTGAGAACTGTATTGAAATCACCGGCACATACAATTTGGGCATGCGGGAACCCAGCTATATATGGTATAAATTGCACAATGCAGTCATCCGTATAAGGTGGAGGAATATAGATGTTCGCTAGAATGGTTTGGACAGAGTCAATAAGGCAGTTGAGAAAGAGAAATCTACCCTTTGGATCTGATTTTAGAGCAAGTAGCTTAAAGTTAACTATTTTGTTTTAATCAGAGTTGAAATATGCCAATGTATGGGGAGTTGGTGGCATGGAAGGCCCAGCCCACCCAAGGGGCGAAATGCTACCGGTGAAGTAAGTCTCCTGTAACATTATATTCTCCTCCCCCAGTGATTTGACATGATCCATTACCAATTCCTCTTAACCCTGTTGTTTACCCCCCTTAAATTCCAGGACAGTAATGAGGGTTTTAGGTTAGTAGACATTTTTATAGAGTTACATCACTGATAATATTTGCAGGGGGCTGACCCCCCAAGTTAGTTTGTAAACATTTCTGACATGGGAATTGCACAGTCCTACCTGAGAAACTTTCAAAACATTCAAAACAGTCAACGGAACAACTCCTTTACCCCTCCTATTAATGTGGAGGGTCCCACCCTTTCTGCCCAACCCAACCCAAACAAAAAGATTAAACACATTTTAGTAGGGCGTGTTTAGCTACTCTTAGGCTGTGTTTTACAGCCAAGGAGGTATGGTACATAAGTGCTTCGTTTGTCCAGAAACCTTTGGTCTGCAGGCCATATACCCATATTTGCTGTGAGCTGCAATGCAGCACATGATATGTGTTCCTTTGAGAAAATGGAACAGTACTATTCATGCCATATGGTGTAATGCCATGTAGAAAACAGAGTACTTTAAAACCCGAAAGTTTAACATAAAACCACACTCACATGCTTATAAAGTTTCTGAGGAGGATCTTTGCAGGTAAGTGAAAAGGAATTAACAAGATTCGACCATAAATCCGAAGAAGGAAAAGAAAAGGGAAACAATGTCCAATGTACTTCCTATGGTGCTGCATTCTCAAGCCATGCTGCTGCATCTTGAGGAGAAGAAAAAAAACAGCGTACTGCCATTGCATTGTTTCCTCAGTTTAGCCGGGTACATCATTGCATACTCAATCTTTTTTTCCCTTTTCTTGATATCCTGGAAACGCAACCTTTGGCGTTACACTTCTAGGGAATAATCAGGGTGCAATGAGATTCTTGTGTATTCAAACAAGATCTGTGGCTGGGTCCTTGCCATTCTGAGAAGTGCGTAACAATCCTTTGCATTAAGGAGCCTCGCTATTATCGCCCTTGGAAGTGCTCCTGGGATTGGTGGGTGCATCGGGATCCGGTGAACCCTGTCTACAGTGAATGTAGTAGAAAGCATGGTGACATCAAATGTTTCCTTCAGCCAGCATTCTATAAATTTCTCTGGCTCCTGCCCCTCCACCCTCTCAGGGAAGCCCACAAACCTGATGTTATTGCGGTGTAACCTGTTTTCCAAATCATCCAGTTTGGTTTGGGACAGTGTGATGAATTGTTGGAGGTCTCGAACTTGTTGCGGTATCTGAGCAGTCAAGTTCTCCAGAGTCCGAATGAGCTGCTCTGCCTCCCCCGTGCGCTCACGGAGCTTCTGTATGTCTTGTTTGAGGATAGGGAAGTCTACCTTTGTCTCCTCCGTTTTAACCGTTATTAAAGCTGTGCACGAATCTCTGGACGATTTTATTTCTGCAAGCAGGTCAGCCAGCGTGGGCTCTGTTAGCGCTGCCGGGCTGTGCAGAGGTGACGAGCCTGGTGACGAAGAAGCAGGCAAGGTGGCGCCATGTTTGTTGGGTCGTTCGTAATGGGCAAACTTTTCCAGCCGTGATGCAGCCTCTGTGGACCTCTTGGGTAACTTGCCTGGGCCTATTCTGTAGCGCCAGGAATATTGAGTATAGAGAAGGCGATTAGTCCTCTTTCGCGGGGACTGGCAGAGCCACGCAAAAACCCGTCTTCTCACATCGAGGTAGAAACCACGCCCGCGAAGATGGTTACCTTTAATAGCCATTCTAAACCTTTTGTGTCAAGTTGTGTGCATGTTATCAGGCCAAATCACCAAGGTATGTAAACTTTTGATCAGGGTCATTTGAGTAGTTTATGTAGTGATTATGATTTAAAAAGAGTAAACACTGATATTCTCATATTCTCTGAAAAATGGTTAAGAAATCATAAATTCTGCAAGGTTATGTAAACTTATGAGCACAACTGTATTTTACACAGCTTTTTACAACTTTTTTTGGTGAATTTCATTTTGCACAACATAATAAACAGGCCCCTAGGGCTGATTTATCATACACTGGGACATAATTGCTAGCTAGAGCAAGTCATGCCCCTTAGTGCTTACATAAGAAGCCCTTGCATCTGCAATTTGCACACTGCATGGTGTGTAGTAAATTACCCCATTTCAAATATCTGTGTAAATCTGACACTGAAGTACAATACTTTATTTTGCTGTTAGGACCCCATAGAAATAAAACACTCTGAGATTTAAAACCTATATTGTTTTTACCCATGTGTTATACAGGACAACTATTATGATATTCTTTGTATAACTTTCATTCACATTTTTCCTTTCAGGATCTAAAGCCAAGCAATATTGTTGTGAAGTCAGATTGCACATTGAAAATCCTCGACTTTGGATTGGCAAGAACAGCTGGCACTAGTTTCATGATGACTCCTTATGTAGTTACTCGTTACTACAGAGCTCCAGAAGTTATACTTGGGATGGGATACAAAGAGAATGGTAGGCTGCACTCTTCTAATATAAAATGAATGCGCTACTTGCATAGTGAACAAAAATAATGGAAGATTTTCAATAAAGTTTAGGGAACCTTATCTTGTACATGAAATACAAAAGCAATTAGATTGCTTTTGTATTTCATGTATCATAGTAACATGTTACTATGTTACATGAAGTACACAAGCAATTAGATTTGGTTCACTTGATGACCCAATAATACTGAATACCTCTGACTTCTCTGGTAATGGCTATATTGATTCTAAGCTAAACTGTTTCACAGTGTAAAACCAAATATATTTTCAACTCAGTATATTCTGTTGTATTAACATATATATTGCTACCAGTTCCTTTTATTTGATTGTTCAAAGCTATAGTGTATATACATTTTTAATGGAAGATGCATATACGTATACAGACCATGGTACTTGAATATGATAAGTATGTTTTCCCTTTACAAACCAAGGAGGCATCTATGAAGCCATCATTAATTCTACTCATAAATATTTACCAGGCCAACATTTTTACAAGTTTCTATCTATTCCACATGATAAACATAAAACAGGGGACAAACAGCAGAAGAGTTCATTCTAAAGAACTGACTTTTGCTGATTCAGTTACTGAACTTAGGGACCCACTCACAATATACTGTATATACAGAATAGAAAAGTCACAATATAAGGCTGATTAGTACTTAATACAGATAATTACTACATACATATCAACTCAGAAACCAGTGCAATTAGCAACAGAATTGAATAATTTGAATAATAGGCTTGTAGCATCATCTTATATTACAGACAAACCTCATTTTCTGCTTGTATATTTGTGACAACCCCAAAGCTTAGCTTCACAACAGCTGCTCAGAGCACATTGAACATGTGACTGTTGCAGGCACTTTCCAAAGTGGTGACCCCCTGTGACAAGTTTGAAGTCCTGGATCATTGATGCTATTGAGATGCTGAAATCTTAGGGTGGTATAATAAGTTTATTATGTAAAATATGGCATTTTTTACCATATGAATTTTTATTGTTTCGTTCTCCTTTAAGAAACAGATTTGGAAGAATTTGATTTATTTGATACCTCTACATAAGAGTTATATGTCATATTAACAAAAGAATAGAATAGAACAGAAAGAATTTGCTAAGGTGCTATTAAGATACAACAAAAAAACTCCTAATCCTCAGTCCTATACTACGTTATGAATTCCATAAAAAGGTCTGCTAAATAATGTCATACTTCTGGAGCATTTTCTTAAAGGGATCCTGTCATGGGAATTTTTTCAAAATGCATCCGTTAATAGTACTGTTCCAGAAGAATTTTGCATTAAAATCCATTTCTCAAAAGAGCAAACAGATTTTTTAAATTTTGAAATCTGACATGGGGCTAGACATCAATTTCCCAGCTCCTCTAAGTCATGTGACTTGTGCTCTGATAAACTTCAATCACTCTTTACTGCTGTACTGCAAGTTGGAGTGATATCACCCCCTCCCTTTCCCCAACCTAGCAGCCTAACAAAAGAACAATGAGAAGGTAACCAGATAACAGCTCCCTTCTTGCTTTTTACTCTTTTGAGAAATGGATTTCAGTGCAGAAGTCTACTGGAGCAGCACTGTTAACTGATGCGTTTAAAAAAAAAAAAAAAGTTTTCCCATGACAGTTTCTCTTTAACATGATCACTCTTATAAGGGAAATTATGGTTAAAATGTTAAGTACAAAACAGCAACCATTTACATTACCTGGCCAAATAAAAAGAGATCATACACCTAAAAATGTCTCCCTCTCCCCTAAATGCAAAAAAAAAAAAAAAGAAAAAAAGAAAAAAGCTTTCCAGTTAACTACAGCCTCCAGTATCTTTTCCAGTGCTGTAGATCTTATTCTTCTTTTGCATAAAGGTGTGTGGGATAAAGCTACTATATGTATTTATTTTGTATAATTATTTTATATTTTATTTATTTTATCATAAAATTATATATTGTATATACTTAAATATTAAATATATAATGAAATATTGTATATTTATTTTATATTTTATTTATTTTATTTCATCATTAAATTAAATATTGATGTGAGGTTTATAGTTAACCCTTAACCTTCAATCATCAGAATAGCCTCACTGCGTTACCTTGCAGGCACCACTGGCAGTTGTGAAGCTAATCATTCTTGAACATAACAAAGCATCAAATAAAAGGCAGACTCTTTAAACTGAACACAAGTGCATCAGGATTTTTTTATACTTGCACCTACAGAAACCAAAAGAAAGCACATTTAGATTAAAATGGCTTTTCCCCTAGAGATTATGCATTTACTGTATGCATTATTTTTGCTAAGCAAATATTTCTTCACTAAATTCTACAGCCCTTACACTGTGCTGCTTAATTTATACAAATTTAAAATCTGTACAATCCTGCTGAATTTATGACAATTTATATTTAAAGGGCAAGGAAAGCCAAAGAAATAAAATACCATTTTTACTTTCTTTAATGAAAAAGAAATCTATCTCCAATATACTTTAATTACAAAATGTGTACCGTTTTTATAAGAAACCTGACTGTATGCAGTGAAATTCTCCCTTCATTTAGTGCTGTGGATAGGAATTCTCAGACGGTCCCTAACTTCTGGCAGGGAAACAATCATACTTATGAACAGAAGGGGGAGCCCCTGCCTTACTTACCAGCCATGCAGAACTCAAGCAGATTTGTTTTTTGATCATTTATGACGATCCCTTAGGCTGGGGACATTCAGGGAGATTCTGTCGCCTGGCGTTTAATAGCAGGCAACAATCTCCCCGAACTTATTTCTCCCTTTCCGTCGCTAGTTTAAATGGAAAAGCACCAGCGCTGTGCACACGCGGCACAGCGATTTCCGGAATCGCCTGAAGTTTCTTTGTGAGGAAACTTCGGGCGATTCCGGAAAGTGCCGCGACGCGTGTGCACAGCGCTGGCGCTTTTCCATTTAAACTAGCGACGGACAGGGAGATTGTCGCCTGCTATTAAACGACAGGCGACAGAATCTCCCCGAATCTCCCTGTCTGTCCCCAGCCTAAGAAGCCCAGATCACACTGAGCATTTGTATATAGTCTAGTCTTGCAAAGATATATAACAAAGTTACAAGATGACAGCCCCCTGTGGCCAACTTTGAAAGCATAAATGATTTGTTTGATTAGGCTTGTGGTGCAGTAAGTTCATGTTTATGTTTGGTATACAAAATACAGCATTTCTAGCCTTATTCTATTTTACACTTTCCTTGCCCTTTAATTGAAATTTTCAGCAAGTACAAAATATGTTTTAATTATTATTTTTCATGATTGGCAAATACAGTATCTTTGAAAACAAATATTAACATTATTTCGTTCACTAACATATTCTGATCTATTTCATCTCTTTTTCTTGGTCTAATAACATTTTGAATTAATTTAGATACCGATATGTCATATATTAGGAAGGTATCACATTTGTCACATTTGTTAAGTAATGCTTAATATCTAAATCTCACTATGCATATCCATCCTGCCTATTACTATCTTATCCCCATCAGTAAAATTGCAAGTTGGCATTTAAAATCTGCATCTACTTTAAAGCATTTACATGTTAAATAATGCTTTCTTAAAACTCTAATTCATAGGGGCAAATTCACTAAGATCAGAAGAACAGCTTTGCCACATTTCACCAGGCTTACACAGATTCACTAAAATGCGAAGGCAAACAGTAGCGAATTTGTGCTACCATTACTTCGCCTGGCAAATCGAAGTGATGCCTTATTTGCATACAGTGCCAAGTTAAAGTATAATGGACGCATATGCTGCAGCCACTACATTATACTACATAAGCCCAGGAAACCTTTAATAAATGAAATCTATTCTATTGCCCTTCATCAGTGCGCAACTTTGCCTGGAGTAAAGGTGCGACGTTGTGCTAGTCTGTCTACTTCGTTAGCGAAGTTACGCCAGGGACCATTAGTAAGTTCCGAAATGACGTCACGCAAGCGAATTTGCTCTAGCGTTAGCCGCTTCGCACTTTAGTGAATTTCCCTAGTCTTTTAAATTATATTTCAGTGTTTTATGGGGTGAGGATAACTGTAATTTTCTTTTTTGTTTTTCAGTCTTCTTTTTTCACCTTTCATGCTTTATAATTGACATTACTAGCTAACCTTGCATTTTCCTTTTTCCACCTTTATATTTCCTTGTCTTTGCTCTACAAGTGGATATTTGGTCTGTGGGATGCATTATGGGAGAAATGGTCCGCCACAAGATCCTCTTTCCAGGAAGGGACTGTATCCTTGTACCATTTTCCGGAGCTTCAGCTACTTAATTATGGAAACATACCTTCCAACTTACCAAGCTTATATGGCTTAAATAAAGACCATGTTATTTGTTTTGTGTACCTGACTGCTTTAAGACATATTATATTGCTTTTTAACAATAACGATTTTTTATTTAACACAAATATTAAATGGTTTAGCAAAACCCCTTAGATATTCTAAGGGGCAGATTTAGTGTAAATTTGAATTAGAATATTCTAGTTGGAATTTTGGTCAAAACTCACAAATTCGTGTTGGGAATAATCCAAATTCTATTCAAATTTGAGATTTATCATGACTGCACAACTGGAATTCAACTATTAGACTCCTAAAACCTGCCGAGTTCATGTAGAATTCAATGACAGAGGTCCAGTGACCCATTTAAAGATGTTAATGGCCTTCCTGACATTCGAGATATTTTCGGATTGAAAACTCGATTCGAGTTTAGTCGAATTCAATTCTAATTTTTGGATCCCTAATATTTGTTTGTGTTTTAGACTTTTGAGTTTTTTCTTAAATAACCTCCCATTCGAGTATATATAATTCATATAAACTCGAAATTCAACCTTTTATATATCTGCCCCAACCAATTTGGAGAACCAATTTGGAGTCATTTGATTTTGAGTTTAATATAACTCCCATAAACTCAAAAATGCATCCATTAGACAGTTCATATGTGTATTGTCCTCGTTGGCATCTCCCTTCAAGCGGTGTAGTAAATTTCAGTAGTCCTGGTTTCTTAATTCTGACTAAAGATCCAGGCTGAAAGTGCATTTCTCTTGTACCATGTTTTCTGTCATTTGACTTGTTGACGTTTGACAATATCAGCAGTAGATGATTTTGCAGGCACAGTATTTTGTGGAAGTTTGATGTCTGCAACATGTAACTTAGTGCACATCTGCCATGTAGTAATTCAGCTCGAGATGCTTGGGTTGTTGCATTGCACATTTCTCTGTAGTTATGTAGGTAAGATTTGCTGCCTGTAAAGCTTCTTTCAAACTTCGGTTGAATCGCTTGATTTCTGCATTTGCTTGTAGGTAATACACTGAAGATTTCCTATGCACAATATTCCTCTCTCTCAGAGAGTCATGAGACAAACTGTGGTCTGTTGTCTGATATAAACTCCCTTGGATTAGCTTTTCTGCTGAAGAATGTAGACATAAATGTTATATGCAATTTCTGGCCATTTACTGCAATAGTCTATCAGAATTATAGCAAATCTGCAGTCTATAGGAGCATCTGAAAAAGGATCCACAATATCAATAGCCAGTTTTTCCCATGCTGAATCAGGGAACGGTACTGGCTGAAGTGGTGGTGTATGTGTGATAGCTGTTTTGTCATGATTCTGACAAGTAACACAAGAATGAATGGCAGTTACCACATCAGCATCCATTGCTGGCCACCAGTATAGCTCTCGCAGTCTTTGTTTTGTACGTACAATTCCTTGATGACTCTCATGTGCAAGTTTTATGAGATTTTCTCACAAGGTCTCTGGTACCAGTAAGCGATGAGCTCCACAGACAACATAGCCATCTACTAAGGTCAGTTTGTGTCTAATCCTGTAGTAAGGTTGAAGATCAGAACTAAGTTTCTTCTCAGCATTTGGCCATTTGCTTTGTAAGATGTCCTGTAGTTTTACTTGAATTGGATATGTGAGGCAAGCTTGCTTAAAATCAGCAGCTGTAACTGTAGATGATAATATGTCAGTCAATGCTACAACTTCTATGTCCTCATCCAGTGTATCAGACGCTGAAGGTAAAGGTAAACGTGACAAACAATCAGCACATTTTTCAAACCTGGTTTGTATTGCATTTTGTAGTTGAAATTCAGTAGCTTTTGCTAACCATCTAGCTATAAGCATTCCAGCTCTATAATCCCTGTGTTGAAAGCAGTGTAGTTAAAGGGTTATGGTCCTTGCATAAGGTAAATTCTCTACCCCATAGGTAGGTTCTCCATTTTTTGTTGTCCAAAAACATGCTAGAGCTTCTTTTTCAACAGTTGAATACTTACGCTCTGTCTCTGTAAGTGTTCTGGATGCAAATGCAACAGTTTTCTCTGTATGTTCAGCATGGATCTTTGTGAGAACTGCACGAACACCATAGTCTGAAGCATCTGTAGTAACCATAGTGGGTAGTGCTGGATCAAATATAGCTAGTGTTGGACTGTTCACAATTAATTGTTTCACTATTTCAAATCTATGTTGAGCAGTCTCTGACCAAACCAGACTTGAAGTTCCACATAGTAGTGTTCTAAGTGGCTGCACAACTGAAGCATAGTTGGGAATAAACTTAGAATACCATGAATTAAGACCTAAGAAAGCTTGTAAGGTCTGAAAATCAGATGAAGTATGTGCTTGTGTTACAGTGTTGGCATGGTCAGGGTCAGGCAGTAATCCCTCTTGTGAAATTATGTGACCCAGAAAGGACAGCTGAGTTTTTCTGAAGTGGCATTTGGAAAGGTCCAGTTTCAGTCCTGTAGCATCAATACATTTCAAAACCTTTTCTAGAAGATCCATAGTTGGAGTGTAGACAATGATATCATCCAAGTAGCATTGTACACCAGGTATGTCATGGAGTATAGAAGACATCAGTCTTTGAAAACAACTCGGTGCTGAAGCCAGTCGATAAGGTACACGCTTGAACTGAAACAAACCATCATGGGTGATAAAGGCAGTGAGGTCTCTGCTTTCGTCATGCAGTAATACTTAATGATAAGCACTCTCAAGATCCAGGGGGGAAAATAATTTTGCTCTTCGTAGTTCTGAAAATATTTTTTCTATGTGTGGCAAGGGATGATTATCTATAACAACTGCTTTATTAGCTTCAACACACATCGAATACCTCCAGTTTTCTTCATTGTTACAACAATTGGTGAAACACATTCAGAGGATTCTGATTTTTCAATCACATCTTACTCTACCAGTTTCTTTAGTTTCTGTGAGACAGTCTCCCTTATACAGTAGGGCAATTGCCTCAATTTCTGGCGTACTGGTTTTAGATCTGGTTTCAACTTAACTTTGTGAAAGTTCTTTGTACATCCCCGTGAAGTTTTATTTTGTGGTGAAATTTTAGACACATGTTATGGGGCAGGCACCGGTGCTGTAGTAATGATACCACCAACTAATTGTAGGTTTAATGCAGCAAAGAGATCCCTTCCAAGTATAGCAGTACCCTCATTTACAATGTAAAAGTCACATTTTGCAGTATTCAATTCAAACTGTACGGTCACTGGCAAGCAACCAAGCACAGGGATTGGATCCTTTAAGTAACTGACCAGTCTCAGGGCAGGTGCAACAAGCGTATCTTTTGCAAAGTATTTCAAGAAAATATCCTTTGGTAGTATAGAAACAGCTGAACCTTTTCAAGCATCAGGTTAATGGCGTGCCCCTTGTCAGCAGAAGCCATTTTGACATTGACAGTGCATATAAACTTGTTGGGATATCCATACAATCTAATATAATCTTCAAAATAATAAAGTTTTTATTTTCCATTTACTATAATGCATACCCCTATCTTTGTTTTTAGATCAGTGAAGTCAAAACATGGGCACATACATGGCAACTCCCATTTTTATCTTTTCATTTGACCCTCTAATCAAACAGTAAATCTAGAAAATGTAAGCTTCTGAAAATTCAGACTACAATTCAGTTTAATGATGATCCCTGAGTCAACTATGCATGTGGGAGTTTCAGTTTAACAAAAGAGAAAGGAAGTCCTGTGTATTTAAGGAAGGAGAGTTCCTAAAACCAGTCTTGCTGTCTCATATTCACTTATACTGAAATGCCTTACTTTTAGCTTCCAAACTATGTAATAAGAACTCCTCCAACACACACACGGCACCAGCCTGAAGCTATAACTAGTATCTTCCTTCCTCTGCACAAATAATCATACTTTCATAAATTTTATAAAGCAGCACAATTCTGCAATTCTCATATTTTTGCAGTATTACAATTACAGTGTTGCCAACAAACATACTTGCCTGCCAGTAGCCACTGTTTGTGGATGTGGCATGTGTCACAAATACAGACCACATTCCATTTACTGTAAATGTGCCCTGTTTTTAGGCCAGTATTCACTAGCAGCTGCTTATTTAATCATAGAAGACGCATAGGATATACAAAATCACAAAACATACCAAAAATAAAAAAAAATTATGTTAAACAAAAGAAAGGAGCTATTTATACACTCAACTAGCTAATATACTTAGTAATCTTAGGTAGTATTCATTATATATATAGTATAACCAACTGTAAATACTTTCCAATGTTTTCTTCTCTGGCAGGTCACATTGAGTGAGTGTAACCTGTAGTTTTCCAGTAATAACCAGTAAGAGCTCTAGGTTGGAAGGTATGTATAAGTAATAGCAAAAATAAAGGCTCAAAAATGTCATTAGCTTGACCGAATTTAAAATATATGCAATTTCATTAACAGGTTTTTACAATAGTTAAGTATGCAAGCATTCAAATATAATAAACATGGTTTTATTTTACATTGCAAAAATAAGTATATTCAAGAAATATTTGCAGTTGCTATTTTATTTATTTTATTGAAAACATTTATAGTTTGCTTGAATTTATGTTTTATCTAGTCTTTTTGCAGAAATTTTAGTCTCTGAAATTGTATGTGCCTGTCTTTTACTAATTTTAATTCTAACACTATGATTTAACTATCATGACATCATTCATGCTTCACCATTTTTCTTTTACTTATATAATGCACAAACAGTGAATTTCCTAACATCTGTTAATATCATTCATACCCTCTCATTTTTACTGAGCAGAGAAAAGCCCCTCACATTAAAAGGGCACCTATTAGTTAAAATGCTATCCCCAACCAAAGGTGCGGGCTGGTATAACCCGCATTCTGGTTGGGGATAACAGAAGTTTTTTTTAAAAAAATGCCCCCGCCGGCGCTATGCTACTCGCACAGGGAGGGAGCTCCCGGTGCAAGCAGCCAAGTCCGCTCACTCGTATATGCATTACGCGTGTGACGTCACATGCATGTGCATAATGAAAAGCTGCCTCGATTAGGGACCACTTTTCATTATGTGCTTTTGAGTGAGCGGACATGGCTGCTCGACCGTTATTCATAAGTAGTGATGGGCGAATTTATTAGTCTGGGGCGAATTCATGGTGAATTACTGCGATTCGCGAAACGGCAGTAAAATTTCGCCTGGAGAATATTCACCGGCGTCTCGTTTTGGACACGGACGTCCGGCATCCAAAAATGGACGCCCGCGTCCCAAACAAGATGCGGCTGCGTTTCACGAATTGCTGCCCAGATTTGCCCATAACTATTCGTAAGGCAGTTTATACATAGTTATACATATAAATTTGCTCACCTTTTCCTAAAATGCTAAGTTTATATACATGTTAGTCAAAATAAACAAGTTTATACAATGCAAGCTTCCCACTATAAATGGGAAATCAGAGACAGTACCTCTCCAAGCACATTTCTGTTTTAAAAGGGAGTGCAATAAAAGTCAGATTGTTTGTACCTGGTCTAGTAACCCATTGACATTGATCATCAGGGAGCAGTTATTGACCTATTTAATAACACACATCATTATTATTGGACCCAGGGCAAACATTTTGACTTTTATAACACAACCTTAATAACATCTAGATGAAATATTCCGTGTGTACATCTTAATTACATGTATACATTACATTTATTCTCAAACTACAAGAAGTTGCCTAAAATGCAGAATTTTAAAAGAAACCACTCAAAAGAAGTATAAAATCACAAAACTTTTTTGTACATACAAACTATATGCATAGTGGAGTTATTGCATGAATCATAAAAATTGCTATAAAATATATTCAGGGGGTTCTTTCTCAGAGGATAAGTGTGTGAGTTTTTTTTTTATATGTGAGATTAACTCACAACTTGAATCTTTTATAATTTATGAAAAAAAATATAAAAAAACCTGAATCAGTGTAATTGGGGTGAAAAACTGTAATCACTCGAACTGATGGAGTTTAAACTCGAGCATCATGAAGATTACAAACATCTTCAAATTGACTTCTACATGCCCTCGACAGGTTTTAGCTGGAATATATTTAGATTCAAGCTATTTCCAGCTTTGGGGCATAACAAATATTGAAAAATTAAAAACAAAATTTTAGAGAGTTTTTTTAATCCAAAAATCTGAGTTTTTACTGAAAACTCCCTCGAAACTCGACCCTTGATAAGCAACTCCCTCAATGTCTGCATCTGCCTAAACAGAAATCTGCGTAAACCAATATACTTATTTCATGTAAAATTATTTTACCTGCAAAGAATGGAAATTCTGTTGTCTGTTAGAAATTCTTTTCTGCTTCTATGGTGGGATTCTATTTAATAATAGGGGTAATGTTTGGTCAAATACAATAGCCTTAGCAGTTAGACATTTGCTTTATACAAATGTACTTTCATTACAGATTTGTCATGATTACCTTTACCCTGCATCCCTGTCTGCTCTCTAGCAGCTCCGGTAGGGTCAGATACCCCAAGTTCTTTTTACAGTCATGTTTAGCAGGGCTAAATATAATAGGGGTAATGTTTGGTCTAATACAATAGCCTTAGCAGTTAGGCATTTGCTTTATACAAATGAACTTTCATTACATATTTGTTATGATTACCTTTACCCTGAATCCCTGTCTGCTCTCTAGCAGCTCCGGTAGGGTCAGGTACCCCATGTTCTTTTTACAGTCATGTTTAGCAGGGCTAAATATACAGTATGCATCAGTACAACCTTAAACATTGCAACTGAGAATAGAAGGAATGTAGAAAAGTTCCATCATGTACTTTGACTTTACTGTTGTATGTAATTTGTAATATTATAGAGATTTATCCATATAGTGTTGTGAAATTTAGATTCTGTAATTTACCACAGCCAGACAAACGGATGCAACCAAGGTCATCAGTGATTAAACAATTTATTCAGATTGTCCAGTCCAGAGACAGCAAATTATACAGACTTTCAAAATGTGCCCACAGGTTCTACTTCCTTCCTTCCTTCCTTCTCCTCCTTCTCTTCTCTTCTCTTCCCTCTCTCTCTCTGCTTTCCTTCTATTCTCATCTTCTCATCTTCTCATCTTCTCTGCTTTCCTTCTTATCCTTCAGCTAAAACCAGCACCATTTTTATACTGTTTCTATGCCATTGACCAAAACGGGGAATGGTTCTGATTAAACAGGTTTTAAGTTAGAGCAGCTAATTTCCTTTGATGCTCTTTTTACCATTAACAACCGTACAAACAGTTTCTCTTTGAAATGTAAACAACCCTCTCCAGATGGTTACTAGAGTTTGGTTCATAAAAACGCAGGATGGCTCCTACCTAACTAAGGATTAATTACAATTCTTTGAAGTAGGCAGGAACTAAGAAATGTGTAAATTAATGTGTACAACTGCCATTTTTAAATAAATGGTAGGCACCATATATTGGGAAACATATATCATATTCATATCTACATAGGTCTACATATATTACTAAATTTACATTTTGGCAATGCAGGCAGCAAAGCAGAGACTTAAAGGAACAGTTCAGGGAAAAATTAAAAACTGTGTAAATAGATAGGCTGTGCAAAATAAAAAATGTTTCTAATATAGTTAGTCATGGAAAAATGCAAACTATAAAAGTTGGAGTGAGTGGATGTCTAATATAATAGCCAGAATCCAACTTCCTGCTTTTCAGCTCTCTAAATCTGAGTTAGTCAGTGACTATAAGGGGGGCCACATGGGACATAACTGTTCAGTGAGTTTGCAATTGATCCTCAGCATTCAGCTCAGATTCAAAAGCAACAGTTATGACCCATGTGGCCCTCCCTCTAGTCACTGATTGGTTACTGCCTGGTAACCAGGGTAACCAGTCAGTGGTAAACAAGAGAGCTGAAAAGCAAGAAGTAGTGTCCTGTTCTCTTAGGTTAGACTTACAGTTACGCCAGCCTTTATACATTACATTTTTGCCTAACTAACTATATTGAAAACGTTGTATTTTGCACAGCCTATCTATTTACCCAGTTTTTACTTTTATACTGAACAATTCCTTTAATAATAGAGATACCAAAACAAGCTTTTGAAATCTGTCAAATTTTAGTGCCTAGGGCTTTCTGATATGAGGTTGGTGGCACATGTTATTTGGTAACAAAAGATGTGACTTATGTTAAAGAAATCAGTTGAAAAACAATTATCATCACAGAATGGGGAAATACATTGTAGTTTGCTTTGAGCACTATCAATAAGGTACATCTTAAGAAGATGAAGAAAGGTTATGAGAGAGGTATCAGCCTGCATACAGAATATATATGTAAAATCATAACTGACATGTAACACTGCTTGGTCAAAGGATTCGTGTTTGCTAGTACACACTGCATACTATATATAGCATTTCAACCTCTGGTCTAAACAGGCTTGTCACTTTTATAATCAGAAATTACATTTAAGATGGCATTCAACTGTATTTCATGTCTTAAAGGAACAGGAGGAATAATAATTATAGAGTAACAGCTGACTTTAAGCACAAAAAGCTTCCCAACTCTTTGCTTCTGCAGTCTTTTAAGCATTAGACTACTCACTAAGAAAGACTCTGCAAATGCCATTATAACTGACAGTACAGAAACAAAATTAACTAACAAAGCAATCAGTCATGCAGTAAATATGATTGTAACTTACTTGAAGGTGTGGATATGAATTATTTTCTTTCTTTTAGAGGAAGTGTTAAATAGATATATTACCTGATAACTACTGTCTCAAAAATGTTGCTGTACCAACACATTAATTTAATAGTGTAACAGGTATGTTTTACAGTTATAACTTTCTTAAACCAATAAAAACAGTAACAGAATTGAACAAAATGGCTATTACATTTAAAGTGCCAAATATTTATGCTATAGAAATGTAGCCTAAAATTCTAAATAATTTTCCATTGAATAGCTATTTCATATGGACAAAAACAAGAGATCCTCTGCACTCAACCCATAATCAATATATTAAGGACATTGAAATATTTTGTGCCTTAAGCTACTTAAAATGCCTTACCCTTGAAACAATACAGGGAGTGTGTTTGTCCATATATTGCAGCGTATATTTAAGATGGCCAACTACGTCAAAGTCATCCCCGGTATGACCAGTCCTACACTCAACTTTGATTGGATTCTTTAAGAATTCAATTGCTTCATTATACATTTTACACAGGAACCAAATTTTACCTGCAACCTACTTGTTGCTTTCAAGGTTAAAACTCCCATATATCAGCCACCACTGGAATCACCTGACTAAAGCTGGAAAGGGTGGGAGCTACAACATGGAGCTGCTCCTGCATAAACTATAAGCTATTCCATATGGGCTACATGATTGCTGATTAAATGTTGCTAATGATTATTCAGTTAAATGTATTGATAAGAAAATACTGGCTTTTCAAGTGCTAATTATGTCACTATGTCTCTAAACACACCAGGAAACAAAAATATGTTGAATGAATTAAAATTTTAGGAAAGGTAACATTTTTGATTTCTGTGCTTTAGCATAGCAATATCTGTTTTATGTGTTAGTATTCTAAATTATTGATGGTTGTGTCTATTTTCAATATGAAACACAAAAACTAGCATCTGTAAAATTTTTTTTTTGCAGACAAGGGCTTATCAAGGGTATTTATCCTATTGCAGATAGACAAGCTAATCTTTAACAATATCATTCTGCCCATTGTACTGTGAACATTAAAAATTAACATTGATGGTGATATCTAGCACACTGGAGCTTCCCTAAAATTATTATTAAAAAATCTAGGCATGCCTTTAGCCACAATGTCCTTTATATGGCAAGGCACTATAGCAATATCACCCAAATGGTGATTCTGTATTATACAGTAGATGCTTTAAAATCCTAACTAAATGTGGCTGACTTATGAATACCACAGTTCCTATCATCTACTTAGAAGAGCCTTGACATGTGTAATTTGTTTTGGTAATGACTTTAAGAGTGAAACATTACCAGTGATGTTGCCCAGAACAACCAATCAGCAATTAGATTTCAACAGTTAGAAAACATAAGTAAAGATTTGATTTGTTGCTATGAACAACATCACCAGTACTGTTTTACACAGCATGATATATAGACCTCTAAGTCACAATGTTCAACCTCAATAATGCATGCTGGTCTATCATCCTTTTTGTGGATCTTTTTTTGTTTATCTTCATTTCATTTTTATTTTGTTTTGCTTTCAGTTGACATGTGGTCAGTGGGGTGCATCATGGGAGAAATGATAAAAGGTGCTGTGTTGTTCCCTGGCACTGATCGTATCCTTACCATCTTATTGATATCTGCCTACTTGTTCACTTATTTGTCTTGTAGCTTAAACAGAAGTGCATTACACAGTAAAATGACCCATGCATGCATTTAGTCTTATTTATTTTTTATAGTTTATTCACTCTCTGCAATACAGTCCCCAACACTGTCATGCTCTCTTTCTATTGAAAGCCTCTAAAGCTACTTAATATTGTACAGTATTGAACAGTTAAAAAAAATGTACTTGTACATTGTGTACAAGTTTGTTTAGAATGCGAAACAATACTTATACATTTGTTCGCTCGTTAAATTTAGAGGAAATCCCTGCTAAATGTTATATGTTTCATAAAGGCATTTGTGATTGCTTTTACTCTATTTGAAGAAAATGCATGTAGTATACAACTGTAAGATACTGTTTAAAGGATTCAACTTATGAACTAATCCCATGCTCCAGAGTTCTTGTTTTTGTGGAAGTAGTAGAAAGCCTTGCACATGATGTGCATAGCATACCCTTTACACACTGTTTGGGGTCAGCAATAACACATCATTTCAGCTTACTCTCACCCATAAGTTTGGTGTTGTATAAAGGTCACTAGCCTCATTTCCATTTTAAACAATTCTCTTTAACGTAGAGATGAAAACTCATTATGGGTGGGTACCTTTACCTGTAAAAAAACTGAAATTGCTTACAACTTTGTAAACTAGCATGTTACTGTTAACAGCTATACTGTAAATACCCACAGGACTGTATTGTTTACAATTACTGCATACTTAATAGTTTTATTCATCACCTAATGTTAGAGCAGATACATTTCTAGTTGTCCATGTTAACACGGATTACTCTATTATTTCCTACTATTAATATAGCCACCGCTCTATTTTATTTAAGCATTTGGTATCTGATATCACTGATGATTAAAAAGAATAAGACTAATAGACTTAATTTTTTTTATGGAATGTACAAGTTTCATTTTGTATCACATTCATTTAAGCTTCCATTGTTTGACTCTTGCAAGCAATGTACTACATTCACGTACAGCAGTTTTGTATCATAAATTTTGGTCTAACATTTTTATGAATAATGTGCTGAGGAAAAAATCATACTTTTATTACCTTCATTTGACCAAAATGTTTTCATTAAATTATTATTAATGGATGTATTTGTCACAGAACCAAACTTGCGGAGACATAATATTTGTGCATAAGCCAGGTAGGCTCTGTTAAATGAAGTATTTAGTTATTTTTTAGTTATTATACACAATAGGTCAATTAAAAATAAAGGAACCACACCTCTGATCTAATATGAACAGTATCCCCTCCATAATCCAATAAAGAATGGGGTGGTGCTCCATGGGATTTTCAAAAACACTAGTAAAAAGGAGAAAAAGAAACAAAGATCCAACTAATGGCACTCAGTTCAATAAATATTTTAATATTTAAAAATGTATTGAACTGAGTGCTTTTAGTTGTATCTTTGTTTCCCTTTCACTTTTTTGAGTTAAATACACAACAGGTTAACAGAAAATGTTTGTTTTTACTTTCAATACATAGACAGTGAATGGATACAATTAAGGTACATTTGGTTATCTTAACCATTAGCTAAATTAAACTACACCATTCAGTTGGGCTTATCATCCAAACAACCTGATCTCTGATAGCAAGTAAACAGAAGCTATTGATGCACCATGCCTGTGCCTCATTAGATTAAAATCTTCAGTCTAGGCAAGTCAACCAAGATCCTATAAGATTGCTGGATGATCTGTTAATACTATCCCCAAGTTGACATACATTATTGTATTATCTGCAAGAAAAGGTCATTTGACTGTAAGCTCTATGGAGCAGGGACCTCCTTCCCACTATGTCTCTTACCACATAGCACTTAACCTCTTTGTCCTGATTGATATGATTCTGTATATATTTATTATGTGACTTGTCTACACATGTATACTTTTATATATATTGTACTGCACTGTACAGCGATGCGGCTCATTAACAGCGCTTTACAAATAAAGTTATACATACATACATATAATAGAAGGTATATACATGCCTCATGCTATACATACTGTATAACAATGCCTTAAAACCAACAATGAGAGGCCTTTTCCTGTATGACCTCTGGCCAACTGTGGATCCAGATAGAGCCAAGCAATTTATTTAATTCCTGTGTTTTATATAACACCAACACATTACTGTAGGACTTTAAAAAGATTATGTATTCAACCTAGTGGAGCTTACAGTGTAATGGCCACACTTTCATAAACACTATGGTCCATTTTATAAGTGACAAATTAACCTATCTGGAAGGAAACATATACAAATGCCTTTCAGATAGAGCCCGGGTCACAACTGAACTCAAGACCCCAGTGGTGGAAGGCAGAAACGCTACCCACTGAGCCACCCTTAGCAATATCAATCAAAACTTATTAGGTCTTTTCAGTGCAGGATGAGAATACAGATGGGGGAAAGGACCAAAATAATATAACCAGAAAAGTTGGGATAAGCAGGGCCAAAAATTCCCTCTGAAGTCAAGAAATGTGTGAAAGGACTTTTAGAAAATTCAGATGAGTGTTCTAAATCCCATTGAAATAGTTAGCTGGAAAGGTTATAAACCAGGCAATGCCATTTCCAATAGTGGTTCTTCATCTTTTATTTGTTTTTTTACACAGTCCATGTATATACATAAAATATTCATATTCTGTTGCAGAGATCTTGTGGTGTGTATAAAAATGCTTGTAGTATATCAGTCAGTTATACAGCTTTCAGTGTTTCTACAGTGACTATTATAAAATATAAAATATGGATAATGTAGGTATAGTGTTGTTAGATATATACTATACATTTTGTGCAATAATTGTGAAGTGATATAAAACATCAGTGCTGTTACTGCCAAGCTGTGACAAGTATAAACTTGCTATATTATTAATGCTGCGCTGTCTGCTATAAAATTTATAGTTATCATTTACAGTATACAGAGCCACTGAGTGGCTACTATCAAGAGGGAAATGCTCATAAAATGCTTTTTTAGAGTTTATATATTCCTGTTTGAATCATGTTTAGAAGTAAGTCATACTTTTAAGAAAACACACAAATGTTATATTCACTCTCAGAATTGAATTTCTATATATACCATATTGGCATGTGGTTTACTTGACTTTTATATATTAAAACAAATTCTATTATACAGTATATATATATATATATATATATATATATATATATAGATAGATAGATAGATAAACTGCTGGTGTCCGCACTCAATTTGTAATGAAGTCGAGGTGCATGATCAAGGTTCCATTATGTAGGATCAGCACTCTCTTTGTTAAAGTGAATGAAGTGTTTCTTTATTCAATGACACAGCATATATCCGACGTTTCGGTCCCACCTGGGAAACGTCGGATATATGCTGTGTCATTGAATAAAGAAACACTTCATTCACTTTAACAAAGAGAGTGCTGATCCTTTTGAATCTATATATATATATATATATATATATATATATATATATTATCAATACAATACCTTCATTTCACTATTGTATAGGGGTTAATTTTGCATTGTCTACACACAAACTGAGCCTCCGTTTGTGCATGGTACACTACCAAATGAGTTAGTTAGTTAGTTTGGGTATCAGCCACAACAAATGGAACATTACAAAGGTGATCATGCAGTATATCAATGAAGGTTTTCATTCATCCAGGTCATTGTATATCCTGTAGAGGTAAATCTAGACCAACTAGACTTGCCGGGTAATCTTTGAAGACAATTCACTACTCATCCAAGCCGCAGTTGAACAGCAGAAGCTGCTTGGATGAGTCTTCAATGATTACTCAATAAGTCCAGTTGCTCTAGATTTACATCCACTAGATGTGACCATGCAGTGTATAACCCCCCTTTATTTAATCTTTTAAAAGTTAGAGGTAATAGCATCATCTTATAAAAATCTGATTTTGTCATTGTTTCAGCTTTATTAACGCACTAATACAGAAAGACACTTGCATCCGTAAGTGCTGTAGCTCCAATGTGCGCTTCAAGTGTGTTCCGATAAAATATGTACATGCACATATATTGATGCATGTAATTGTGCCAACTGTAGCAGCAGTAGTTCCAGGGTCCTAGTTGTTACTTTCAGCAAGCGAACTGTAATTAACAATGTTAATAACACTGTCTGCCAATAGTGACTCCTCTATCCATATTATTGCATTAGTGCAATTTCTATAGAAAGAGTTTAGCATGCATCCTCAATTGTGCTGGCATACTGGGAAAAGTTGCTTTAGATTGAAAACATGGCAATATGTGTCCAAAAATATTAACCAATTGATTTTAAACAGGTGATTGATTGATAACTATTGATAACTATTGGTCACTGCTCCTAGGCAAACTTAGTTCCTTTCTTTGCATATAGGATGTATATGTGTCTTCTATTACATGCACAAACAAGGCTAGTGAATATCTAATGTCATTGTAATCTGCATTTCACTTCATTTTGGATTTTAATTATGTTTGATTGTTAACTAGAATTGCCTGAAATTATTATTATTGTTAATAATAATAATAATAATAATAATAATAATAATAATATTGTTATTTTTATTATCACATTTTGAGAAAGTAGCAAAATATTCAACAGGGAAGTACAGTAAATGGGAGTATACAGTGAACAAATAGATTACATATAAAAATACGACCAATAACTGCTGCAAAGTGCAAAGGGAGCCCTGTTGAAAAAGTTTACAATCCATTGCATAGATAAGCAAGTTATTTGATATTAGATGAGAAAACAGTTAATTGAAACATAACCAATTAATATATGTTTGTCTTACTTTATCTGCTATTGACAACAAAAGTACACGATAAGTATTAAAAACACAGTGTATAAAAACACAGTCTATAGCATAGATATACAGTATATTACCTAGTGATGGTTCAATGTTTAATTTTCTTTTGTGACTTATATGCTTGTTGGTTGTACTTAATGAGTAAACTGATTAACACAATATAATACAATTTAATAATTAAAAATGAAATAGGATTCTGGAATTTCCTTAATACTGATGTGTGCTCAGATATTGACCAGTGGAACAAAGTGATAGAACAGCTGGGAACACCGTGTCCAGAGTTTATGAAAAAGCTACAACCAACAGTACGGAACTATGTGGAGAATCGACCTAAATATGCTGGGCTCACATTTCCCAAGCTATTTCCTGATTCCCTCTTTCCAGCAGATTCAGAGCATAATAAACTCAAAGGTATGGGTTTTTTTAAGATGAAAAATAAGGAAGAACTGACAATAGAATATTGCAAAAACCCTCACACCTTCACATATGCTCACGTAGTTGTTAAAAAGGCAGTGCATACTTGGTGGTGGCCCCTTGGAATGTGTGTAACTTCTATCATAGGGAATGTGTTTGTGCAGGAATTTACTGTGCAAAGTAGATCTGAATAAGTAATGTGATGAACCAAGGCAAAGACTTTATTTAGCACCTTTCGGAGGGATGGCAAGGTACAGACTTGAGCACTGTCAGTCTGTTAGCCTACATTTCATTACTCACATACCTAAATGGTGCATTATTGCTCAGGGTCCTACCCCCAAACACTGTCTCCTCATAGGAACACAGAGCACAGACTGCCTGTTCCACTGGCCTGGCTACATTTCACCTCTGAAGTGAGGTGGTACCAAACCTCCTAACGTCTAACAGGTTAATAGCCTCTCACCTGGTCTGGCTAACAAGTTTGTCTTGCTACAGTATGTTGTCGATGTTATCAGGTCAAAGAAAATGTTCCTGGCTGGTACTCCTGTAGGGGAATTCTCCTACAAGCCAACCTTAAGGGTGGTACCACTGGCTAGATGAAGTGAATATTGCCTTAATTATTGACTAAAAACAACTTTATAATTTATCTCTTAAGTGTGTGTATGTGCGAAAATAATGATTCAGTACATACTGTAAATAGACATATTAGCATATGTCTGGTGTTCTTTCAGACAGCCCAGTTTTTGGAGGGACTGTCCCTCTTCAGACCCAACCCAACAATCTAATCTAACACTAAATAATTATTTCTTTGCTGTTTTTATTGTTTTAGCCAGTCAAGCAAGAGATCTTTTATCAAAGATGCTTGTCATTGATCCAGCCAAGAGAATATCAGTTGATGAAGCACTACAGCATCCGTATATCAATGTCTGGTATGACCCTTCAGAAGTTGATGCGGTAAGGCTCTAAAAAATTGTTTACATAATTTTTTATTTAAAAATTAATGACAATGAAGACAATGGATGAAAATGACAGATAAACTGGTATCAATAACACAAACTAAATGGCATCTAATTGATCGCTTTTTCCTGAATACCGATGCTGTTCTTGGATGGTACATATAAATATATATATATATATATATATATGTTATACATTTATCTATGCAGAATAAAATGGGGCCACAGTATTTTTTGCTGATATTTTTCTCTAAACCTGATGATCCTTACCCTATTTGGAGTAGAGAGTAACCTATCCCACTGCTATACTTCAGTGTTGCAAAACTGTGAAGGTTTTCATTCATCCAGGTCATGGCATATCTAGTAAAAGTAAATTCAGAGCAACTTCAATGATTACTCAGCAAGTCCAGTTGCTCTATATTTACTTCTACTAGATGTGTTAATAAAACTCTAAACATAATAACAGTTGTTTGATTTTTTAGGCAATAATTTTGCCAGTAAAAGTTGGGTGGTATAATGGGAAATATACATTAATATGTTGTAGCTAGGATGAGTTATTTTTTCAGTAACTACTGACTTGTGACTTATATATATGAATACTCATATTTAAATATCTATTTGATCTTTTTAGTATTAATGAGAATATTGTAAGGAAAACCCTCTCCAGGAAAATGGTTTTGTGTTTCATAATATCATGAACATTTTTTACCAATATTCCAGATTTATTGCAGATTTTGCAGAACATTTTTCTAGTAAATTAGCTCTTGCATTATTTATCTGATTCTTGTTTACGTCTTACTAGAGACCCATGCACGCTGTAGACTTTGATGCAATAGTGATCTGATTGGGATTGACCCTAGTCAATTTGGTAAAATATGTTTGCAGCTATCTAAACAATATTTATTTACTTTACATATGTACATTCTCTGCTGTAATTTACAGTATTTACTGGAAAGTAAATTACTATTTAATAAATATTCTCTTGTAAAGCACATATAGGGGCCTATGCTGTATAAAACATTGGAGAAAAACATCACCGGTGATGTTGCCCATAGCAAAGAATCAGATCTTTTGTTTTCTAACTTGTAGGTGACAGCTGCAATCTAATTGCTGGTTGTTACATATAGTTAAATTTAAATTGGGTTGAAAAAAGACAGAGTCCATCAAGTTCAACCCCTCCAAATTAAAAACCCAGCAGACACACTCACACATCTCCACTCTTTCACACAAACCATATATGCCCATAGCTATACTAACTGTAGAGTTTAGTATCAAAATAGCATCCAAGCCCCTCTTAAAAACATCAAAAGAATCAGCCATCACAACATCACCCGGCAGTGCATTCCACAACCTCACCGTCCTGACTGTGAAGAACCACCTACGCTGCTTCAAATGAAAGTCCTTTTCTTCTAGTCTGAAGGGGTGGCCTCTGGTGCGGTGATCCTCTTTATGGGTAAAAAGGTCCCCTGATAATGTCCTCGAATATATTTGTAAAGTGTGTTGTAAAGTGTAATCATGTCCCCTCACAAGCGCCTTTTTTCCAGAGAAAACAACCCCAACCTGGACAGTCTCCCCTCATAATTTAAGTCTTCCATCCCTCTAACCAGTTTAGTTGCACATCTCTGCACATCTCTTGTTGCTATAGGCAACATTGTAATGGTTTTCCCCTGTGTTTTACACAGCTTTATAAATATCCCCCATAGAGTTTTCCTTCTCCTTTTCAATTTGTATTTAAAGAAGTTAAATATGCACATTAGCAAGGGGTACTATATCTCTTCCTTTGCAGAATTAAGTCAGACTTGTATTCCTACTGCCTTTGAATTTTGCTGTACATTAGCTGTCAATTAAAAATTATTTAGTTAAGCTAAAGATGGCAGCTGTAATTCGGATACTGCAACATTTAAAGGCTTTGTACTGGGGAATGTATAATTATGATTATCATTATGAATATGTAACAGTTGACCTCTTAGGGATGCTAAGCCTGCTGATATTTTAAAAATTGTCCGTCTATGTGTAACTGTAATTTGTATAATATCTACATACATAATAGTGTACACACAGCTTGTGCAGACTGGGCTGGTGTGATTATATCATATCACTTCAATGGTGTGCATTACAACACCCTAACAAGGAAGGCATAGATTTGAAAGCTGTTTTCCTAGATTTTTATAAAGGGCATACCATCCATCTTTTTCCAGAAAAACCTTACCCTCATACCTGTTCAGACTTAGCATTGAGCATTTTGTGTTCCAGGAATGTCTTTTGCTGTCTCTGTGAAGGGTAATCAAGTGATGGTACAGAGCTCCAGGGTTGTCCAGGTCCTGCTGTTTCCCATAATGTTAGATCACAGTATAAGTGGTATTTTATTCTATAAACTGGTCATATAACGTCAGTTTTTAAAAGCCTTTTAAATAAGTAGTATGGCATCTCAATCCTTCATTGATAGACTCATTGATAGAATCATCAATTGATCAACCATCATTGATGGAATGTTGGTAAAACATGCAGCAAATACTAAACAAAACACAGGAAAGTTGAATCAAGATTTAATTCAAGTAGCATAGTTTACTATTAAACAGCTATTGCTGTTTAGCACAACTTACCAGAGAAGCCTTACCAGAGACAAGCAGTATGATGCCTTTCATTCAAGAGTACACAATATAAATATAAATGAAGATATGCAAATGTGTTCTGTGCACACAATAATCTGTGTACTCATGCTGTAATGTGCTGTCTATTTAACAACCCAATGAATAGTAGAAAAACATTTCCATGCTAGTGTAGTTTACATATTGCATGTTGAAACAGCAATTGTAACTGCTTTCTGTAAATATCTCTGTATACATGCTTAGCCAGTGGACATTTCTGTTTAGATAAAAGGTCATCCCTTCCTGCCTATGAATGACTGGATGTGTCAGTATGGAGAATTTAGTAAGGAAAAACTGTAAATTAAGAACAGAAGTTTTCTGTGCATCCACAAATAAAATAACAGTACATTTGACATTGTCAGGAGATAAACTTATGCTGTAACATGTCTAGAGTATCCTAAAGTAATGCTTTCAGGATGATGCAAATACACAGAAGCACAGATTATAAAATATAGATAAGAAATCAACACAGAAATACATCCAAGAGCCCAAGGACACCTTCAAATAAATAGCTGTTTTGCGAACCACAATTTTTGATGTGTACATAAATTATCCAAAAATGCTTCATCAACCCTTTAATTAGATGTCCCATGCGGCTATGATGGAATTATTTGTATATGCAGACCTAATGCACCCAAGGACCAGTGCCTGGAGCGGGAGTGTGAAGGGGCTGTCCTTGGGTGCCTACTGTATATAACAAATAAACAATTAAAAAAATGTTTAATTCTCTCCAGCTGCCTCCAGAGACTTGTGTAATGTCTGGAGTCTAAGGGGTAGATTCATCAAAGAGTGAAGTTAAGAGTGAAGTTCTGCCACTAGAGGGAAATTCCACAGCTCTCAATTAATTTCTATGGGATTTTTAAATGCGTATTCATCAAAGGGTGAACTTTCACTTCACCCATTGATGAATACGCATTTAAAAATCCCGTAGAAATTAATTGAGAGCTGTGGAATTTCCCTCTAGTGGCGGAACTTCACTCTTTGATGAATCTACCCCTAAGGGTTGAGGAGTATGAAGCACATGTTTTCATGTCACAAGAAAAAATGACAGCCGTGAAATCACTTCTGCAAACTCGGAGCGCACTAAGGTCCAGTTGCCAAGGGTAGCACCACACTGAAATACATTGCTGCCGAAAATTTGAGGTTACTCCTTAGATATACAGACTAACATGGAAAATAATAGTATGAACATATCAAGAGATACAGATGAAGCCACTTTGGATTGTGTGTAGTGATGGGCGAATCTCCCCAGTTTCGCTTTGCCGAAAAATTTGCACGATTTTGACGTTTGTCTCGTCAACCGCGACGCGTCGTTTTTGACGTGCGTCGCGACTCGTTTCTTTTGGCAAATTTTCGCCAGGCGGAATTTGGCTGGCGTTTCGCGGGAATTCGCCGCGAATTCGCCCCTGGCGAATAAATTCGCCCATCACTTATTGTATGTTTGACACAGAATAACTAAACTCAGACTTCACACTTGTTTCATTTAACACAGAAAATTATGTCACAGCATCCCATCTAATTAAAGTGTTCATCATTGTGAACAATGGTGCTTTGGTATACTAATGAAAAGATTAAATGCATTAAATGAGTTTAGATAACTTTAGATAACACAGTTTCTTCAATTAGCCCTGAGTCATGACGCATTTAACACACAAATCCAAGTGGCTGCACCTGTATCATTGCAACATCTAAATAGCACAGCTTTTGTTATAGGATAACAGTTAATTCTTGACTTATGATACAATTCGGCATGTGCTGTTTCATTGCACCAGGAGGCAAGTTTAAAGAACTCTACTGAGCAGTTTTTTTATAATAACTGAGTCCTAAAAATTAAATCTGATTAAAGAGACTACTACATATTGAATCAAGAAGAATTTCCAGCAGTCTTTTTTCCTTTTTTGCAACAGAGTGCAAACAACTGTCTGGATCATTGTTTCCTTTTCCAGGAGGAAGGATTCAAACCATTATGTTCTGTGAGCTGGACAAGTGCAGAAAATATATTGTTGAAAAGACAATGGATTAGTTTCTTTTTTAAAAAAAATGTAATCTTCTGAAATGTGCAGGAACCTAATGCACCCAAAAAGACAGTACCATGTAATGTAATTAGCCATTTTGGGTAGAGAATTCTATTTTCTCTTTAGCCCTGACAATAAGGAAAACTTGCCAGTACCCTTCATAAGATCAGACTTTGTCAAAATCTTTACCTGCACAGTTTAATTTCTCAATTAGTTTATCTGCACGGAGAGTATCAAATTTTGCTCATTTAGTTTTAGAAACCATTTCAGAAATGGACTATTAGAAGTAATAATCAGGCTAGTTCACTCACTTTTTGATTCCTCAGTTAACCCTAGATATAGAATTTTCTTGGCCTCATCTAAAACAAGTCTTTGGGCTTCTGGAACACTATAGGGTTTAAGATGAACACACACCTGCTTTTTTTTGTAACTTAGATTTTATTGGATACAATCAAATTCACTTCTGTTACATGTGTAAAACATTATTTTGTGTGTCCCTTTCGTAATTCACAGTGAAGCATTATACAGTGTGATTTGTTATCCATTTTTCCAGTATCATTGCATAATATACAATCAAATAAACAGAAAGAAAAGTTTAAACATAAAACTAACTTGTCTACCTTTATTTATTCTTACAAGTTTTCTATTGAGGAATCCTTGTCCACCCAATCGGTTAGGTCTTGATCTGGTTGGGTCTTGATCTGGCAAGCAGCTTAAATTATAGAGTCGTCCATTTTCTATTTGTATCCACTTTGTTAAGAAATTATTATAGTTCGACCGGTTTTCCTAAGAGTTCGTATGAGGCCCATATAGCTGTGAATTTAGGGGTTCTATTTTGAATAAGGGTAATCATACCATTGAAGTTCATATTTGCAACTAGTTTCCTACGGATTTCCGAGATTGAAGGAATAATTGATGATTTCCATTTGGCTGCTAGTAGAGTACGAGCCGCCTTTAATATGTGGTTAACCAACTTCTGGGAAGTACTTGAAATTTCCTTTATGGGCTTACCTAACAAATAAGTCATCGGGTTTTTATCCATCTGGTTGCAAGTGACTTTCATTATCAATCTTTGGACTTCCTCCCAGAACCCAGTGATCATTAGGCATTCCCATAATAGGTGGTATAATGATCCTGTGTTGGGGCAGCCCCTCCAACACTGATCTAAAATAGCTTGGTTAATTTTGTTTAATTTTTGAGGGGTCATATACCAAAGCATCATTACTTT
>CM044431.1:91337175-91351836 GCA_024363595.1 Xenopus borealis
GGGAGGCCTAGGGGTTCCCGACCTCAGGAAATACTATGAAGCTGCACAGTTGAGACAACTTTTAGCTTGGTCAAATTACACCCCTAATACATCTTGGGGTCATATCGAGAACTCCATGATTAAAGGTCAACTGAATGCCTACATCTGGGACATAAACGCACCCAAAAGCCTACCTCCAAACGCTTTAGCAGCAACGAGACTTACCTACTCTATCTGGCTGAAAACCAGACACAAACATAATTTGATTTCAGCCAAATCACCAATGACCGCATACTTGAATAATGCAGCATTTCCTCCAGGAACTAATCCAACATTTTGTACCAGATGGTCCAAAACACAACTCTTCACAATAAAAGACCTTATACACCCACAAACAAAACTAATATTACCATTTCAAACAATAAAAGAACTACAACCAACAGGCGACATAAAATTGTTTCGAATATTTCCAAGTTCGTCATTTTGCAACCTCCTATGTCGCATATATCAAAGCAAACCCTCCTAAGGAATTCGAAATCATAGCGGCTCAAGGGCTCCCACAAAAGAGACTTATCACTAAAATACATAATATACTATCAACTCCCACAAACTCAACTCAGCCTAGACATAATTATATGGCTAAATGGGACCAAGCACTACAGCAACCACTACAGGACAAAGATTGGCGCCTGATCTGGGACAATGCAAAACATATGACCACATGTGTACGGCAAAAGGAGCACATATACAAAATATTGACTTGTTGGTACTACACCCCGGAGAAACTGCATAAATTATTCCCACAGCACTCACCCCTATGTTGGAGAAACTGTGGAGCTCATGGAACCATACTTCATATTTTCTGGGACTGCCCTGTAATACAGCCATTATGGACCACCATAACAAACCTACTGAGGCAACTGCTAAATTGCTCACTACCTCTAGATCCCACCATTCTTCTGCTGGGGAAACCTATACCAAAACTCAACAAATGGGGCCAAGCCATGGCTAACCAAATACTTACAGCTACACGCCTGGCCATATCATCGCATTGGAAAACCCCCACACCACCAACAAAAACCGAAATAATCAACAGGATAAATGCAAACAAAAAATTTGAGGAAGGTATTGCTTATCTCTCAAACACAATGGACAAACACAGGAAAATATGGGACATATGGGAACTGAGAGGTCCTGACACTAATAGTACACCGAGATTCCACCACCCACCTACAAGTTAAGCTGAATAGCCTAAGATCTACAACCATGGCCTTAGAAATGTAACGTGAGCCATACCTCATAAATAAACTTAATAATAGAAAGAAAGTTATTATATGTCTGAGTTGGACTTGGCTCGCCTCACACTCAGATACACCCACGGATAGGGTCAAAGGGTGTGGGGAGGGCTCAGGCCAACACTTAAGTTATGTAAATGTCTAAAGCTTATACTACTAAACTGTATAAAACTCAACATTCAGAGCTTTGTAATGTCCAATATGATGTTTGAAAAATTAATAAAAATTTTAAGTTACAAAAAAAAAAAAAAGTCTTGGAGTAAAGTTGTTGAGGTCGTCGTTGTAGGGGTTGGGTTGTCTGCTAAGTTAACACACCTGCTTTTACTTTGTGCTTTCACTTCAGATATCCCATTCTGTGTTTCAAGATAAGACTTAACTGCATAAAGTCATTTTCTGTCCTTCCATTGTTTAATTTAATGCACATGATACATTTTCTCAGGTTTTCTTCTTCCTGACTGCTAAAACAGTTTACCTCATCCACTTTCTAAGTTACCTCATATAATCACTGCCAATTAGCAAGGTATTTGCTTTCTACAGTGGACATTAAAGAGAATGTAAAGACAAAAAAATAAAATTCCATTTTTACTTTCTTTAATGAAAAAGAAATCTTTCTCTAATATACTTCAATAAAAAATGTCTACCATTTGTATAAGAAACCTGACTGTATGCAGTGAAATTATCCCTTCATTTACTGCTGGGGATAGGAATTGTCAGATGGTCCCCAACTGCTGGGCAGGGAAACAGACAAAGTTTCAAGCAGCAGGGGGGAGCCCCCACCTTACTTCCCAGAACTCCAGCAGCTTTGTTTCCATGTAAAACAGTCAGTGACTATGTAGAGATTTGTATCCACAGACCCAGTGCAGTCTGTATATTCTGATTATTAATCAGTCTTGCTGTATTGGCTTCTATGACAGATATTATTTGACTTCTGCTGTTTTGATCATTTATGACAATCCCTAAGCTTAACCCTTCCAACTGAAGCCCAGACCACATTGAGCATGTGCGAGTCTTGATATTCCAGAGATGTCTAACAAAGTTACAAAAAGACAGCCCCCTGTGCCAACTTTGAAAGCATAAATCATTTGTCTTATTAGGCTTCTGGCGCAGTAAGTTCATGTTTATATTTAGTATACAAAATACAGTATTGCTAACATTAGTCTATTTTAGACTTTAGTTGCCCTTTAACACAGGGTCCTCAGGGTTAAAGGTACAGACATTAGCCATCTGATTACACACCATACTCTGGGCTCCCTGCACTTGCTGTTATTTTATTGAAATGGAAGAGGCCTTCATTACTTCTATAATAGCAAGCATCAAATAAGGTAGCACAGAGTTCCAGTTTTTTCCACCGTTTTCAGCAACATTTTCTACTCACTAAAGTTAGGATATATCGTTTTTTTATCCTTATTGGTTCTTCGTAACTTATGAAATCATAAGAGATTTACATCTACTGTATGGCAGAGTAACACTGTGTCTTTGCACTAAGAGGCAAAACTAAAGCCAGTTGCATTTTCCTTTCTTTAAGCAGGGTGCCAGCCAGACTGAGAACTAAAACATTTTTCTTAAATATGGCACCTGGCACCTTGTTTTATTATTAAATACTTTTCAAGTGTGTATATTTGCAAAAATGGGATTTAGGTTACATGGTTATGGTCATAAAATTGCCAAGTAACCATTCCACACCAAGGTACAGTAAACTCCATGTGGTGGTCCTAACTATTTACCTCAAGCCATATTGAAGAAATTGTATTCCATGCCTCTAATCAATCTCTTCGACTTTGACTATTTGGCAGCTTAAATTGTCATTTTAGCCTATGAGGGACCTCACAGAACTTGAGAAATTGAAGGATTATGGTGAAAATCATTCAAATCATTCGATCAAATCAAACGATTCGAACGATTTTCATTCGATCGAAAATGGCCATATTTGATCAAAAATGACCCCCCCAAAAAAAGTCGAGGGTCGAATTTTGAAGTATTTTCCACTTCGAAATTCGACCCTTAGTAAATCAGCCCCTTAAAGTTACCTATTGGTCATGTTGATCGTTCCTGAGATGTCTGTTTTTGTAAGTAATTGATAGTTGAAGTTCCTACACCTGACTGTTTTTCCAACCTGACTATCCTTTCTCAGACTGTCAGATAGGTCCTCTGCTGCACAAGCATGGCAGCCCCCTCATAGAGAAACATGGGGAATCAGATAGGCAATGTAAAAGCATCGGGCAAATTCTTTAAGGCAAAACTATGTAAGGTAGCATGGAACGCATGGAACGCCTATATTAAGATAGATGTAAAAAAGTACAAGTTTTGGTGTCAGTATCTTTTTAAAGAGTTTGTAAAGTACAAGAGTGTAAATTATTGCATGCACAAAACTCTGTTGCCCCATGAATTTCTTAATAGATACAGTAATTTACAAACACTAAGCAGAAACACACACACAAGGGAGCTACCATTATATTTATACATATTTTCAACCATTTACTGTATTAGTCTGGAATACAAACATGGCACTACAAAAGCATTTCAGTCCATTTGTATCTTATTCCATATCATGTAAATCTTAAATTAGGCAAATATTTTATGTTTCATATAAAGTGAGCTTTACATGCTAGTTAACAGCAAGAGATGGTGTCTGGTCTTTTAATTTTTTTTATTTTTATAATTATTTGAGTTTAACATTTAAAATCAATGCAACTTTTGTTTTGATTCTTAGATTTTTTTTTTTTAAACAAATTCTGTTATTTATTTCATGTGCCATACCCATTCTCCTTATTTTTATCCTCAGGACCCTCTGAGGGATAGATGGAATGGACAGCCAGTCAAAACAAAGAATAATGAAAAGGTTATTAAAAATTTACATTTGTTAATGTAAAACCAAAAATGTGTTTGTGAAATGTTAAATCATAGACTTCTCAGCTCCCTGGTGTTTATTCACTTCCCTCAGTCTTGCGCCCCCTAAAGTGTCAAGTCGCGTGCGCCTATTCACATGTGGCGGCGCTTTTGAAAATGCATTTGGGAGCGTTTTTCCAAAGCGCCGTGCCGTGCATGAATATGCGCACGTGACTTGACACTTTAGCGGGCTCATGACTGAGGGAAGAGATTCAGGGAGATTTGTTGCCCCAAAAACGCAGCGCAGGCAACAAATCTCCCTGCAATCTCCTCGTCTGGAAGAGCCCTTATACTGAAAAGAGGATGAAAGAGGAACTGAACTTGAAGATAGCATACAGTTAGATATTAGAAACTGAAGTCTGTAATATGTGCTTAGCAGTAGAAAACACTTTTCCCTGTTTATAATACAAATTTTATTTAGTCAACTGTAGTGGCTTATTAATTAAGCTATACCAAACATTTTTCTGTGAACAAAATGTTTTTCTGCGGAAAGAACTTCCAACTCATTTTGCATAAATTCTGTCCTCAGCCCCACACCAATCTTCAGAGAAAATACAAAAACCGAAGGTTGTGGGAGCACTCTTAAGGCTAAATTAAATGTTTAAGTATAAGTACAATTAATCAATGCACATTCCCTGGTACCCTGTCCAAGTAATTCAGTAAATATGCAAGTGCTTGTGTTTAAAAAACAAGGTTTTTTTGTTACAAAGTTATGATCATAAAGTTGATAAGCCACCATAAACCATACCACCCCTTATTTAGGTTTCCCTTTTATTTTTGCTCACATCCATACTCACACCTATACTCATATCTATACTCACACACATACATACACAAATGTGCACCTATACATACATCTTTACTTTGTCTTTCTATTATCACATTTTTAAAAAAATGGGCATTGGTTTGGGCAGTCTCTCTCTCTCTCTTAAAAGCCGCAAAAGCAGGAGGCAGGGGAGGATCTAGCCCATAGATTGAAACCAAGGTTCAGGAGATATTTACTCCAAGTAATGCTATTATGCAGAGAGGTACAAGACCTTTTATATTAGACCTTTTATACAAGTTAGGGACCACCGTGTGGGGTTTACCCTAACGTGGTATGGTGGCTTATCAACTTTATAACTTTGTAACAAAAAAACCTGGTTTTCTTTTCTTTTTTAAATACATGCACTTGCATATTTGAATTACTTAGACAGGGGGTCAGGGATTGTGAATTGATTAATTGGCCAAGCCAACACCACTTCCATTGAACTTAAATATATTTTAATTCAGCCTTAGTTGTGCACCCACAACCTTAATTTTTTGTAATTTGAAATCTACAGAGCAGCACAACTGGCTGCATAGATACCCTTTTTATAGCATTTATAAAACATATTATTGAAAGGTAACCTAATGAAGATTATATGTTCCCTGCACTCAAACATTATGCTGAATAATGTTTAAGATATGATTGTCTTTGTTTTAAGATAGCCGGCACTGACTCTGAAAACCAGACATATATATATATTATGAAAACAGCCCTTCAATATGTCCATAATCTCACAGTTATACTGTAACATGCACATTTATATTTTTTTTAAGAAAAAAAATATGATATATCTGAGATTACATATATTGTGTGAACTACCGTTTATAATTTATAGTATTAGTACAGGGATAATTTTCCATGTCTAGTAGTTGTTGAAATTGTTGTGTAGAGGTGAGCAAAATCTTTCGTCGCGTTTCACCATGAAAATTACACCCATAGACGCCAATGGGTAAAAAAAATGTCGCTGTACATCAAAAAAATTTTTGAGGTGTCAAAAAAATGTTTTCATCCATAGACTTGCATTGCATTGCATAGCAATGCATTTAGATGAATTTAAACTATTTTGCGTAATAGATCAGATTCACCCATCACGTCTGAGCTGTATAAGCATGCACAATCAAGTACCAACGTCTTGCCCTCCGGAAGCACTTTCATAATTTCTACATTCTCAAGGAAAGGTGCTTTTTAAGAGTAATTTATCCTCTTAGCATACAGCTATCTTCATTTGCATACAACACACATTAAAATCTTGATCCTCACAAAAGCCAACATTTTGTAAAGTTAGGGGAAAGTTTGCAAGTAGTGGTGTGGTGTCTGCCTCTATAATTAAAAAATATAGAAAAAGTAAGTGTATAAGAATAATAAAAAACAGTAAAGTCATAATAAATGGTTCCTCACTGAGACCCCCAGTCCAGAGGTTGTCAAAATTTTCCACACTGTAGTATTCTAAGGGGAAAGTTTTGTGAATACCGTCTGCTAATAATTACTTGCACTATTCATTTTGCATATAAGTCTATTTGCATTGTTGTCTGTAGTTTATAAAGTTGACATCTTTTAGAATGAGAACCTTATTTGCAATAGTGATTAATATAGCTGCATATTCAGTTTTAATATTAAAGGAAAATATTATCTTATATAGGATCTCCCTTAAGCTAATTATCATTTAGACAGTGGCAAATTATGCAAGTTGGAATATTACATATTAGTTATTCCTCTAAGCATATTAAAGGGGTTGTTCACCTTTGAGTTAACTTTTAGTATAATGCAGAGAGTGATATTCTGAGACAATTCGCAATTGGTTTTCATTTTTTATTGTTTGTGGTTTTATAGTTATTTAGCTTTTTATTCAGCAGCTCTCTAGTTTGCAGTGTCAGCAATTTGGTCTCTAGGGTACAAATTACCCTAGCAACCCTGCACTGATTTGAATAAGAGACTGGAATATGAATAGGAGAGGGACTGAATAGAATGATAATTAATAAAAAGTGGCAATAACAATACATGTGTAGCCTTACAGAGCATTTGTTTTTAGATGGTGTCAGTGACCCCCATTTGAAAGCTGCAAAGAAACAGAAGAAAATTGTAAATCATTAAAAAACTATGAAAAATAAATAATGAAGACCAATTGAAAAGTTTCTTAGAATCGGCCCTTCTACAATATACTAAAAGTTAACTTGAAGGTGAACCACCCCTTTAAGTGCAGTTTATTTATTAGAAGTTATAAAAGCATGCTCATAGCATTGCTTCATACATATTTACTTTTTGACTGCTCAAGGCTATTTCTCTTTAGTATTGGAGCACTAAGGAAGCAAAATTGCATCCCTTAGTGACTATACATGGAGTGCTTATGCCAGTTACAATAGTTGATGCAGTTTGGGCTCTGTATGAAAAGCTATGCACTGCAAAGGGCGTTGCACTTAGGCGGTTATTTGTCAAAGGTTGAGTTTGTGAAGTTTTTTCTACATCAAATAACCTCACAACTCAAATGTATAAAAGCCAAATTAATGCATTTGGGGTGAAAAACTCAAATACTCGAATTGATCACATTATAGGTGGAAAAAACTTAAAAAGCTAAAAAACTAGAAAGCTCAAAGCATCTTCAAATGGTTCCAGGTACCTTTGCCATTGACCAATTTTTTGCTTAGCTGTGGTTAGTTTTAAAATTCTCTTCTGCTAATAGTAGCAGCAACAATCTGTTTGTACTGTAGATGGTGCCTGTTGGTTGGATTTGCCCCAGACACTGCACAAGAAAGGGTGCTTAGTGGAGATGTCAAGAAATGCGTTCTGCAGATAGTAAACCATATTCACTGTTTTTACTCCCCATATATAAATAAAAAAAAGATAAAATACAGTTATACTTGGAAAAGCTATGAACAGGAACTTTAGCATTCATGGTTAAATAAAATATAAAAATATATACGTATGCTTTTATCCATTGACTAGAGCAGCTTACACTTGCTTTCATTTATAGGTTCTGTATTGCTGTTTCTAGTCCTACTGCCCTAACTGTATTAAAAGGAAATTACTATGAGCCAAAACTTATACTGCACTATTCATAAAATCAAATAAACAAATTTAATGTGCTCAGCTTCATTGAATAACAAACTTCAATGATACATTTTAAAAATGAAGTTGTGTGCCATCATAAATAAAATAACCTTAGATGTTTCAAACATTTCACCAAAGGTGTCTGAAATGAGTAAGGTTATTTTGCTTACCGATATCATACAATATATTTATGATGGTACATCTCTCAGAGGAACCTCCTTCTTATCTAAATGAAAAAAGCTGTGTACATGCTCTGCCGTTTATATTTTAATATCTATGATATATTAAAGCCTCAAACCCTTTATTGAACATTCGCTAACCTATGTAAAAAAACAAATATGTTCTCTATATATGTTCTCTATACAGAGAAGGCCAACAGAAGCCCATCAAAGGATGGACAAATAATAATGTACTGCATACAGAATATACAGTAGCATTTTGCTGTTCTAGCTCAAAGATACAATAGCCAAATAACAGCAAAAGCTCCCCCTTCAAGCTGTCCCCTCTAGCTCGTTATCTTTTTGATCATGGTTGGTTCTCTCCATGGTGTAAGTTGTGCCTTACATGCTCAGTTTATGCAGTCATGCTCAAGTGCTAATCAGCACTTTCTGCATACAGGTCACCAGGGGTGAACTAACAAATGTACATCATGTTGGGCTTTTTATTTTCTGTTACCCTAACAAAATTAGAGAAAACATAAGAGAGGCAAATCCAGTGAATAGCTATGATAGGATATATCTGGTCCTTAACAAGGTACTTTGAAGCCTACATTTATGCTCTAGGCTCAAAGTCAAATATTGAATATGCATTTCTATACTATAGAGTACTGTTTGTAAACTGTATTGCAGCATGTTAACACACATAAAGTAAAATATATATGTATACTTTATTATGTTCATTTATGTACATTGTTTTTAAAATAATTTAGTTTTAGTTTGAAAAACACGCTGGAAGCAGAGTTATGAGCAACAAATAACCAAAAAATAAACTTGCAGATTCAAGTAGTTAAAATAAAATAACAGTAAAAATGTATTTTCTCTTGAATTATTGTTCATTGTGTTTTAGCGACTACTTTTGCTGTACATTATTCTCATGCATGTTTTTCTGTATTTCACAGCCTCCCCCTCAAATCTATGACAAACAACTGGATGAAAGGGAACATACCATTGAAGAATGGAAAGGTATTGTTAAACCAGATCATGTATATCTTAATAAGTGAGTTTATCTTATATTTAAGGATTTTTATATCTTTTGCTTTCAACCATTATTTTGTGATACTCTACCCATTGTTTGAGCTCTTTCACTCACCGATCACCTGACTGGAAATAATCCAGGTTCTACTTGATACAGTAAGAAGTGTGGGAATTAAATACACAGTTCCCTCCATTTATTGACTAGTTTAACTTAGCACAGGGGTGCCCAAAATGTAGATTGGGATCTACCAGTAGACCTTTAGCTGGTGGTCAGTAGATCTCAAGAGACTGTCAACAAACAGCTTGCCTAAATCACCCTCTTGTTTCATGCTTCATTCAGATATATATATATATATATATATATATATATATATATATATAGTGTTAAGGTTTGTTAAATATAGCAATATACATTTCCCATAAATCAGTATTTAAGTAATTTTTCATGCAACAGAATTCTAACAATGCTTTTATGGATGTACATCATAATGGGACAAGATCACTAAAAGTCGACCTAGAATTAGTAAAGTATGGGCACGCCTGACCTAGCATGTATGTGTGACAATAATCCACAATTATTTAAAAAGAACGGTTCAGGAAAAAACCTGAAAAATAGAAAAATTCTTTTTTACTGAATCATACATTTTGGCTTTTTCCCAAAATGTCTGAAATTTTTGTACAATTTTGTATATCAGCAAAAATAAAGACTGTTTATAAATTTCATCGTCAAGTTCATTAAACAGGTTGTAAAACTTTTTTTTTGTTTACATTGTTCCATTATAAAGTATGGGCATCCTAGCTCTATAGTGTTCTATAGTGTTCAAATCTCCCTTCCTGCTGCTCTTTTTCTTCTTCTACTAATTGATGCACTCAAGCCTGTGCGAACTTGTGGCAGGGGAGGGGCGTTGCAAACAAGATGGGTTGTGGGCAGGAGTGGCTGCGCGTGCTGGGCCTTCTGAAAGTTTTTCTTGCTGGGGGGCTCCGCATGCACTCGTTATGCCCCTAGCTTCTTGTTTCCTTTTTCCAACACTAGAGGGCAAATTTACTATTATTCCCCAAAAAAAAAATCGTTTCTATTCGATATTCGCTTAGCATTCGATTTTTGAATGTTAATCGAATAGTTCTAGGCTACCTTTTATTCGATATTCGGTTATTCGACGATCGAATACAAATCTATTCGAATAAATCATTCAAGTGCTCCCATAGGCTTCTATTGAAATTCGGTAGGTCCAATCTGCCGAAGTAGGCAATCGAAGAAACTTAAAAATTAAAATCCTTCGCTGGTCGAATGATTGAATCTGCGTCCATTCGAGTCTATTCGAATGTATTCGATTGTTCGACCATTCCCTATTCGATGATCGAATTTGCCAAAATTCCCATATTCAACCAAACTAATGAATCCTATGTTCGAAATTCGATCGAATTCGATCGAACTTCGAATCCTTCACGTGAATATAGTAAATCGGACCCTGGGCTTTTATATTGTTACCCAGCTGACCTGTCTCATCATCCTGCTGCTGTTCTAGTCCCCAGTACCTGGCTTGGTCTTGCTCAATATTGTCAGCCAACCTCAATATTGCATTTTGCTGCTTCGGATATCTAACTCAAGTTTATAAAGTGACAATTTACTCACATCCAACACAGAGCATAGTGTTATCTTATATGCAAATTGATGGAACCTATGACACTGTATGTCATTTAATGTGGTCCTGTCCATGTTTAAAGTAATCATTTTCTCTTTCATAGAACTAATCTATAAGGAAGTGATGAACTTTGAAGAAAAGACTAAAAATGGTGTAGTTAAAGGACAGCCCTCTCCTTCAGGTATTCTTTGTTTATAACTGTATGTTGCTATCATGTAAACGGTACGTTATTATATTCCTCAAATATAAATAATTTTTCAAAGCATTCAGCAAAATTACTAGCCTGATCAGAAGCAATAACTTTTTGTTATTTCTTACTAATGGGGTAAAAGTTATTAGCAGTAGCAATGAATGCTTATCTGGGGAATACAACTGGCATTGTTCAGGCATTTTTGTTTTAGGTAGTAGCAATGTATGCTGGGTAAAAAAATGTTCCTCTTCAAAAAAATAATATAAATTATAGCAGTGGATTGCACAATAACTCACTTCAGTTGCATATTACTCTACAGAGCCTCCTCTTTGTGATAAAACTACACAATGGCTGTAATATAAAATCTTTTTTAAAGGTCTATTTATTTGTATTCTTCTGTTCTTTAGAAATGACCTGCTATAAATTCTGTTCTGCATGTGCATATAAGGAATACCCATTCCCAGCCTCCTATCTACAGTATTTCCTTTTTATATAACTTCTTATACTTTTATTTCTCTCCCTTCATGATTCCAGTAAGATGAACACAAAGGTTCCTTGTTGCAATCCTACAATTGTACATTAAGGGGTAGATTTACTAAGGGTCAAATTTCGAATTAAAAAAAATTCTAAATTTGACCATCAAATTTTTTTAAAGGGCATTTTCGATTGAAAATGGATCAAATGTCCATTTTCGATCTAATAAATATCGTTTGAATGCATCATTCGTTTCGAACGATTTTTGAAAAAATCCATCAAATTGCAAAAAATTTCAAAAACACGCAAAGGTTCCAGGAAGGTCCCCATAGGCTAAAATACCAATTCTGCAGCTTTAAGGGGGCGAAGTGTCGACAGTATTTTGAAATTAAAATTTTCAAACTTTTTCAATTCAAGACGAATTTTGGGCTATTCAGTAGTCGAAGTAGGCAAAAATTAATTCAAAATTTGAATTTTTTTAATTCAAATTTTCACTTCAACCCTTAGTAAATGTGCCCCTAAATGACTTTTCAAGCAATATTTGCCACAGATAAATCCTGTTATATTTAATTATAAAAACACGTCACTCCTTACTGAAGTGCTTGTGTTACATATTCATATGCATTGGAAATTGTCACTTTGTGTATTAATATGTTACAATATATACCGTAGTCTACTTAATGGTGTATGCTGGTAAATTCGTCCAACTTTATCTTTCTGCAGAAAGCAATAAAGCCACAGCTCTCTCACTTCTACTCCACCAGACCCCTTACAGCCCTGTATCCTAGACTGCTGCTTCATTTTATACAGGGAGAAAGAATCTGTGCAGCTATTTTAGATTGTGATTGACGAATCTGGGGCGTTTCGCTTCGCAGTTTCTCTGGAAATTTGTGAAACGCCACCGGCGTCTCATTTTGGATGCTGATGTCTGTTTTTTCGATTCAAGTGAATTCGCGCCAGACGAATAAATTCGCCATTCACTAATTTTAGATGCTACCAAAACCTTTGTACAAAAATAGATATATTGTACAATGGCTAGTGATGGGCGAATCTCCCCAGTTTCGCTTCGCGAAAAATTTGCGAATTTCCAGAGAAATAAATAAATTCGCCCATCACTAACAATGGCTATGCATCACTTCCACTTGTAAAGAGTTGTACACTTGTACAATCTTCAATACATTTTCTCTTATATCTTTAATAACAGTTTGAAGGAGCATGCTCTACATATAACAATGAAGTTGTTTTTATCCTGTAATATTGTGTACCGGGTCATGTGGCAGTCCCAATGTTTTTATTACTAATAGCAGGCAGAGGTCTAAAAATCATTAGCTATGAGCAGATATATATGCTGGGTGTATCTCCTCAAGGCTGCATACATTGTCTCCCACCTCTGAGGGGACAGCTACTGACCAAAGGTGTTGTGAGTATTGCCTAATAATTTACCAGTCCCCTACACTATATATATTTAAAAATACATATATATTTCAAGCGAAAATATCTATGTATTTTTAAATATACATAGGATTTTTGTTGTAAGCCATTGGTTTAAAAATAGTGCTAAAAAGAAAGAACTATAAAGTAAATATTAAATGGCTAGTAGTGATGGGCGAATTTATTTGCCGCTGGCGAATTCGCAGCGAATTCCCATGATTCGCTGCTGGCGAATAGATTCGAGAAACGCCAGCGAAAATGCGCCAAAAAAAAAACGAGTCGTGCGTCGTTTTGACGCAACGCGACAAAAATGATGCGACGTGCGTCGTAAACGCGAGGAATGACGCGACACGCGAGAAAAACGATGCGACACGTGTCCAAAACGCGACTCGTTTCGCAAATTTTTTCGCCAATTCGCGAATTTCGCTGGGAATTCGCTAATTTTTCAGTGAAGCGAAACGGGGGAGTTTCGCCCATCACTAATGGCTAGCATTGAACCAGATATATACAGTAGCCCTGAATCAAGTATAAATAAATGTAACCAAGTATACAGCCTGAATTGATTGTGAAAAAACTTGATAAAATCCCGAAAAGCCCGAATCCCTGGGGAGTGACAAATACAAATTTGTAGAAAAGTATCACACATCTTTAGACTTCAAATATAAGTGCTCTGCCAGAGGCACTGTATTATACATATTTCGACTTCTAAGAGATCATTCTTCTGATCCACAAGCCGGCTTATACCTATTTAACTTGCAGGGTCCCTTTCAATGGGAAATTACCAATTATATTTTACTCTATTCATAGTTAATTTTGGGAATTATTTCCTGCTGTACTTTATTTCAAGCTCTATCTTGCATTGCTTAGTGTATTTAGTTTTAATGTGTGCATGCATACTAATTCTTTCTTTGTAGCAATTATAACACACTCTCTTGATATTATAATGAATTTTTAAAGATCCCACTGAGACTATGTTCATATGATTGTCCCATTTTCCATGAATAATCAATTCCCCACCGATCCTAATGTTTATTATGAAAACATTACAGTTATTCAGTGCTCAGTTTTTAGCATTATGAATTCCCTTTCTCCTAGCAATTTGTGCATTTTATAGCTCTCTCAAGTCTTTGTTATGAAAAAAAGGCGGTACTTTAATTTCAGACGTCATTTGTAAAATGTCAATAAATTATTAAAAGGGTTATGTAATAAAAGGCACTGAGTTTACCCAGGAGCAGTAATCCATACAAACCAATCAGCAGGTAGCATTTTCTGGTCACCTGTTTAAAATAAACATCTTATTGGGTGCTAGGGGTTACTGATCCTGGGCAAACTTAGCACAACTTTGTTTCATTCCGGGTTAGAGTGGATTTAAAATATAACAATTCAATTGATTGAGCCTGTGAATGTGAATTGATTATTCTAAAAGCTTTCATTATTTTGTGTCAAGGTACATGAAAAAACTTGACAAAGTCAAAAACCCTTTACTACTCTAAACTTTTAAAGGGGTTGTTGACTTTTAAGTTAACTTTTAATATGATATAGAATAGCTAAATCCAAGCAACCTTTCAAGTGGTCTTCATTTAAAAAAACAAATGCTCTGCAAGGTTGAATATATTTGCTTGAGAAAGGGCAAATTGAGTGTCCGAAACGTTGCTGTAACGTGATGTGAAGAATTTTTAATACACTATTTTGCAACTGACGAGTGCTGCTTCATTCT
>CM044431.1:91359569-91372139 GCA_024363595.1 Xenopus borealis
ATATATATATATATATATATTTTTTTTTTTCTATCTCGAAACAATGCACTACATAAGCTTTAGTACCTTATCATAGATAGAAATGAACCCCTAGTGGAAAAATAAAGGAAATAATAAGTAAGCCCATCTGACATATTTGAAACATGTTGCACCGTGCTTTTATAAGACTAATTTCTTTGAACTATGTTTAGCAAGTGATGTCACTGATTACAGATGACACCACTAAGCACTTGAGTAAGGTTATAGTTAACAATTATTATTACACAATATACAGGTATGGGACCTGTTATCCAGAATGCTTTGGACCTGGGATAATGGATCTTTCCATAATTTTGATCTTATTTTAAGTCTACTAGAAAATCATGTATACGTTAAATAAACCCAACATGCTGGTTTTGCTTCCAATAAGGATTAATTTTATTTTAGTTTTGGATTATGTTCAATGTACTGACTAACAGATCCCATACTTGTATTACTGTGCACATGATGGGGAAGTTGGGAAAATTGCACCCACACATGCCATTTGAAAATGTATTGGGGAAAAAAATTCTGTTTTGCCTATGTCTAGTGAAAAAAACAATTTAGGACAGAAGTTAATATTTAATCACTATGGGTAGCTCTGGCTCTGGGCTAGCCATGGTGTGCAGACAGAACACAGCAAACATTTGCTTGTCAGATAGGTAGGCCCACTATGGTGGACTCTATGGATTCTCTATGCTCTTTTAGCAACAAGCATCACTAGATCACTGCATCCTGTCTATATGACAGAGCTGGCACTCACATAGTGGCTACAATATTTCCCCTAGGACAAAATTTTATAGTATTCCGTCAATAAACAGTATCATTATGAGGTGTAAAACAGAACAAAAAAAATTCTTTATCATATCTCCTTCAGTTTCTTTGTCTACATAAATTGGTTTTAAGAGAAAGGATAAAAAACATAAAAGTTAAGGCAGGGAATATGAGACCTTGTAATTAAGAAAATATTGGAATTTATACTCATGCTTTTTGCATTGGTTATTCATAAAATGATTTTACTTCACTGTGTGAATCACCTCCTTAAACCTTCATGCAATACCTCAAGAGACACGCTCGCAAACTTATCATGAATACCCAACTATGTGAACAGAATTTTACTAGGGTTGAAACTTGATATTATGCCACAATATCAAATCTGGTATATATGACAGTAAAAGCCAATGTTTTGAAACAGCTCACATTACATACAAATGGGTCCCTAACAGCATTACAGCATATCAGCACATGTTCTTCATTGTCTGATTTTCTGGTCTCAGTTCATAAAAGGAATACCAGACATCTTGAAAGGCTAATGGCTACATATGCAGTTAAGGAAACTAGAGATTATGTTAATATTGTAGCAAATTGAGAAACCAAAAATATAGTAACATAGTAAGTTAGGTTAAAAAAAAGACCTGCCTAAATTCTAGTTGATCCAGAGGAAGGCAAAAAAAACCCATCTGAAGCCTCTCTAATTTGCCACAGAGAGGGAAAAAAATCCTTCCTGACTCCAAGATGGCAATCGGACTAGTCCCTGGATTAACTTGTACTATGAGCTATCACCCCTAACCCTATATTACCTAACTTGCTTAAAAGCCATCCAACCCCTTCTTAAAGCTATCTAATGTATCAGCCTGTACAACTGATTCAGGGAGAGAATTCCACATCTTCACAGCTCACTGTAAAAAAATATTTAGGTGGAACCTCTTTTCTTCTAATTGGAATGGGTGACCTTGTGTCAGCTGGAAAGACCTACTGGTAAATAAAGCATTAGAGAGATTATTATATGATCCCCTTATATATTTATACATAGTTATCATATAACCCCTTAAGTGCATCTTCTCCAGCATGAACATCACCAATTTCGCCAGTCTTTCCTCATAGCTAAGATTTTCCATACCTTTTACCAGCTTAGTTGCCCTTCTCTGTACCCTCTCTAATACAATAATGTCCTGTTCGAGTGATGGAGACAAAAACTGTATGGCATATTCTAGATGTGGCCTTACAAGTGTTCTATAAAGTGGAAGAATGACCCCCTCCTCACGTGACTCTATGCCCCTTTTAATACAGCTCAAAACCTTATTTGCCCTTGATGCTGCTAACTGGCATTGCTTGCTACAGCCAAGTTTATCATCTACAAGGACTCCAAGGTCCTTATCCATAACGTGGTATAAGTGGCTCCATACACTATGATATTTTTACATCCCAGGTGCATGACTTTACATTTATCAATATTGAATCTCATTTGCCACTTATCTGCCCAGATTGCTAGTTTGTCAAGATTCTGTTGCAAGCATGCCACATCCTGGATGGAATTAATTGGGCTGGATAGTTTTGTGCCATCTGAAAACACTGATACTTACAATACCCTCCATTAAGCCATTAATGAACAAGTTAAATAAAAGTGGACCCAATACCGAGCCCTGAGTGACCTCACTAAGAACCTTACACCAAGTAGAGACTGAACCATCAATAACCACCTTCTGTACCCGATCCTGTAGCCAGTTTCCTATCCGTGTGCAAACAACTTTATTAAGTGCAACAGACCGTAGAAAGCAGTTGTTTGTGGGGCACGGTATCAAATGCTTTGGCAAAATACAAATAGATCACATCTACTGCCCCCCCCATAGTCCAGCATCTTACTTACCTCATCATAAAAAGCAATCAGATTTGTCTGACATGATCTATCCTTTATAAAGCCAAGCTGATTGCTGCTCATAATGCCATTCTCTAGGACAAACGTTTGAATGCGATCCCGTAACAAGCCTTCAAATAATGTGCCCGCCACATATGTCAAACTTACAAGCCTATAATTGCCAGGCTTTGATCATATAGAAAGCAATCAGTATTTGCTTTATGTGACCATGGATGACAGTGACCAGAGGCTTCTTTGTTGTTCTGCTGAGATTGCTATTTGCTCACATAAACTTCCAGTAAAGCATTCAGTATATGTAATTCAGCATTTTCTTTGTTTAGACTTTCTCATTCAAGTTAAATATTTTATAAGTCTGCTACTCTGTATGGGTCATTTACTTTTGTCCCTTCAGCAAGAAATTGCACTTGGAATTGCATTTTCAGTCTCTAAGTCAAAGGACAGACATCCGCTAGAGCTCCCTAACTTACATGTCTTAATGTCACGCAAGTTAGGCAGTGGGTAACTGGAGAGAGTGGGGCACCTACCTTCTTCTTGGGACAGACATGGGCTTCCACCTGCGGCCCATCAGCAAAGTGCAGGGAAGGACACTGTTGTGTTTTTATAGCGGGGGATGAGCAGAGCATAACAGGGCTTTATTAGCAGATTCATGCAGCCACTACACAACAGAAACATAAACTCTATCATTCTTAAACAGTATAGACAGTACTGTGAATACACATCATAGCTCATGTGCACAATTTCCCCTCAAAGCCCCCCGCAAACCCACCCCCAGGCCCCTGCACTAACCCAACCCTCTGACCCACCTAAAAGATCTCCTCAACCGTTTGGTAAATTTACCAGTTGCTTCACTAATAATATTCCCAGCAGCATTTTCTTCATGCTGACACGTTCCTATGATTTTTATAGGAACGTGTAAAAATCTCTTTAAGCTCACCATACATGGTCCAGTAAAAGCTGCCAACTCACTCCCCCAGACAAAGTCAAGATATAAATTGGGTACATTTAAAAATCCCATCACACTATGATTGCATTGGCTCATTGATGACGTCCTTTCAATGGGTCTCCCCTGTGCTTGATCCAAACATCAGCTCAAACAGACCCAGCACATGGGTAGCTAAATCAGGCCCAAATCTGCATATTTTACTAAGTTACCAAACAAATGGATTTGTTTGTGTATGACCATTTTAATTTTATCTAAATAAAATCTCCCTATCTTGAATGTCTTTCATAGGAAAGGGGTCCTCTTTGTTTGCAAAGTTTGCCATTTTTGTGCATAATAATAAATGCACACAATGGATGACTGCCATATTTTCCCATAGCATTTTTAGATGGCTGCTTGCAGTTATGCCAGACTTGTTTGAGGAGGTGTTCATTTGCCAAAAATCACTACAGAGTTTGTTAGGTATGTCAATTTTACACAGCATAATAAATAGGCCCCCTACTATGTGGTTGAATACACACAATTTATTTATTTACACCAATATAAATCAACAAACAAATGTTTGATTATTGAGAGTTATATAAAACTTATTAGAGCATGTGTTTTATGAAGAAGTACACATAGAAAAGCTACTGCATTGACCAAAGTTCAGTTTGGTTTAACTGTAAATGCCACAAAATATTTGATATTGGCAGATTTTAATTTATGCACATTTGAAATTACAATCTAATTGATTTGTTTTTCTTCTAGTTGCAGATTTAAAGGGGTTGTAAAGGCAAAAATAAAATCACATTTTTACTTTTTTTTTTACTGAAAAATATAATTTATATAAATATAATTTAATTAAAAATCTGTACTGTTTTTTTATTAAATAAATGCAGTCAAATTGACTTGCTCTGGCTGCAGCAGATATAAATCTCTACACAGTAGCCAGCTGTGCAACAGGGAAACAAACAGAGCTGCCCGAGTTCTGGAGGGATGGGAAGGATGCTGTGGGGGTTGATTCACATAGAAACTAGCTAAGGCTATCCGGGTTATGCAAACAAAACAAAAACACCCTGCACATTGGCAGAATTGTTTCCCTGCAGAGCAGCTAGGGACCATCTAAAGTTTGCTATCCTCAGCAGTTCCAGCAAGTAAAACAAATGGGAAATTTTCACTATATACAATAAGATTTCTTATTAAAATGTTTTTTGATTTCATTAAAGAAATTTTATATGAGATTTTATTTTTTTTTGCCTATAAACTGCTTAGCTGAATACATACCATTGTGGCTCTCAATGGAAAGCTGTCAAGTCAAAAAGTAAAATTGCATGCAAGTAGAGATTCTTTTTTTCAAGAGACATTTCTTGTTTTGTATTTTTAGCAATATTTATGAGCAGATTTACTAAGTCGGGTGAAGGATTCCAATGCAAAGAATTACATTTTCGAATTTTTTTTTGGGCTACTTTGGCCATCGAATTTAATAAATTCGATCAAATAAAATGATTTGAATGAAACATTTGATAGAATCGAATGATTTGAATAAATCACACGATTCAAATAAGAAAGTTGTTCGACCATTCGATGGTCGAAGTACTTGCCCTTCAAAAAATTTTTTGATTGCCTACTTCACCAGATTAAACCTACCGTGTTGCTATTTTTTTTTTGATCGAATAGAAATCATTTGATTTTTCTAAAAAATCGTACAAATTGTACGATTCATATGATTTTTCGTGAAATCGGATGAATTTGAATGATTTTTTCATGAAATCGGATATTTAGTATGATTTTTTTGTGAAATCGGATGATCGCTATTCGATCGTTCGATAGATCGAAAACCGGTAAAATCCTACGAATTCGATTTCGTCGGATTTTACTTCGGGACAATTTCGAGGGTTTTTAACCATCGAAATTTAACCCTTGATAAATCTGCCCCTAAGTAAGACATGTTTCAGAGTAAACTGACAGATTTTTCCAAGAAGGATTCCAAGCAGTTCAGCCTAATTTTCCCTGCAGTCACATTTAGCAAAGCTGGTAAAGATGTTAGTTTGCTTTCAGCAAGTGGATGCATTCATTTTCATTTATTTGCTATTGGTATTCAGAGTAGCTATAGCACTGTGTAGCATTATATATAATTAATTAATTAATTAATTAATTAAGAAACATTCTTACTCTGCAAAGTGCTCTGCATATGTATAATGCAAGAAATCATTTGTCATGTAGTGTGCCTCAAAAACATTTTGCTGAATATTATAATGTTATTGGAAGTGTAACGTAAACAAAATATACAGTTATAAATATTGTACGTCAATTGTATTACAAAAGATTAAAAAATCAATATTGTTTTTATACAAATTATGTATAGTGTATTAAATGCTAAGGATATTGAATTATTTACACAAATCACAATTTATTTTGCACTTCATGTTTGAGTCCTTGAATTACTAAGGTTCAATTGCTTTGCCTTTCATTTTCTTAGCACAGGTGCAGCAGTGAACAGCAGTGAGAGTCTCCCTCCGTCCTCATCAGTCAATGATATCTCCTCCATGTCCACTGACCAAACACTAGCATCCGACACGGACAGCAGTCTGGAAGCTTCTGCAGGACCCCTCGGTTGTTGCAGGTGACTAGCCGCCTGCCTACGAAACCCTACCTTCTTCAGAAGATGATGACACTGAAATAAGAACCAATATGTATAAATAATGGCCAGACAAAAATAAGAAAGAAAGTAAAAAGCTCAAATTTCCCTTCAAGCTTGCTTTTCTTGAAAAAAGTTATGTCATGCAGCTAAGCTCAAATATATCTAACTTATAGTTACTCTGCTTTGGTCTTTTGATAATGCTTACTGCAAGGGGATAAGGAGGATTTCACAAATCTCTTTCCATACAATGTACATTTAATGGCTGTCAAACCAGCATCTTAATTTTCCTGTTTTATCATGTTAAGGGTATTGACCATTTTTACAGTGGGTGTATGCAGATGTGTTTGCAGTTGTATGTATGTGCTGTATGTTTCTTTTATGTTTGTTTGATTATCTGTTCAGGAACCATTTCATCTCAAAAAGATGGGTGTAGATAATAATAAAAACACATGTACATCAGGTGTATACATGCAAGCATATATGTATATTATTAAAAAAACACAACTGTACAGTAGATAATACATAGAGCAGTATATATACATATATATATATATATATATAGATATAGAAATAAAGGCCTGTTTTGTGCTTCATGAATACAGCTGTAATCTTTTGCTAGTAGATAAGTTGTTTGGTTCATTTGTCAAATTGTGAAAATTGAAAACTTTGTGTTCAGAAAGGAGCAAGAGTGTCAAATCATGAAGCCTCTTTAGCTGAAGCATGATGACAAAGTAGCTGGATTTTATGCAGGTTTTGTGCAAAACACAAACTCTCTGAACTGTTTTTCAAAGCAACATCTGTGTAATAGCTATTTATTTTTTTACATGCACAATATTTTTTATTTGAGACCAGATGTACTGATCAGTTGAAATTGAACAATCTTATGTAAATCTTATTTTTTATTTTCCCCACCTAAGAAGGGAAATGTACAATTGTTGATGGTTGAAAATGGCATTGTGGGTATAGCCTGCCTATACAATGTTGTGAGATGAGTATAATTTTTTCAAATATGCCTAGTATTAAAATAGATACTTATAGAGAAGTACTTTAATAGACACCTGTAGAGATGTACTTAACATCATTTCTTGTAGGCATATACTAGATATCTGTTTAAAAATGCATTATTTGTTTTATTAAAATACAAGCTGAATTAGGCTAGGGAAGAAAAAAAAACATTTGTTGGTGAGGTTTCAGTGTCCATTTTGCATCACTGAATAAGTTAGTGTAAAAATGAAAATAATATCTATATAGCTTTTTGAATTACCAGCAACATACCATACATCAGGGAAGAAACTATGTTTATTTAACACTTTTTGCCTTATTTCTTAATATCTTTAGATGAAAAGATAATGGCATAATGGTCTTTATTTTGCATACAGAAGTAATAGACTGTTGGATCTGAACCTTTCTTTCTTTTTCCTTTTTTGGTCTCCTTATGACTATTTGTTGAATAAACTTTAAATAACTGATGTCTCCATAAATCTTAGTTTTTTAATGTTTGTTTTCGTAGGGAATATTCTGTTGTGAAAAATCCAAAATTAGGGTTTTATGCCTTGTTTCAATGTAAAATGTTAATATTTCATGTGTATCTCATCCCTGTGGATATATTATTTCTGTCTCATAATCACAATCATAGTTTTAAATAAAAGAGGAAGTGGTCATCCCATAAATGCAACAAATATTATGTTATAAAACTCTGCAAGCACAGTGATTATTAACAAAACTGGGGGTATGTGGAAGCGATCTAAAGGCAAAGTTATAGTGTATTTAAGTATAATGGAAGTGCTAGTTATAATGCACATTCCCTGTGCCCCTGTCTTCAAAGTAAGTCTGCAAAACAGGGGTTTTTAGTTAAAATGTAACATATTTACCTTTTAGTCATGGTATAATTAGTCTCTCTGCATAGTAGCATTATTTGTAATCAGTGTCAGTAGAACCTTGGTTTCAGTATAAAGGATCGATCCTCCCCCGCCAGTATGCGGCTTTTAAGGGAGAGGAATTGTCCAAACCAAAGCCCATTTTTAAAAACATAGTGCCACATCTAGCTCAATTATATTCTACACGGATAAAAGTACACTATTAAACAGGTTAGAAACAAAAAAAAAAACTTAAAAGAAAACTGTCATGAAAATATAAACTTATTATCAGGCTAAAAATATGAAAAATTCTGTACTGTACTCAATTATATCATAACACAGACCAGTGGTGTACAAGAGACTGCTCATCAAAAGAACACAAAAACTTTACAAACAGTGGAAAAATTATAGAAAAGGGACAGCAACAAGTAACTTGATTATTTCAAAAATTTACATAATTAAAGGAAAACTATGTCCCTGAACTTTGCATGTCTTATAAACCAGCCCATATAGTAACCACTTCATCATAAAAGCATATGTTTCTAGTATTACTGTATGTGCCATTGGATAATCCAAAATAGTAGTAAAATGGTATTTGAAGTGCTATAGTGCCATAGGCCACCCCCTGGCTCATATGCTTCACAGTACTTATATATAAACCAATAGTATACATACATAGTTATAGAAGCCAATGAATGGACTTTTAATCCCACACTTGTTTTGTTACTGTAAGAATCTATAACATGTGATCTCTGAGGGAGCACACACAGCGTTTTTGAGGATCATGGTAAAAAATTGAAAATGCCCATACTTAAAGGGAGTGTAAAGTCAAAAAAATAAAATCCAATTTTTACTTTCTTTAATAAAAAAGAAATCTTTCTCCAATATACTTCAGTTAAAAAATGGCTTCCGTTTTAAGAAACTTGACTGTATGCAGTGAAATTCCCCCTTCATTTACTCCTTTGAATAGGAATTGCCAGATGGCCCCTAACTGCTCTGCTGGGAAGTTTGTAAGTCTAATATGTAGGTGTGGATACAAAGGAGTGCAGAGTTTCTGCTGCAAAAGGTGCCTTTAATTAACACTCTGCAGGGAAACAGTCATATTTTCAAACAGCAGGGGGGAGCCCCCACCTTACTTTCCAGAATTCCAGCAGCTTTGTCTGTTTCCCTGTAAAATAGCCAGTGACTGTGTAGATATTTGTATCCACAGACCAAGTGCAGTCTGTATATTCTTATTATTAATCAGACATTGCTGTATTGGCTTCAATGGGAGATATTACTGTATTGGTATTGCAGAGATGTCTAACAAAGTTACAAGATGACAGCCTGTGCACCAACTTTGAAAGCCAAAATCATTTGTCTTATTAGGCTTCTGGCGCAGTAAGGTCATGTTTATATTTAGTATACAAAATACAGCATTTCTAACATTATTCTATTTTAGACTTTAGTTACCCTTTAATGATGTATGTATGCCTATTTGGTACAATTTTCTAATAGCATATCCTTATAATATAAATGATTTGATTGTTAGGGATTCATTCTGAAGGTATTATTTTTGTGTTTACGATAGTTCTACTTTAACTTGCCTTGATTTCTTTGCATAGTGGTTCCTTTTACCTATTGAAGTGGGTTGGGTTTTTTGTAGAATCTGGTACTTTAAAAATATAGAGCACCAATGCCAAACATTAAGGGGGTTATTTATTAAAGTTGTTTTTACCAGAAAATTTTGATGGTATTTTTTCAGTTAAAACTCAAATTTTTCGGTTAATAAATTTTTTTTTTAATTTTTCTAGAATTATTATTTGTTGAAGCTGGAAATATCTTGAGTCTGAAAATACTCAAGCTAAAACCTGTCGAGGTTATGCAGAAGTCAATGGCAGAGGTCCCTTGAATCATTTTAAGATGTTTGTAGGCTTCATGATGTCTGGGGTTTTTTTGTTTGGTTTCGCTAGAAAACCAGATTAAGTCGAACATTTTGAGTTTTTTTCTGCTGAAAATTCAATAAATTAGAGTATGCAGGTTCTTTTACCCTCAATTAACTAATTCAAATTCAAGTTGTGAATTTATTCAAGGTATAAACAATCTCACAAACCTCACAAACCTTTGATGAATAACCCCCTAAATGTATTTAAATCGGACCTGTCACCCAGACATAAAAAGATGTATATTAAAAGACATTTTCAAATTAAACATGAAATCCAAATTCTTTTTTTATTAAAACATTCATAGTTGTAAACCCATTTAAAAATCTCAGCTGTCAATCAAATATTACTTGCCCCCTCCTCTATGCCTTAGGCATTGAGGTGGGGAAGGCAGTTACTGTCACTTTCCATTTAGCACTTACAGTACTAGATGTCACTGCACTCCCCCCATTTCCCCTCTCACTTTACCATTTAATTGTGTACCCAGTGCATGGGAATGGGCATCAGGTCCCCCATTCAGGTGCACAAACAAGAGATGATGCAAGGCTTGCCTTAATAACAGTAACAGTGTCCACAAAATGGCTGCTTCCTGCTTGCTATAGTTATGAATTCCCAGACCGAAGAAAACAATATTTAAATAATTTATATAGTGTAATTAAAGTTAATTTTGCTTGACAAACGTGATAAAATAGGATTTGGAATTTTTGGTGATGGGTCCTCTTTAAGAGTAAAGAGTATAAACGCTGAAACAGAATACTTTTGTATCAGATTTAAAAGTAGGATTAGAATCTGAGCTATTATCAAACATTTGATTTCTGATTTAACAACAACCTGATTAACCAACTCTGGATTTACATTACATTTTCAAGAAAATGGATTCTGTATAACATTACACTCTATGCCTCATTTTTAATGTGCTAGAGTAGTACTAAGGTTTCACAAAATTACATCACTTAGATCATTCACCATACACTGCATATGTTCTGCAACATTTGCCAATCAGAAAAAAATAGTACAGTTGCACAAAGCCCTGTGTATAACACCCACCTTAGAGTTCCTGAAGATTTTTTATCTATTCATAAATAATGACACAAAATGGAAGCTCACATGCAACTGTGAATGCACAATTTACATCAGGTGCAATTCTGTATGTTCCATACCTGTGCTGGCCAACTTCTGCGGTATGGAGCGCCAGAATTTTTCTGGTTGACATGGTGGAGGGCCAATAATAGAAGCCACTGTTGACCACTCCCTGTTTTAAACAAAACCCATGTTACCACATGGCCATGTCCACATTAATTGTGGTAGCACACCAAAAAAACTTAGGTTGGTGCTCACTGCAGGGATATCACTCATCACTCATATGTGTAAAAAGTTGTCATGTGAAGACATACCCTTAAATCCATCATCTTCCCCTGTGGATAACACAGCATGCCCCCAGCACCATAGGGGCCCTTAACAATATTTTTCAAATGCTAACAAACCCCCAGAACAAATACCAGACTTTTGTCCCACAGGCAGAGCAGGGCACAAACAGGCAGAGTATGACACAAAAGGGGAACATAGGGCAGGCAGAGTATGGTACACACAGCAAGTATAGAGAAGGCAGAATATGGCACACACAGGAAGTGTATGGAACACCCAAGGTCCATCCGGCAGGTAGAGTATGGTACACCCAGGGAGCATAGGGCAGCAGAGAATGGCACCCCAGGGAGCATACGGCAGGCAGAGTATATGCCCAGGGAGCTTAGGGCAGGCAGAGTATGGCACATCCAGAGAGCATAGGGCAGGCAGAGTATGACACACAGAGATGGCATGTGGAAGGCAGAGTATGAAACACACAGGCAGAGTAGGACAGACAAAGTATGGCACATACAGAAAGCATATGGCAGGCAGAGTATGGCACACATAGGGAGCATAGGGTTGGCAGAGTATGGGACACACAGGGAGCATAGGGACATCAGAACAGAGCAGGAGACTCTCTTAGGACCACTAAAATGCACTACATACATTGACACAATGCTGGTGCCCCTTCAGCAGTTTGTAGTAGTGCAAACAGGTGAACAATGTCTGGGTCTCAGTGTGTGTAAAGTACAGGGCTTTGGGGTTGTAAACAATAGAGGTATTACAAGTGAGAACAATGCAGGGGGATTACATGTGTGAACAATAGAGGGGATTACAGTCTGAATTTGAGGTAAAACCATGCAGGGGCCAATTAATCTCAGTACTGATACCTTTAAAATCTTACATATGGTAAGCAGACACAGCAGGCAGACTTTCATGTGGGGGGTCACACAATGGTGCCTGCGTTCTGCTAGTTGGACAGCCCTGCTCCATACTATATGTGCAAAGGGTCCTTGATAGCATTGAGCAATGTTGTATGAGTCAAGTTTATTGTGAAAAAAAATCATGGTAATTGTGAGTCAATATTTTGTCCCATCATAAATTATTATCCTACTAGACATTAAGCCCGTTAAATTAACGGGCGCTAGAACATATATGTAGTCAAACATTTATAAAAACAGACTTGTTCCAGTCCAAAAAAAAGTGGACAA
>CM044431.1:91394315-91412577 GCA_024363595.1 Xenopus borealis
ATATATATATATATATATATATATATATATATATGTATATATATGTATATGTACTGCAAATAAAATGTCTTCACATCCAGTAAAGAAGAATAAGGAGTCATTTAGGATGCATTAAGCAGATGTCTCTAGGGTAACGGTGTGCACTGGTTGTTCAAAATGGTGAAATATTGAAATAAATAGAATATATCAAGAAATAATCATTTAATAGTGAACCATCCCTTTAAAAGAGTTCTAAGTGCCTAGTTGCATACAGTAGACAAGAATACTAGTTTTAACAAGTGTAAATATAACTCTTACTTGTCAACCCTTATACCTGAACCTTAAAGGTGCTGTTCACTTTTGAGTTAACTTTTAGTATGATGTAGAGAGTGATATTTTTGCAATTTGCAATTGGTTTAATTTTTTATTATTCATGGTTTTTGAGTTAGCATCTGGTTTTTAGGGTCTGGCAACCATGCATTGATTTGAATAAGAGACTGGAATATATATAGGAGAGGTTCTGAAGAGAACAATGAGTAATAAAAAGTAGCAATATTAATAAATTTTTAGCCTTACTGAGTATTTGTTTTTTAGATTGGGTCAGTGATCCTTATTTGAGGAGAATGAAAATAATTAAATTACTGTAAAAAAAATAAAAATAATGAAGACCAGCTGAAAATTTGCTATGATTGACCATTCTAGAACATACTGGGGCTCATTTATCAACACTGGGCAAATTTGCCTATGGGAGGGGGCGTGGCTTGCCGCCGAGAGTAATGGCTGCGTGTTAAGCGTGCTCTGAAAGATTACCTTCGGGAAAGGCCTTACACAAGCCCTAAATCATGGGGAAATCGAGCAAACTAAGAGCGGAGAAGGAGCAGACACCAATGCGGAGGCAAATACCAACTCAGCAAGACCTAGCCCCACTATTTGTGGAAAAAAAAGCCGTATCGAGTAAATTCTAAAATGGCGCCTGCGGCCGCAGAATTGTAAACGAACACAGAGGCAGAGAGAGACACTTCAGAAAAGGAGAGTGACGCGGAAGAGGAGACAAATATACGCTCTTACCTGGCTAATTTACCATCTCGATCGGAGCTTAAAACTATGCTCCAGGAGGTTACTGCGTCTTTGAAGGAGGAGCTGCAAGAAATAAAACGGGACTTGGTAAGCGTTGTATCACGCACAGATGACATTGAAACAAATCAAAACAAAATGCTTCATAATGAAAAGCTTTTACATATTCAGTTAACTTCACAAGCTCGCATTATCACTGATATGCAGCGCCAATTAGAAGATAACGAGAATAGAAGCAGACGCAATAACATAAGGGTCAGAGGCCTCCCTGAGTCTGTAACGCCAGATGAGATACAACCAATTCTGCTTCAAATTTTCAACAAGATCTTATCAAGAGAAGAAGTGGGGTTGGGGTTCCCATTCTCCTTAACGGTGTCAAAAGATGGCTCCCAAACCTCTCTTAGGGTCCCAGAGGATACCCCTCACTTTCTGAGGAAATTACAGCTACCCCAAATACATCTGCCGGGATGGCTCATAGACACTACCGATGCCCAGACTCCAGATTTTGAGCTTGAAGGAAGATGGACAACACAACGCACTCCTAGTCGAACACCGAGTACACCGAGAAACAGGCCTTCCAGAGACCGATTTTCATCACCCAAGGCACCTCCTCATTAAAGATATGGAAACCTTTGAAAGACCACAGATAAGGAGTGTAAAGATAATCTCACTCAGACATTCTCAGGAGTCACCGGATGGATAAGTCCATGTTATAAATGTTTCTTATTGTTGATATGTTATCATGTTGACTGTTTGAATTAGTATGCCTATATTACCTATGCTTTCCCCTATTATATCTAGATTATTAGGCCCACCAAGGGTTATACATTTTACCAGCTCTTTACAGTTTTTGCCCAGTCTCCTCTCGACTGACAATATCTCCCCCCAAATAATGATGGCCAAAAGGTTGTACAACCAGAATTTAGGAAACTTCTTCCCCTACTCTGGTTTGGCCAGTTGGGAACCGATTGTTCCCTTTACTTTACTCCCCTTTTCTTTTATGCCCTGGAATACCCTTCTGGTAAAAGGGGTAATAGTAAGTAATATACAGCAAGTTACAAAGGCCATGAACGAATATATTAAACTAAAAATGACAATTTATATTTTATCATATGGAATGTAAAATAATCAGTTACAATGTGAATGGTTTGAATGAGCCCATTAAACGCTCCCAAATCCTATATGAGTGTAAGAGATTAGGAGCTCAGATAGCAATGATCCAGGAAACCCACTTTAAGGAGAATAAAGCCCCATAGTTCCATTCCAAATATTATACTAGGATTTTTACTAGCAATAATCCAGAAAAAAAAACCAAAGGAGTGATGACGCTGATCCATAGAGACTTACTGTTTATAATAACTGATCAGAAAAAAGATAAGGAAGGTAGATATGTTATTGAAGGGTAAAGTGGCTGATTCTACAATTATGGTAGCTAATGTATATGCTCCTAATTCATACCAGGTACCATTCTTATGCCAGTTTCTCTCTATTCTATCCTCGTTTGCCGAAAGTGTTATTTATTTAGGGGGTGATTTAAATATCACATTAAATCCTTTATCTGATACCTCCAATAAAAAATGTCACATCTCTTATAAAGGCCTCAAAAAAGTAAAGAAAGCTTTAGTAGATCTACAGCTGGTGGATGTTTGGAGATGCCTAAATGCACACAATCTAGACTATTCTCATTACTAAAAACGCATTCATGCTATTCTAGAATAGATTATATCTTTATATCTCATAAATGGCTTCAGCATTGTGTGGAGGCCAAAATTACACAGAGCACGCTATCTGACCATTCACCAGTAGTAGTAAAACTGAGGGTTCCGAACACTACTATAACTTTGTTTAATTGGAAATTTAATAGTACAATGTTAACAAATGATAATATGAAGGCACATATAAAGACTATGATAGAAAATTTCTTTTCAGAAAATGATGTGGAAGAAATAAACCCAGCCATATTATGGGAGACCCATAAATGCGTGCTTAGAGGTCATTTAATTGCACTGTGTACTAAACTTAAGAGGGACAGAGAGAAAACTATTAAAAATTTACTAAAGTAAATTGCAATTTTAGAACAGTCCCATAAGCAAACCATCGCCATAAGTACGCTGAATAAACTAGAAGGTAAAAGACTACAATTGAAATCTACCTTGGATCAATATTCATACAGGGCCTATCTAAGATGTAAGCAAAAGACTTATGACATGGGTGATGAGCACTAAACATTTTGCTAATATCTTAAAGAGACTAGAGCCAAGCACCTTTATCCCATCCATTTAAGGGAAGGATCAAAAAACTCATTTTACAACACCCCAGATAGCGCAATGCTTCCAACAATTCTATCAATCCCTCTACAAATTAAAAGACTCTCCTCCCTCTGTTTCCCTACAAGCTGAAATAGAGACATTTATTAAGGAGGCTAATCTACCTAGGCTAACCCAAACCCAATATCGGCGAATTGACGAACACTTTTCGGCCAAAGAAATAGAAGAGACCTTGAATTCTATTCCAGTAAATAAAAGCCCAGGACCTGATGGATTTAATTCATTATACTATAAAACATTTTATCCAGATTTACTCCCCTATATGCTCAGATACTATAACTCTATAGACAATGGTAACCAATTTCCAACTCAAGCTAAAGAGGCCCATATAACGGTTATACATAAACAAGGCAAGGATCCGCAGAACTGTGCGAGTTATAGGCCTATTTCTCTAATAAACGTGGACTTAAAAATATATGCTAAAATTATAGCTAATAGGATTAAATTAGTGCTGCCACAAACAATTCATCCCGAACAATCAGGTTTTGTCCCGAAAAGAGAGGGGAAAGACAATACTTATAAAATATTCTCCCTTATTCACTACGCCAAAGTAAAACAGATCCCTTCCATGATCCTAACGACTGATGCCGAAAAGGCCTTTGATAGGATATTTTGGGAATACTTATACCAAACATTAAAGGGCTTTGGGAAAGGTATAACCAAAATTACTAGGATATTTGCTCTATATTCTGAGCCCACGGCAAGAATTCGTATTAATGGTTCTCTTTCACCCATAATTAGCATTCACAACGAGACAGGGCTGCCCTCTCTCACCTATATTATTTGTATTGGTTATGGAAACTATGTTAGCCACCATCCATAACAAAAAAGATATATCAGGTCTAATTGTGGGAAAAACTGAACATAAGTTGGTGGCTTTCGCAGATGATTTGCTGCTATTCATAACAAGACCGATGACATCTCTACCCAATCTTTTGAATTTATTAGCTCACTTTGGAAAACTCTCGAATTTCAAAGTCAATACCAGTAAATCGGAGGCACTGAATATCAATATACCTAGATTATGTAAGACATCAATTGACAACAATTTCCCTTTCCATTGGCCAATGAGAGGAATAAAATATCTAGGGGTACAGATCACATCGGACTTGTCTTCATTGCATCAAGCTAATTTTCCACTTTTACTGACCAAACAGTTACAATCTTGGAAGTCATTAGGACTCATATGGTTTGGAAAAACAAGCTATAAAAATGTCCATTATGCAACAAATATTGTATTATTTTCAAACTCTTCCGATAAAAATACCTAAACAATTTTTTGCTAAAGTGAAAGGGTTATTCAATAACTTTATATGGAATGGTAGAACCCCTAGAATTAAGTTTGACACTCTTACTTTAACAAAAGATAAAGGAGGAGTGGCCCTTCCAGATCCCTATCTGTATTATGTATCTACACATTTAGTCAGAACGCTACATTGGTGTCTCAAGGACAATATGAAGATATGGACTGGTGTCGAACAAGCTATAATAGATATCCCCCTTAGTAATATATTATGGGTACAGAAGACTAACATCCCTAAGGCCATATTATCTCATCCCACAATATCAGCATCGCTAGAGGTATGGTTTAAGCATAGAGAAACTTCCAATCTCATGCCCCAGATACCTAAACAACTACCTCTACTACTCAATCCTGATTTCCCCCCGAGTTTAAATCCCAAATCATTTAGTAGATGGATCCTTAATGGAGAAAGAGATTCCATGTTAGTTGACTTTATCAAGAATAAAAAGATTATTTCCCTTGCCTCAATACAGCGAGTTTGGTGTAGTCACCCTAGAGATCAGTGGTGTTATAACCAATTACATCATTACTTGGACTCTTTAAAAATATAATCAATGGATGACCATCCAACTACATGGGAAAGCATATTAGAATCTAAGAAATTACCAAGACGCCCTCTTTCAGTATCCTATAAGATCCTATCTCAGAATAAAATTTTGACACAACCTAATTACTTTGATGCATGGGAAAGAGAATTGGAGATTGAACTATCACAACCAATGAGAAGACAAATACTATTGAGATTACACAAATCCTCTAGAGCAGTCAGAGTTAGGGAGATGCTATACAAGTTAATCACTAGATGGTACGATGTACCGACAAAACTACATAAGTGTTTCCCAAATGCTTCTAAGTTATGTTGGAGATGTAGATCAGGTGTGGGCTCCTTTAAACACATTTGGTTTGTGTGCCCCATTATTATCCCCTTTTGTGTATCAATTTGTTCAACAATTACTACAATCACTGGGACAAGGATACAACATTCGGATATACCCCTAATACTGTTTGGTATAGATCTCCAAAATAAAACATGGCCATATAACAAATTAGCTCAATATTTAGTGCAAGCGGCATTAACTTTGATCCCAACAAATTGGAAATCAATATCCCCCCTTCAAGGGCTAACTGGTTAAACTTGGTAGAAGAAACTAGGAAACTTGAGGAAATTACGAACTTAATAAATAACACTCTAGACAAGCATAAGTATGTGTGGGAGCCCTGGGTAAACTATTTAAAGAGAGTAAGACAAGGGAATTTTGCATAAATAGATACTTCTCTTTTTTGAAGGCTCATTCCAATTGATCTCCGCTTAGCCAATCTCCTTTTTGCTGTATGCTTGTTTTTAATAAGTAATATACTATCTTTTATTGGAACTGTATGTAAATGGTCCTGTCGATGAGAAACAACTTGCTATTCACCCTTTACTACTTATGTAACAGTGATTAATATCTTTGAATTTCCTTCCCCCCCTTTTTCCTTTCTGTATCCTCTCCCCCTTTTACTGAAAATCAATAAACAGAGATTTACAAAAAAATTTGCCTATGGGCAGTTACCTATAGCAACCAAACAGGGATTAGCTTTTTAAACACAGCTGCAAGTCGAAACAATGAATGCAGCAATTTGATTGGTTGCTATGGGTTACCGCCCATGGGCATATTTGCCCATTGTTGATAAATGACCCCCATTGAGAGTTAACTTAAAAGTCAACCACCTCTTTAATTGTGAAATATAGCAAATGATGATAAAACTTGTAATTTACAGTGGTGCAGAAGTTAGCCGAAGATTATAAGTGGTACAATTTAGTAATGGAAATGGAAAAACACTGCATTAAAGAAAATATAAGAAAAATATAGAAAAAAAAGAATAAAGTTAAAAATGTTTGATTAAAAGGCAGAGTTGGGAGAGAAAACTGTGTGCCAATAACTATATAGAAGTGGCCACATTATGCATATCAAAACCCTTTCTCACAATTAGTGTGTGTAAAAACCGCAGCTCAGAGTTAAGCTCAGAAGCATCAGACTCAAAGATGATATTCAGAAATAAAGGAAATATGTGTGGTGCAACTAAATGAAATGTATTAAAGAAAGTATTAGCATAAGGTAATTATTCACTTTGGGAATTTCGAATAACAGTGGAACGCACGCAGGAAATGTAATTTAGCGTGGCTCAGGAGGAAGCTGTGAAACAGGTGGAATCACTGAGATTCTGCATCAACACAGGAGGAGAGCAGCACAGCGTGAGCAGGACTGGACTGAGAATCAAAATAGGCCCTGGCATTTCAGGTACACAGAGGCCCACACAGAGGCCCAAACAGTCCCCACCAGCCCACTAAATACTGACTTTCTATGGCACCTTATAGCAGCCCATCTGGCATTTGGCCTAACCCACAGATTGCCAGTCCGGGCCTGAGCGTGAGGATAATATTCCCTTACAGATTGGTGAGAGCGATCTTATACGTAGAAAACCTAGGGAGGGTGGAGGGGGACAACCATGCTAAGAACACTGGTCCTTTTAAAATACCTAAAGTTTCTTTGTTCAGTGGAGTGACTGATTACTCTCCACAGAGTATATTGAACAGCATGTGTGTAAACTGCTAGCGGGAGAGATAACCATTTCAGCGTTTTTTACACACAGTAAATGGGAGAAAAGGCTTTGACTCTCTGACCATCCATATAACATGGAAACCTCTATATTGCTACTCTGCCTTTTAATCAAATTAACTGGAAAGTGTCTGATTAATTGTATTTCCTGAAATCTTGTTTTTAGTGATCCAGCATATTATTCATTGTTTGTATGAATCTATTAAAAGTCTGGCCTGCCAGTTATTTTATGTTTATTTAATTTATTTATTTAATGTAAAGGTGTCAATAAAACTTGATGAAGGGGTTACTGGTTTTTCCCATTCACCATTTTTTTGTTATATTTTGATTACTATCCAAAGGGGATTGGTGGTTAAGGGATAGGGATGTCGCAAACTGTTCGCCGGCGAACTTGTTCGCGCGAACATCGACTGTTCGCGCTCGCCGAATGTTCGCGAACGTCGCGCGACGTTCGCCATTTTGGGTTCGCCTTAGCTGGCGCTTTTTTTTACCTCTCACTCCAGACCAGCAGATACATGGCAGCCAATCGGGAAGCTCTCCCTCCTGGACCACCCCCACCCCCTGGACCACTCCCCTTCCATATATAAACTGAAGCCCTGCAGCGTTTTTTCATTCTGCCTGTGTGTGCTTGGAAGAGCTAGTGTAGGGAGAGAGCTGTTAGTGATTTGAGGGACAGTTGATAGTAAGTTTGCTGGCTAGTAATCTACTTGATACTGCTCTGTATTGTAGGGACAGAACTCTGCAGGGATTTGAGGGACATTTTAGGTTAGGTAGCTTTGCAGGCTAGTAATCTACCTTCTACTGCAGTGCTCTGTATGTAGCTGCTGTGGGCACTGATCTCTTCTTCATTCATTAAAGCTCTTTGCGTTTTTTTGCGTTGCAGTAAGCGCAGCGTTTCGTCTTTGCGTGTGAACAGGCTGTAACCTTTACACGACTTGATTGGCATGTAGACGCCAGACGTTTTAAAGCAGTTTATTACACAGGTTTAGAAATGTAGTGTGATTTCTGCCCTTTACAGCACAAAACGCAGCGCTGTGTCAACAATGGATTTTTCAGATACATTTTTGCCCTTGATCCCCCTCTGGCATGCCACTGTCCAGGTCGTTGCACCCTTTAAACAACTTTAAAATCATTTTTCTGGCCAGAAATGTCTTTTTTAGCTTTTAAAATTCGCCTTCCCATTGAAGTCTATGGGGTTCGCGACGTTCGCGAACGGTTCGCATTTTTGGACGCAAGTTCGCGAATATGTTCGCGAACTTTTTTTCCGACGTTCGCTACATCCCTATTAAGGGAACCCAACTGAAGCTTTCATTCACCTTGGTGTCACTAATTGTTTTGCAATTAACTTTTTACATAACCGTCTTTGTATTTAATAGATTACAAAATTGAAAAACAATTAAATAAAAAGTAACACATCTACCAAGAAACAACACAGTTTTATATAGAACATTAGGAAATATACAGTTTCTTTTACAAAAAGTCTAGAAGTATCATACAAAACCAAGGCACCATTCTTGATCAAGCTTTATTTTTAGAAGAATTTTTCATACATATATCTTATCCATCTCAATAACCACACAAAAAACATTGTCTCATTTCTATTTTTAAAAAGCATTTAATGCCTACAGCATAGTGTAAAGTAGTGATGGGCGAATCTCCCGAGAAACGGCGAAAAATTCGCGAAACGAGTCGCGGGACGATTTTGTCGCGCGTCGCGTTGTTTTCGTCGCGTCAAAAACGACGCGCGACTCGTTTTCAGCGAATTTTCGCCAAGCGAAATTTCGCTGGTGATTCGCGAATTTATTCGCCAGCGGCGAATCGCGGGAATTCGCCGCGAATTCGACCTAGGCGAATAAATTCGCCCATCACTAGTGTAAAGAAGAAGAAGATGAGTTATTAAGTAGAAAATGCACTTCTATAAACTATCTTACAAATTAATTGGTATTTGCTAGTGGTTTAAACCAAAGGATTCAACAAATATTTAAATATGAATTTAAGAAAACAATACTGAATTTCCAATTCATCCTATTCATAAATGAATCTTTTAAATGAATAAAACTAGAGGTGAAACTATGAAGACAATGCATTTTAAAAACCCCACTAAATCCAGTGGTGGTGGTGTGGATGATTAATATTTCCTTTTTAAAACTGGAGAGCATGAGAATGTCATTTTATTGTTTTAACAATGTAGATCAATTAAATTGAAGTAATGTATTTTAATTTAGATAGTAATAATGTTTTTTTCCTGTATTGCTCAAATATATGTACACTTGTAGATTATGGACATTTCAATGTCCTTACTTGTAGGAGGTAAAAGACCAAAAGTGAAAGAAAAATTAGGTCATCAGTTTGGTTAAATATGTCAAGTTTTTTTTTACATAAATCAGAAGAGATTATTGTCTCAGCCATTAGCTTTTTTTGAAAATGACATAGATGCTTCAAAAAATGCTTGGCTTAAACAAGGAAAGGGTTAATATAACATGAGGTTCAAAAAAGGTGTACCTCTATGCTGGCTATCAGTGTAAAATGTCTTTCATACGTGCCTCTGTTTAAAAGATCCATAGGCACAAGCTCACAAATGCTTGCAGTACAGAATGTCAGCTACCCACAAGTCACCAGGTGCCTCTCAAGACTGCAAGTAGGGTTACCACCTTTTTTAAAATCTTTTATCAGCCGGTGGTGGGGCAGGAACAAAACGGGGCAGGCCATGATGCAAAAGGAGGTTGTTACACACAGTGATGCAAAAGGGGGTGGAGCAACGTGCATGATGGACAGAAACCAGGAAAAAAGGTAAGTACTGAGCGATTGGGGGGGCCAAGGGCTTTTTCTTTAGGGTATTAAAAATTACCAGCAACTACATTGCCAGTAAATTTTTAATACTGGCCCCGGCAGGTAAAATACCGGCATGCTCCTCACATTAGAATTGCCTTCAGAGTGAGCGCGCTTTTTCCCCTGCAGCTGGCTCTGTCTCATTAATATTCAAATTTATGCCCGCCCTCCATACAAGCCTGACCAATAGGAAATGATGGCCATCCTGTGGGTTGTGCTAAAGTATGTTTGCTATGCCACTAATCCATATGCATTTTCACACAGGCTAAACTTGAACAGAAGCAACCCCCACAGCTGCTTTCTACTCATTACTAATCTTTGTGGGGCCCTGAAAAGATCTTAGCAAAGCCTTCAGAGGGAGGGTATAGATGAGTGAGGTGCTGAACACACAGCTTAAGGTGGCCATAGACGCACAGATAATATCGTACGAAACTAATAGTGTATGATATTTGGTGCGTGTATAGTAAGAAATGAGCCAACAGATATTGTCAGAGGATTTAGATATCCGTCGGCTGGTTGATCGGGCTGGACGGAAAATTTTGATCGGATGCATTTGAAGGCAACCTTAATAGTGCTGAATAGTGATGGGCGAATCTACCCCATTTCGCTTCTCAGAAAAATTAGTGAAAAAATTCGCTAAACGAGTCGCGGCATGTTTTTGACACGCGTCGCGTCAAAAACAACACGCGACTCGTTTTTTTTTTTGCGAATTTTTGCTGGCGTTTCGCTAATTTATTTGCCAGCGGCGAATCACGGGAATTCGCCCCTGGCGAATAAATTCGCCCATCAATAGTGCTGAATTTTCAGATACAGGTAGTATTCTAATGTTTCTACCTGTATATCGGACGATTCAGCTCTATACGTGCGCGTTGAAACAAACGATCTTTCTTGGAAAGATCTTTTCCAAGAAAAATGGTAATTGTTACGTCTATGGCCAGCATTACAGAGGTTGGGGAAAATAAAAGATTAACTTAGCAAATAAGTAATCTATAATGTAAATGATCTGTTCAGCAGCTCACTCGTTTCTACCCTCCCTCTGAAAGCCTTGCTACAATCCTTTCAGGGCCCCACAAAGCTTAGTAACGAGTAGAAAGCAGCTGTGAGGGTTGCTTCAGGAACAAAAAATGTGAATAACCTGTGAATAACCTTGTGTAATGCAGATCAACTGTGCAGGGAGCCAAGTAGTAAAAGAACACGCAGTGTACAGAGGCAGGGGAAGAGGGAGCAAATGGGAGTAAACTCTTTATTATGATTGGCAGCAGTGCAGCTTCTAAGGCTCTTCAACCAGTAGCACTGTTATGCTCCTTCAATTTTTGCACCTGCGCACATCTGGAGGAAGGACTTTGGTGATGATGAGCCCCTGTCCAAAATGGCGGACGCGATCATCAAAAGAATAGCTAACATGCAAGCAGGAAATATCAGCTTCAGGAAAGGTATTTTGGAAAAACAAGTTAGAGATCGAGGAGGAGGGGCTGGTCTTTATAATGATTTGGTCACTAAAAACCGACTTTCCTTGTCCTTTAACAGTTCTTGATAGTTTGATATATAAAACTCTATACAGTTTCTTTTGCCACAAAAAGCATCTCCACAAATTATCATCCTAGAATTGCTTTTATGTTCATTCCCTGTCAACTTGGGAACAATAATTAATATACAAAATAAGCTTATGGTAGCACAACAAGCAAAAATATTATAATATATTATATATATTAAGTGCAAGGATACAGTATATAGACTTCATAGAAAGCTTGACTGCAACAACATTTCAAGCTGCCGGTTTTCTTACAAGACTTGTATTATTATAATTCAGATTTTTAAACAACATAACACTTTTTCTATATACACATATCCATTTGAAACAGTTGATAGTAGGATTATGGTGTATACAATAATATAATTGACATATTTTCTGCTGATATTGTCCTAATTATTTTTCCCTCTCAAAACAATAGCAATGAGTTGAGTGCTAGCCTCGTCAGGTGACCAGCCACCTGATTAAAACTCTTCCCATAACAGTCAACAGCTTCTTGTACTACATAATAGGTCACTTTACTGGATCCATATTGTGTTCCCTCTATCTGTTCTACGGGGTTCCACTGTCAAGTCCCCAAAGGTAGAGAAGAACTGCTCCATCTCTTTTTGCAAAATTTCATTTCTTTTCTCAGCATCCTCTTTGGCGCGTTCAGCGTTCCTCATTTTTATTTCTACCATTGTATATTTCTTTTTTTCCTGGTCTAGCTCCTCTTGCATGCTCAGCACTTCTGTCTCAAGAGTGACATTTCTTTGTTCTAAGCTGAAGAAAAAGAGAGGTGATTGGTCAGTGTAGTGGGGCATAAAACGTGTCACTTTTGCAATTACTGATACCATGTTAATACACCATAAACAGTTGTGAGGTCAGTTAAGAGGCTTAAAGGAGAAGAAAAGGTTAAAACTAAGTAAACTATATCAGAAAGGTTTATATAAATACACTAGTAAACCCTCAAAATAATGCTGCTCTGTCCTCTGTCAAAAGAAACACATTTCTTTCCTTCTTTTGTGTACCCATGGGCTTCTCTATCAGACCTCAGAGCTACGAGTGAGCAGGGAAAGACTAAGGAAGTGATGTCACACCAAGCTAATATGGCAGCTGATATCCTAAATAACCAGATAGAGATTCTAGAGCTGTCTACTCTGGCATGGTAAAGCATGCTACAGACAGGGGCACTCCCCCAATGAGTTGAGTTGAGGCACTCTATGGCAAAAAAGCCGCTCCTGGTAACTAAGAGCCGAATTTCCATTTTTCAAACCCGGAAATTCGGCTCTTCTAGTGCAGAGCGCGCACTTGCACGCGCTGCACTAGCGCAGTGGACCCCCCTACCCCTCTTCTGCGCTGAAGAAGTAAGCGCCGTGGGGAAGGGGGGGGCGACATATCGAAGGCCGCGGCGATATTGCTAGAATCGCCCATGCCTACAGAATAATATAGTGCTCTAGCTATTGGATAATCTATTGGCAATGATTTGCCTTGGTAGCTTTCCTTCTTCTTTAAGCAATGCATGAAAATGTTATTATTAAATTGCTCTGCACCATTCTCTAATAGCTGCAGCGACATAAAAGTACCACCCACTGGAAAATATTGCAGCCAGTGTTTCTCAGCTTTTATTTTGAAAACAGACGAACTGTAAATTATGGGCTGTATTAGTAAGTGTATGCAAACAGACATATATAGAAAAGACAAAACAAAAAAAGGTGTATTTACATGGTTTACACAACAATGTGTATTTCTGTTACAAAAATAAGCACAGTTGTGGGGTTGAATATAAGTGGGCTTACATGTATGTTATTATACTACACACATTACAGGAAACATTCTCTTGTGGGTCTTTCTGCAATATTAATTACAGAATCTAAAGGCAGAATTTACCACACTGATCAAGCTTGTCTATGTGGGGGAGAATAGACTACACACTGACTAGACACACTGGCACAGTCACTGGTGAAAGTAACAAGGGTGAATAAGGGACAATGAATTTTCTCATCCACAACTAATTTACACCAACAGATTTGACATTTTCAATGAAGATTATGGGAAGGCAGGTCTAATCTGGCACATGTGGACCCATTACAATGCAAAATATGCCTCATAAACCAAAACAGATGCAAGCACTCTTAAATTGTAAATAATAAATAAGCCTCACATATGGTCTATATTATAATGCAGTATTAAACAGAATATCTGTAAAGAATTAAACCAAGCATCCAATACAATGCAAATGTAAATGTTTGTTCACTTTTTAATTAATTTTAAGTACCTTTTTATTCTTGTCTCATATTCCATTTTTTGTTTTGACATCTCCTGCTTTAAACTGGATACAAGGCTATGAAGAGCACTGTGACTGCTGGTATTATTTAAAACAAAGGTTTCACTGTTGTCACTGCTGCTGGTTGCTCTACTGCTGCAACCACCAGAACTTCTTCTGTCAAATTTGCTTTCAAAGTCTGTGGGATTAGTAGTGTCCTCATTAAGTGGCCCATCTAAAATAGGATCCTCAAAATGTCCCCCATAAATTTCCTGCTCTGGACAGGTAGTTGTAGAAGAGCGACATGAGATGGAATTTTCCGGAAGGGAAATTTCACAGGACGATGTAGACCAAGTTGCACTGTCAATGCTTTGTTTGTCATCAGAGTTCGCCATGGAGAACTGTTGATGAACATTATCATATGTAGATAATCTGTGTTGCTGTACAGATTCATTGTCCTTTTGTTTATTGTCTCTCATTGTAACATAACCATTTGGCAACCAGCTTGTGGTTCGAGTGTTTAAAGAATGGCAAAGGGTATCTGTGCTTGAAACTCCCATTTTCACTGCACCATTTTGTACACTGTGGGTACCCATTTTAGTACCAGAGCTTTTTAGAGATGTTGCTCTTCTAGACTGTAATGTTCCATTAGTTAAGGAATGGACATCAACCGAGCTACTGAAAGATCCATTGGTTACAATCCCACTGCCTTTATTAAATGCTGGATTTTTTTTTACCATTAGTGGTGGGCTTCTTGGGACATCAAGTTTGTGAATGCTATGTCTTGGACTGCTTGATATACTCCCAGGCAGATCAGTGGGGGAACCATTATCAACATTAGACCTTTCCGAAGTTTCAATTTTTTCCCATGAGCACCTACTTACAGTAGAATCTTTAATGTTGTTATTCTCTTTGTTCTGAATCTGACCTAATACTTTTTTTTTTTGAATGTCGTTGTTGCTGAGCTCATGTCCAACTTGAATTTGGTTATCTTCATCTTTAGGAAATAGCATTTCATGCTGACTTATCATAACAGACATCAACTGCTGGACAACTACAGTACCTGTAAAAAAATATGTTTAATTTTTATGAATATATAATAATTTTTGCAGTCCAAGGGTTGCCAGCACTCTCAATAAAGTAGCTTGAATTTGCCTGGGTGCAGTACCAATAAATTATCCATAACTACTACAAAAAGGTCAGCACTCTCAGGACTTATAAAAATCATACTATTTATTATAAATGACTAACATTTCGGCTAGGTCCCTAGCCTTTCTCAAAGTAACAAAATGAACATTAAACTGCCTTAAATATACACTGTGGCAGGAACAAACAGCTGGTAAAAAGTCACATAATCAGTAATTCAATCACTATTAGTACATTCACTTTAAATATTTAAATACTGTAGAATCCAAATATAAACCAAAACTAGACACTATGGGGCAAATGTACTATTATTCCCCAAAAAATATTCGATTTTCCTTGATATTCGATTAGCATTCGAAAATCGAATGCTAATCGAATATCAAGGAAAATCGAATAGTTTTAGGTTACCCTTTTATTCGATCTTCGATCATTCGACGATCGAATAACGATCATTCGAATGAATTATTCGATCATTCGAATGAATTATTCGATCATTCGAATGATTTGTAAGATTCGAACGATGGAAGACTTCGATCTTACGATTCCTATTCGATCAGGACTTAGCCTCTGAAGCCTATGGGAGGGTTTCCATAGGCTTCTATTACAATTCGGTAGGTTCAATCTGGTGAAGTAGGCAGTCGAATAATTTTAAAATTTTAAGTTGTTTGATGATCGAATGATCGAATATTCGATCATTCAAATCTATTCGATCATTCGATCGTTTGCTATTCGATGATCGAATAAGCCTAATTTGCATATTCGACCAATCGAATTAATCCTACGATCGGAATTCGATCAAACTTCGATCTATTCACGTGAATTTAGTAAATCGGCCCCTAAATATCCCCTAGTTCTTTACAATTACAGTTAAAAACAAGACATTTGTAACCACTGATGTTTATCTATTTAGTTACCTTAACATGAAACAAATTAAAATATAGGGTTACAGTAATGTCCAAAACTTAGAGTATATTTGGCACTATGCATCAATCCACCAAACTATCATGGGCTAATGCATCCATAGTCAATATAATCCTATTAGAAAAGTTCTATTTCACCATTCTTTGGGAACTCTCTATATAATAAGGTGTCAGTGGTTATAGACTATTACATATCCATATGTATTGGATCTATTTATAAAACCTATAGCACGCAATGTGATCTCATACGGACAAGACATACAGTAGGTTTGGAAGCCTTAATTTATACAGTAATATTCACGTGTGGATGGTGTGGGAGTATGTCCCATCTATAAGTCTTTAATATTATAGATATCGCCCCACTTATATGAATATATGTGCAATAGCCCCATGTGTGTAAGTTAAAATAACCCATGTCGATATTAATGAAAGGAAAACATCTGCCCATATATCAAACTTGTACAATTATTACTTACTCCCCAAATCACATCTCAAGGTAGAAAAATCAGACTCTAAATAAGTGAAAAAGCTTTTTGACAAAAAATCTAAGGATAAAAAATAAAAATGAAAAAATACTAAAAGTTACATTTTTTTTTAACAGGAATTCAATTTATTAACACTTATGTATTTACTGTGAATTAAAAAAAATAATTGGTAGATGTTGATCAACAGAAATTACTTTTTGAATAAAATTTAATGAATTTCGAGTTACATACTGAGTGTAATTCGAGACTCTCTTTGTTATAAACATGCACATAGGGGCGGGGGATGTTAGAATCTACCCTCCTGCAGTCAGATGGTATAGAGCGGCAGGAGGTAAAGCCTGCAGCATGGCTAGTTGCACCTTGTCACTGTCACTTTTGTATCCTGTGCTCAGTGCAGAGAGTAACTGCTTATAAGCCCCAAGGGATGCACCCCCAGATGGGGGTTTAAATTAATTTATTGTTCATTGTTGCATACTGTTCCCTTAATGTGTAAGTGAGTGTCTTAAGTATCAGTTATCTTACCCTCCATTATAGTCATGGGGTCTTCAACCTTTGGACGAAGAATGTTTGGGCCAAACACTGTAGCTAGATTGTGTACACTCATTTTGTTGATTCCAGAGTATGACTGAACTTCATCCAGAAACCTGTGTAACATATAAAATATGAGAATCATTCTAAAATTTGGGAAGTCGTAATAATACTGTAACACTTGGATATTTTCATATTTTATTGCACTTAAAAATGGCTATTCACTCACGATCCCCATAAAACATGATGAAACAAAGCTTGAGCAGTATTGAAAGGAGAAATAGGGGGAACTGCAGTATCTTTAATATGCAAAGCTGTTAGAAACCTATTCACACATACTGAAGCTAGAATTGCTGCCAAAGATGCATTTATTAAATACTAATTTGAAGGGGATGTATGCTAATGCAATAATTTATTTTGTGTTTTAATAGAGTAATTCATCACTTTGCAAATATCTGTTTTTAATTTGACATGACAGTCTATTTTTATTTATCAGTATAAATTTTTTTCATACTTTTCATGGGTACTGTAATAAACATGTTTTCATATTATTATTGCAGTGAGCTATAAGGAATACATGACTATTTATTGAAGGTTCTGCTTTGCTGTGCAGCGCAATGAAGGGATCTTCCAAAACCCCTGTATTTTTCTTACACTAACATGTTTACATACAAATATCAATTATTTCAAATATATGTTTATTGGTCGAACACATGTATATGTAACAACATAAAGCATTTTTGACTGGTACATTAATAAACATTATATTTACTTACATAGAAGTCCTATGCATAATATTAATACACAATCAACTTTATTGTATAAGGGGGAACATGTGGGGTAGGAGGGTGGGTGTGGAATATGCAGACACTTAAAATCTATGAGTAGTGGAAATGAACTTAGCCTAAATCCAAAACCATATTGTGGATCCTGGTTGGAATATTTTAAGATAGGTGTTGCTTGTATTCCTGATCACTTTTAAATAAAATCCATGTCATCCATTGGGAGGAGTACTCTCTAAATTGTTTTTCTGTGCATGCAGACCGTTCCTCAAATTGTTGGATCTCATTTACCGTATTAATCCAGTCCCTGATTGTTGGAACCTGTTGGGTGTTCCAGAGCCTGGGTATTAATAATTTGGCTGCGTTTAACATGTGTGGGAGCGCTGTATCAGTGAAGTGCAGTCTGTCTTCAGGGGACATGTGGAATAATAGTGTAAATGAGGGATCATTTATGTCTCTGCCACAAGCAAAATGGGAACATAGCTGGAGCACCTGCTTCCAGTACTGTTCTAT
>CM044431.1:91413248-91435499 GCA_024363595.1 Xenopus borealis
TTTCTTGTACAAACGCAACATGAGTTTTATGTTTTCTTAATTCTGCTGACAACAGAATCCGTTTTTGAGGGGAATTTAGACCATTAGCATTTAATGAAATTACATTAATAGAGGTTCCCTGTCTGTTCATGCCTGTATTCCGCGTTCCACTACCCTTGGTCTCTATCTTATTGGGGGGGGAGGAGTAAGAAACTGGGGAAGTAGGGTAAACATAATTTCAAATACAAAAGTGTTTTTGTGGCTAACTGTAGCGGAGGGTGGTGGAGAAAACTCTGCTATCTCCCGGTGTAAAACACCTGGGGTATAGCCCACAGTAATAAGTGAGTGGTGTGGGGGGAGGTGGTGGAGATCGGGCGACAGTAATATGGGTCCCACCCCGGGACCTGGATCTACATATGAATGGGGCTGGTATATGTCATTGTAGTATACACGTAAGTCTAGAGGGCCATATTAACAATGATCTATAGATAATGCATTTAAACATCGAAACTTTGCGTTTGTTTCTCAGAAATAAGAACTTAGACAGGAAAGCGGAACAATAAAAAATGTTGAGAGGTACATATCAGTTATATCCATCATAATAATAAGAGTGAAGGGTGTTTTACACTTTATATCCACTGACATTATTACCTTTAGCTATCTCATACCCCTTTACTAAGAAAGGATGGGGAGAGAAAGGAAAAAAAAAAAAAAAGGGGGGGGGGAGGGAGGGATGTTATAAAATGCTGCATATATCCTGGTTATCCCGACAATGACATTCAAAACATTTAGAATTATTAAGCTCCTGAATCTTATCTATGACCACGTCCAAGTTTGAGACCTTACATGGCTTCTATAGTAAAGTTCCCCTACTAACCATCAATGTGCGTTCTGCATTAGTTTTTATAGAGGGAGAACCTTTTACGTTAACATATCTAGGCTATGCATTTGCTTCTTGAAAACAAGAACCTGGGTAATGAAGCTGGGCTGCTATGAATCCATAAAGCCTGAATCCATGTGTAAATAGGGCTGGCGTGTGCCATTGTAGTATACACATAGGTCCAGGGAGTCATATAAACAGTGTTCTACACATAGTGCATTTATACGTCAAGGCTGTGAATTTGTTTTCCAAAGATAGGGACATTGGAAAAAAAGCAGGACAATATGGAATGCTAAGAGGTATATACCAGTCCTGGCCATCTTAATAGTAATAGCGAAGGGTGTTTTACCCTTTATATCCAGCCACCTTAAACATTAAACCATCATGAATTATTAAGGTCTGTGAATCACATTTATGGCAACGTCCATATAAAAAACAAAAAAATTAGGGGGGGGAGGGGTGGAAAAATAAGGGTGTTAGAAAAATCCTATGCATATTCAGCCAACTCAGTAATAGCATTCTTATAATCAAATATTATATTGGCACATGAAATTATTAATGCAAACCCCTCTCTTCGACGTCATCTGGGTTTTTTAGGTTCCGTGTAAGTTCAATAGGTGAGTTCCTATCTCTGGCAATAAGACCGAATTGTCTGCATTCGGATATTTGCCGTAGTGTATGTCCAGGATAAATTAAAGTTGTATACTGTTCCGGGTAATCAACCAGTCCCTCTCGGATAATGCAAAAATGCCCCAACTGTAGAGAAGGCCGAAGGGCTCGTGGTGAGTGGATAGATCATCGATCCGGTCATACGTTGTCATCTATGGTTGGTCATCCTGCTGGTCTTGCGCTTGTGGTCCGTAAACATAGCGGGTCCAGTCCGATAAGTCCGCGGGAGGTATTCCCAGGCTGCGAAAGAAGTTCTCACCTTCTTCTGGCTCTCTCAGTAGTTGATTCTTCCCATTATGTCTGGCTATTAAGGAGAATGGGAAGCCCCACTTGTATGGGATTCCTCTATCTCTAAGCCTGCCGGTCACTTCTTTTAATAGCCTTCTTTGGTTAACAGTTGAGGGTGCCAAGTCTTGGAAGAGCTCAATATTATCCTCTTCTATTTTGATGTTCTTTGTATCTCTTGCCTTTGACAAGATTTGTTCTTTGGTGGTATAGCTATGTAGACAACAAAGTATGTCTCTTGGTCTGCCTGGTTTTCCTCTCGCCACCCTATGAAAGCGGTCCATTGGGATATCTGTATTCTTATCCTGGTCTAATAGCTCGTTGAAAAGTCCAGTGATTAATTGTTTGGCCTCTGTCGTTTGTATATCCTCTGGTAGCCCTCTTATGCGGATATTATGCCGCCTGTTTCTATTTTCGGCATCCTCCAGTCCTCTTCTCAGGAGGCAGATTTGCCTAGCATGTGTAGTAAGAGCTGCGTCATGCCTGTTCAAGCTGGAGTCGTTTGCTGTTTGGCGCGACTCTAAGGTAAGCAGCCGCGTGGAGATGGCCGTCAATTCTGACCTAATAATCTCCGTTTCGTCATGCTGTGCTTTTTTAATATCAGTCAGTAATCGTAGTAGGTCATCTTTTGTCGGTAAGTTGGCAATCAATTCTGGTATGTTACTCACCACTGTTGTTTGGCGGCAAGGTGAGTCCTGGGTGGATGAAGTTTCACTATCATCCGCCATATTGGAGTCTTGAGAAAGCGTCTCTGGCGGTTTCTCGAAAAAGTCCGCAATTTCTTTTGTTCTCTTTGAGGCTGGGGTCTTTTGGGTCGCAGAGGTGTTGGAGGCTTTGTTGGTTTTACCCATTTTAGCCCGTATTATTTGCTATATCACCAGCCACGAGTGTGCGACTGTTCACCTCAACATCCGGCCACGCCCCCCCAAATATCAATTATTTAGCTGACATGAAGGGCCAATTATGTTAAACAAATAGAAGTTGTGAATCAAAGATTCTCTGTCACATCACAAACATTAAACAGGGAGACAGTAGGGTCGAGATATACTTTGAATACAAAAATGCTAATGAATATGTTCATAACTATCCGATCTCATTGGATATTTCAGGCTTGTGTTCATAAATAGTTGAGGAGAAACCCTCTGCAAAAAAAGAGTGACCCACACACAAATCTCGATCTAGCAGTCCGATTAAAGGGGTTATTCACCTTCCAAACACTTTTTTCAGTTCAATTGTTTCCAGATTGTTCACCAAAAATAATGACTTTTTTCAATTACTTTCCATATTTTGTTTTTCGACATTTTTCCAAAAACTCAGTTTAAAATTTAATGGTCCTGTCTTTAGTGTTTCAATCTGGCAGCTCCGTAATTCAGGTGCATATTCAAAACTGTTTTTGCAACATTTAGTTGATACATTTATCATCAGCATCTTAATATTTGCAACTCAGTATTAGCAACTATTGTATCAATTCTAACAGCTGCTTTTAAAGGGCACCTATTGCCAAAAAGTGTTATCCCCAACCAAAGGTGCGGGCTGATAGAGCCTGCATTCAGGTTGGAGATAACAATAGTTTAAAAAAAAAAAAAAAAGCCCCTGCCAGCACTAGCCTACTCGCAGAAGGAGGGAGCCCCCGGTGCGAGCCGCAATGTCAATACAAGTGCATGAGCATAATGAAAAGTGGCCCCAAAATCGCAGCAGCAGAGTAGGCTAGCGCTGGCGGGGGGCATTTAAAAAACAAAAACAAAAAAAACTACTGTTAATCGGAATGCGGGCGCTATCATCTCGCACCTTTGGTTGGGGATAACATTTTTTGGCAATAGGTGTCCTTTAATGAAAGGCATTCTGCTCAACAGTGCCAAAGAAAATAATTGTATCAACTAAATGTATCAATTTAGAACAGTTTACAGAGTTGGTGATCCACCCTTCCCAGAGCAGCTTTAGAAGGTGAACAATAACTCTTTACACTTTAATGTTAGAAAAACAGTCAGTCACACAGAAAATAGAATGCTACTGGAAAAAGTCTTTATTTCTGGTGAACTATCTGAAACCAACTGAACTGAAAAAAGTGCTAGAAGGTAAACAACCCTTTTAAGGGGTAAAAGGGGCCCAAATTCTTACATAGAAACTTGTGAAGATTGTGGTTTGGGCTCTGTAATTAACTAGCAAAATACAGTTGGAAGATCTAGTAGTGGAAACTGATCCTGAGGCAGCAGTCACCTAAGGCAGCATCCATGTCTTTTTGTGCCCCTTGTAACTGGCCGATCACTGCCAACTGAGACAAGGTTCTCACCTTGTTCTCACCTGCCATGAGACAAGGTAAGAACCTTGTCTCATGGCAGGAGCAGTCCTGTCAATGACCTCCTTTTGGGATAATGCAAAGCTTCTCTTGATAACAGTTGACACAAAATGGTGCCTGTCTGCATAGGTTAATTGTGAGTTTCAAAAGAATGAAGGAAACAAGATTTCAATAATTTATATAGTGCATGTACATTTTATTTTACTCACCTAACATAATAAAATAGGAATTAGGGTGACAAGCCCTGTTTAAATATTCTATCACGTCTTACCTACAGATGTACTTCAGAAGGTTATAATTCACTGATGGTAGGCTCTTCACTTGCTTGACTAACTCTGCCATTCCCTGGACATAGAGAACAACTGTTGTTACAACAGTCACATATTACATTACACAATGAATTGCATTTTGTATTTACTCTACTGGCAGTGTTCTTTTTTCATACAAATGCTAAATGTAACCTCTGTAATTCCAGTAATTACATTCTATAGACAACCTAAATTACAATAAAATGTCTATATTACTAATATGTTGAAACTAGGGATGCCACCTTTCAAAATAAAAAATTACCGGCCGATGGTGGTGGAGGTATTTAAGGGGCGGACTGTGACACAAAAAGGGGCGGAGCTACAGGATAGTGCTGAAAAACGCCAAAGAAAATGTAAGTTTTCCCCGGTGGGCAAGGGCTTTTGGAAATGGTACTACAAATTACTGGCAGCTGCATTGCCGGTAAATTTGTAATACCGACCCTGGCAGGTGTTTTACTGGCTAGGCCCGTAAAATACAGGCCAGGTGGCAACCATAGTTGTAACATGCATTCTTTTATTTATATATTATATATAAATACAGGGATCACTTATTCGCAAAGTTGAAAGTGCTCTCATATGAGATCAGAGAATATATTTCTATTTTCAGTTGCACAAATAGCTAAAACTGTAACCCAGACCAGAGATAAATGCATAGAATCACTTTTTAACCCTGTTTATATGGTTAAAGGCACCCAATTGACCTAGCACCCAACTGTCCCTTGAAAAATAAACAGTCTTGATATGACAGATGAAAAAACTGTTTTTTTCTTGTTAAACTGGTCTTCTTGTATTATGGCTCTAATTTAAATGGATTTAACTCCACTTACTGATTCTGTTTCTTTGCTCAGGTGTTTTGCACAAGAGATGAAATTGTCATACTTTGAATAAGGGATGACAGGCTCTGGTAGCTCCCTTAAGTAAAGTTTTAGAAGTGATGCTACTGTATGGACATCAGTGTTGCTGTAAGTAAAAAGAAATACATAAAATGGCTACAATCAAATATACAGTATTTAAACAGAAAGGCATTCTATCCTAGGAGACAATTGTCTCTGCTATTGTGGCTAGTACAATATTCTGTCTTCAAGATCTTAGGAGAAAGATGCCAGCTTTGAATTTCCTTCTCTGCTTGTATTCTTTTGATTTTTTTATCATCTGATTAATGTGAAAGGCAACCTATTCCAAACATATACCATTCTATAGATCTCAGGCACTCCAATCAGTAATGATTAGGGGCAAATCCTAAATATGTGCGTTGTCCCCTTGTATGTCCTATTATTAATGGAGAGTTTTACATTTTATTCAAAAGACACATCAGCTCATTTAAGATTGCTAAGTGAGTACTAGGCTCTAAAATGGGTGTCAATTCAGTTAAATCATATTGTCATCCACAACTGTGCCAATCTGGCCATTTTATGACCGCACTTTTTCCAGTGCAATTTGTGCCTCATTTCAGAAATGTGCACAATGTTAGTTGACATACTGTACTTGGTAAAAATGATGCATTGTGGATGAAAACGTTATCCTTTTAGGTTTTATACTTGTTAAGTAAATGAGTTTTACAGAGTTTTTTTCTGCTACTTTTTTCTTTGTAGTTTTTTTTATAAATTTACATTTCCAAAATAATTCAATTAGGGTCATATTTAGGTCAGTAAAAACCTTATATAATTTCTAATTCCCTTGACCATACTTCTAATTCCCTTGACCATAATGTTTTTTTTAAAAATGGCATGGTGGACCCCCATACCCCTTTATGTAATGAATTATTGTTAAACATGCAGATTCACTAGTCTCTTCTACCCCGTATTCCATAACACCATAACACAGAAGACAGGAGTGTAATTTTTATGTTATGTTTAATGTCGAATTTTAGAGCTTTGTGAGCTTTTTTAGACCTCAAATGAACTCACAACTCGAATGGTTTCTAATTAAAGAAAAAACTCAAATGGAAATTTTTTTTATCTATGTTAACAACTCGAAAACTTGAATCGATCGTATTTTCGGTGAAAAAAAAAACACTTAAATTTTCGAGTGAAACCCACAGAAAAAAACTTGAACATCATGAAGGCTATTAACATCTTCAAATTATTCAAGGGACCTCTGCTATAGACTTCTATAAGTACACAACAGGTTTTAGATGGTGTATTTCGGATTCAGGCTATTTCCAGAGTCAGGGTATAATAAATCTTGAAAAACTCAAAGTTCTACATGAGTTCATTTGAGTTCATTCAAGGTCTAAATAAAATATGGAGATCTACATTACAGAAATACCCCTTATCTGGCAAACCCCAGTTCCCAAGCATTGTAGATAAGAGGTTCCATGCTTGTACCCAGTGTGCAAGGTTTTTTATTATTAAAAAAATTATTATTATTAAATAAGTGCAGAAAAGAAGCAGGAAGTATTAATTTACAGTCTCTTTGCTGTTCATGTATAAAGTCTACATAAAATCTACTACATCTGAAGTTTATAATTACAGGCACAGACTATTATTTTTCTTAGAGAGCCATCATCTCCCACACCTCTACAGAGTAAGGAATTACAAGATAACAGTTTACAGACAAACATTTAACCAGAAGCAGTTACAATTGCATATTGTCAGTAGATAATAGAATGATGGCCCTGTTCAGATTCAGATTGGAATAGGGATATATGGTGTAAATAGTGAGGTTTGAGTAACTAGTGAGGTTTTGGGATTCTGTTTTTTTAGGATAGCAACATAGTGAAAAACAGTGGCAAGTATCTACTGTGTTTGTGAGCATAGAATAAGGGTTAGGTGAGTGGTCAAGTTATAAGCTTGATAATTTTAAGTGATTATTTCAAAGCCTGCGGGTTCTAGCAGTGTCAGGGGAGGATGTTCTTGAATATGGTTGCAGTAAATGAATATTCCAGAAGCCCTATGGAAAGAGCATGTGGCAGGTAGAGCGGAAAGGGGAATGACTGAGGGACGAGCGGGAAAACAAGCAGGCTTGGTATTATGGTTGTAGTGCGAAGGAAGGCAGGGAAAAGAGGGAGGGGCTCAATCAAATAGATGGGAGAAAGGGCAGGAACCCAATCTCACCCTTCCAATAGGTTGCTCGATCTTGTGTGCTTACTTTGAGAAGTTTAGTTCTTTCTTGGAGTGGGTGGTGTGATATCAGGCTAACTCAAAAGGGCTAGTGCATTACCTCTAATACTTTTTATGCATGGGTTCCGCAACATCCGATGAGTGCTGGCACGTTCTGGTGATGCTCCTGGATGTGGCCGATGAATTTGGGATTCTTTTAGAGGCAGAGAAGACGGTGGGGACGGTGACCTGCCTTTGTTTTATAAGTCTGGAAACTGATACGGAGGCAGGCGTATGTCGCTTGCCACCCTATACACTGGGTGACCTAAAAGGCTGGGTGGAAAGACTGGCAAAGAAGAACAAGGTTACTGTGAGAGAGGTGCAGTCACTGTTGGGTATGCTTAACTTAGCCTGAGTATTTTGTCGCTTACTGGGCAAGTTGTTAGCGGGTGTTGTAGCCCCCCCAACATTTGCGCTTGCTGAAGGAGGTGAGGGATGATATGGCAATGGTTCCTGGATACATTTAATGGGAGGTTGATATTCCCTTGTAGTGAGGTTACCAATGAGGTTATCTGGAGGGGAAGCAATGTGTGGATGAGTCACTGGGGGAGTGGTCTGAGTTTCTTATTGTGATGACCTTGTTCATTTGTGGTGACATCCTAAGCAAGAGGAGGGTGAGTTTTGTCTCTTATAATATGGAGGTGGTCCAGGCAATAAACAGGCAATCGGATTCCTTGGCTGAGATTCTGCAACCCTTCAGCCTTTTGGTATTGCTTGCATCTTAATGTGGGTTTCTGGGTGGTACACCTGCCTGGAGTGCTGAAATTAGATTGCTGATGCTTTACCTTGATTCCAGTGGTAACGCTTTTGACAGCTAGCTCCAGTGACAGTTCACTTGGGAAGCATACGGTAAGGTATGGAAGGAGTCGCAGCTGTGCAAGGAGGGCACAGTGCCCACAGGGCAGGCAGGAACTCATTCTATGGTGGGTTTATTGGATGGCGGAGAAGGATGGCGCCTTCAGGGTAGCGGAGCTGGTGAGCACTAGTAAACGAGTACCTGGGGGACTGCAGAGGATGAATTTAGAACTGGCAAATAATCAAGTCTACATATGGCTGGCCAAGTCCAAGCTAGGCAAGGGTTGGAGGGTGGCATTGTATCTTTTGAACGGAGGGGCAATTTACAGCAATTCTTGGTGGGCTGTCCCAGAGTTGCAGGTCCCTTATTGATCCACGATGATGGTACACCACTAACCAGATTTCAGTTTGTAAAGGTCTTTAGGTTGGGGGTGGAGAGATTGCTAAAAGCTCCACTTGACTATGGTTCTCGTTCCTTTTGGACTGGAGCAGATTGCATACTTCCCAACTGTCCTGTTTTTAGAGGGACAGTCCCTCTTTTGACAGCTCAACCTGCAGTCCCTCATTTATACTGCACTGAACAGCCAGAAAAAGAAACAAAGTTTCTAACTGAAAATTGGCTTTTGGCAGAGAGCCCAGAACAGCCACAGTAGAACAATTTCTAGATAAGCAAATACTTGATTGTAACAATATCAGATAACAGGTTCCTTGGGAAAAGTTAGACTCACAGCTTGAAGGGCAAATTTACCTTCATTAATAAAACTGTAATAACTGAAAAAAAACACAGAAATTTGTTCAGACTTTCATAACCTGCCAAACGTTGTAAAATTAACATGGCAATTAGGGGGTGTGACCACAAAAATAGGTGTGTTCAAAAATACTAAGCATTTTTTTGTCCCTCTTTTTATTTCCAAAATGTTGGGAAGTATGGCATTGGCTAGTGGGAATCTAGGTGATTCCCACCTCAGGTTCCACCTATTTATTTGTAAGGGTTTTTTTTACAATGAGAGCTGTGAAGATGTGGAATTCTCTCCCTGAGTCCGTGGTGCAGGCTGATAGCTTTAAGAAGTATTTGGATTGCTTTTTAGCAAGAGAGGGAATTCAGGGTTATTGGAGATAGCTCATAGTACAAATTGATCCAGAGACTAGTCTGATTGCCTTTTGGAGTCAGGAAGGAATTTTATCCCCCTCTGAGGCAAATTGGAGAGGCTTCAGATTTTTTGCCTTCCTCTGGATCAGCTAGCAGTTAGGCAGGTTAAAAAGTTAAAAGGTTGAACTTGATAGACGTGTATCTTTTTTCAACCTAACTTACTATGTTACTATTAATTCATTATAAGCTATTGTTAATTTTATATGCAGTATTCAGTAGCTAGTGTTACACTTGTCAGCAATACGACTTATTACTATCAAAATTAAGGCAGATAAAGTAAAAATATTTAATGAATATTTCTCTCATTGTTTAATGCAAGAGATGAGAGTTCAAAACTTTTACAAGATTGCTTCCTTGTTAAATGCCACTAGATGGTGCTACAGTATGTAATAAAAAAAATAATCCTAGGTATCTAATAGATAAGAATGAAATGTTGTGTGGGCTGCTAAGACTTAAAAAATCTGGTCCATGGTAGTTCCCCTTTTTTTGCAATAACTTCATTGGAAATGTTGCAATGGTAAAAACATTGTCTTGTGTACCATTACCCTGAAATTACAGACTTTTCAAGTTGTAGTAGATAAAAGTTACTGGAAATAAAACAGCAAGAGTAGAACAAAGGAAATTACTCTAGTAATGATTATGATTTGTGACTTATACGGTGTCCTTATTATTTACAAATAACTAATAACTTTAATGCTTCAGTTTACTGTGCAATTTTAAAATACATATTCTATAGAGTTTCCTACATATTTATGATAGACTTGATTAATATGCAAAAAATGCATGTAACCTATTCTGGTTGGATCCAGGTGCTTATGCCCCAGACCTTCAGCTAGAGGAGAAATCCATAATAATTTAAGGTTGTTGCTTAAAATTATTTAGATATTTCAGATAATTTTGCACTGACCATTATTTTTGCATAAGTGCATTAGGAAAATGTAGATTCAGCAAAGAAAGTTCAAAAACGGGAATATTCTGACAGAATAAAGAGGAAAAATACTGGTATGAAATATACCTGTGTAACGCTTTTTTGGGCTATACAGCACAAAATAGTTAGGGTGTCCAGCTAGTGGAGGAACATGGGTTACATTGGACTCACACTTCAGGATCAGGGCCTTCACTAAGTGGAAGATTCCATTCAGATGAGGTAGTGTAACTACAACTCACAAGCTATGTTGCTATAAAAATAGTAAAAGATGGACGCCAGGAGATTCTTATGATGAAAACAGTAACAGATGGTTTATTATGCACAAGGCAAATATCCCCAGGTTTAGATATACTCACACAGGAGCTTGGATCATAGCAGATGTTACACAGGATAGTAGAATGTCAGTAGATATTCAAACACACATCACAGCAATGAATATTCTTCAGAGTTAGGATAGTCAAGGTACATCAATTCCAATACAAAGATCCTGTGGCTATAATGTGACTGAGTGGAAATACCAGATAAGGCCGGGTAGCTGCTGCTAAGCCCTAATCCCTATTACAATGATATCCCTGCACTAAAAGCATCACAGGGGAGCTTTGTAAGGAAGATCTCTTCCTGCTAACACTCCTCGTTGGAACATAGGACTGTTCATACTAAATACAGCTGACTATCTAGAGAGACTATTACAAATTACAAACCTGTATCTTGCTAGTCATCGTTAATGGAGTGGCCTGGTCCCTGACTTGGTTCACTAACAGTGCAAGTCCTGTTAGGGCATGTGGCTTACTGGGGTCTTGTTGATCCCAGGCTCAATGAGCAACCAGCCTGTTCAATACCAGCAGCCAAAGTGGCCACTCCTTGACAGCACTATAAAACTGAGTGGCAGGAAGTGGTCATCACTCTCTGGGCTATAGCTATTGGGTAATAATACAAGTTGTAACATAAGTCCCTGATCATCTTGTCACTAGGCAAAAGCTTAACTCCATAGGTGCTGAATAGAAACCTATGGGTCCCTACACCTGTATGTGGCATGTAGTTGGCTATAATGAACCCATTTTGTAAACCTCATATGAGCATCAGTAGACTGATGGGAGTTTTTTTGCTTGTCTCAAAATAAATCTTATTGTTAATACTATTTGACTTAATTTTTTGCTGTGAAAAAAAAATATGCAATTGAACAGTTTGCTAAATACCTCAGGCTGTATTGTACTTACACTAATAGTCTTGTATTAATTTGCGAAGTCTTTGACAGTCACCTCTGATATTACTACTGTTTGGCAGAAAAGGGAAAGCACATATGAAGGGGGAAAAGCTAAAAGGTAGCCTAAACCCCAAAAAAATTCTTAAAAGGTGTGGTTACTAAGGTTCGAATTGATTCGAAGTAAAAATTCAAATCAAATTCAAATTTAAAAAATTTGAAATTCAAATTAATTTTGGGCTTATTCGACTATTGAATAGCCCAAAATTTGTTTCGAATCGGCCAAATTCGAAAATTCGAATTCGATTGTCAAAGTACTGGCCTTTAAAAAAAATCAATATAACAATTTGGCAGATAAAACCTACCGAATTGCTATATATCCCTATAGGAAGCTCCCATTTGAACGATTTTAATTGATCGATCGGATTTTTAATATTCGATCGTTCGAAAAATCGAATTGCGTTAAAACCCCTCAAATTCAAATTTGAGGGGTTTGAATACAATAAAAGTTCGAACCTTTGTATGTTACAGAATGTTTAGTTCCTAACAAATTTGCAACTGGTCTTCATTATTATTATAGTTTTTGAGTTATTTGCTATTTTCTTGAGACTCTTTCTAGTTTTAAAATGGGGGTCACTGACCCCATCTAAAAAACAAATGCTCCGTAAGGCTACAAATTAATTTTTATTGCTCATCTTTCTATTCAGGCCTCTCCTATTCATATTCCGATCACTTATTCAAATCAATGCATAGCTGCTAGGTTAGTTTAGACCCCAGCAACTAGACTGCTGAATGTGCAAACCGGAGAGCTGCAGAATCAAAAGCTAAATAACTCAAAAACCACAAATATTAAAAAATGAAGACCAACTGCAAATTTTTCTCAGAATATCCCTTTCTACATAAAACTAAACGTTAATTTAAAGGTGAATCACCCCTTTATCAAACCATACACATGGCTTACACATATGCATGTGTTCCTTATACGATTTTATACATATGCAAAGTGTACTGTAGCAATAATGAAATGAGTTAAATTTTTTCAATGCTATCGTGTTGCGTAACTTTATAAATAATTCCCTGTATCTAAATTTAAAGGTACAGATGAAGCCACTTTGGATTGTGCATTTGACACAGAATAACTTAACTCAGACATCCCATTTAACTCACTTATCACAGAATATTGTGTCACAGCATCCCATTCAATTAAAGAGTTCACCATTGAAAATAATGGTGCTTTGGTATGCTAATGAGTTAAGATAACTTTAAATAACACAGTTTCTTCAATTAACCCTGAGTCACGACGCATTTAACTTACAAATCCAAGTGGCTGCATCTGTACATAACACAAAAATGGCAAACAACTGCAAATGTTTTATTGATATTAAGAACATATATACATTTTATATAAAGTATAAAGAAAATGCCTCTCATTTCAGTAGTACAACAGAAGCACACTTTCCAGACAAATAAGTCGAAGAAGATGCAAACTTGTTAGAAAGGGTAGAGTACTTACATAGTAGTAAGTTAGGTTGAAAAATTACACACGTCCATCAAGTTCAACCTTTTAGCTTTTTTTTTTTTTTTTTGCTAGTTGATCTAGAGGAAGGCAAAAATCCCCCATCTGAAGCCTCTCCAATTTGCCTCAAAGGGGGAAAAATTCCTTCCTGACTCCAAAATGCCAATCAGACTAGTCCCTGGATCAGCTTGTACTATGAGCTATCTCACTTGCTAAAATGTCATCCAACCCCTTCTTAAAGCTTCTTAAGCTTGTCTAAAACTGATCTAAGCTCTCTTAGAACCCAGGGCTGTATGCAATCAAGCCCTAGAGCCTTGTTTACATAAATTTTATTAAAGCTTTATGACTCATATCCTGAGTCAGCCACTGACTATATTGAGCTGAGCCATCAGTACAGCTATGAAGTGAGCCTGGGAACATAAACTCTTCTATTGTATACACTGAAGAAAAGAACTGATTTAGCACATTTGCCTTTTCTGTATATTTTAAAACCATACTGGTACCATTATTTAATGGAGCAACACTCTCAACTTGCATCTTTTTACTATTAATATATTTTAAAAACTTTTTTTTTTACTTCAATGACTTTTGTCTTAAATAGATGCATTCATGCATAAAAGAGAATTTTGTTTGTCAGTTTTTGGGTGGGTCACTATGTATAAAGTGTCTTCCAAAAGAAATGTTAAGTGCTGAATATCTCAAGTACTGAATGATGTTTCTGTAAATGTTTATTGCTTAAAAAGACACAAGATGACTGACACTATTGCAGGAAAGTACAAATCTCCTGTTGTTAATTTGATGTACATAAGGTACACCATGGGGCAGATTTACTATTATTCCCCAAAATTAGCTTGACTAAATTCTAAACTTGATAAGCATTCGACCATCGAATGCTTATTGAATTGTTTTAGGCTATCATTTTGCTCGCTATACGATTTCTCGATGAATTCATACGATCGTGTACCGATCGTTCGATTTCACAAAAAAATCGTGAAATTTCATTCGAGTGTCCGAAAAATTTCTACGATTTGAACGATCGAACGCTCCTATCGTACAAATGGTCTTCCCATAGGCTTCTATTACAATTCGGTAGGTTCAAACTGGCGAAGTAGGCAGTCGAATAACTTTAAAATTTTGATTCCTTCGATCATCGAATGATCGAATTATCGAATATCCGATCATTCGATCTATTCCATCTATTCGATATGCGATGATCAAAGAGGTCGAATTTGAATATACGATTTCACAAAAAACTCGTACGATCCGTATTCAATCGAATTCGATCGAACTTCGATCATTTCACGTAAATTTCGTAAATTTAGCCCCATGTGTTTCTCTCTCATTAGTTTTTAGCAGTAATTTAACCTTGAACAGCAGATTATATTTCCAGCTGTGGTAACTTTCAAAAAGCTACTTTCTGTGCTACCTTATAATACTGTATAGAACTTTAGAGATGGCTTTTTTATAGAAATATATGCCATAGCAGTGCTGATTTGCTCTGTGCTTGCCAAATTTGGACTATTTAGAGAATACTGTAAAGTCTTATCCATCTGTTCCAGCTGGGCATATAATCACCTAAATTTTTCTTATTGCTAATAAACTGTGATGAGCACCTAGTAAATGAATGTGTTAAGTCAAAGTATTGACACTGTATTTTTCATAACATAGCAACAAAACATAGTAATGTAGTATATGAGGTTGATAAAAGACACAAATCCTCAAGTTCAACTTTTTTTTAAAGGGGATATAAAGTCAATTTTTTTTACCCCCATTGCCTTTTTTCAAAACAAATAAGCATTTTTGCAATAGCAATAAATTTTTTTGCGCCTGTATTGCGTTATCAGCATTTAAACTGTAAGCGCTTAGCATTCCGCTCATTTTATCAGATCAACAAAACTTCACGGCCCGTGGCCGTCTACTTTGCATGGCCTGTCTGCCTACTAGCAGAGGCGTTTCAGGGGCTGCTGAGTTATTGGCAACAGGTCAATCACTACTGTGATGTGTCACTAAAAACATTAACAATTTCTTTAAAGAATATGTAAGCCTGGTATTTTAAAAATCCCTAAAATTATTCTAAACAGCCCCCAGAAAAACAATTTTTTCCCCTGTATTCAGATTTTTTTTTTGTTTCCCTATTACAGGCAGTTCAACTGCAGCTCTATTAGTTACTTCTACCTCTAGTGTGAAGCTACTATGAAGACCTAAAAGAGGTGCCTAGGCATGCATAGTTGGTACCTCTCTGAGGTCTTCATATGGGGTAGATAGGTTGGAAAAGACTATTAAAGTCTCAACATAGCTTTCAAAGATAAGCGTTTTCACCTTAGTGGTTGCTATGGTTTATTAGACCAGGTGCAAACTTTTATGCATTTACATTAAGTGAATTAAAGTAATACCAATTGCAAAGTTTACTCCTGTTTGAGCAGCTAGACCTGAAGCAAAAGCTGTGTCTATTATTACAGCACCCCACACAGCTGCAACAGCATGCTAAAATGATGTGCAATTGCACGGCCACATCCTCTGTTACTGCAGCAGTTCCAATTATAATTATAAACAAAAAACTGAAATATGATTGCAAAATATTGTGAACTCTGTCAAGGTAGAGTACAGTCTACAGATAAAGTTGTGAATGTACATAGATGTTTTTAAACTCTTGATCATAGAGTTAACAGGAAAACAAATAACATAAAGGTTATTTAAGACTGAAGGCAGATTATTGTATTGAATGCTTCTCTCCTCCTGATGAGTATTAATGAAAGAAGCGGATGCACTGAAATCAGCAGCTTCATGTAACTGCAGTTTCCACTAGTGTGTGCTTACACAGACTTGATCAGATATTGACCTGAAAAACACAAAAGCAGCAATTTCTGCTGTGCTCACCTCTCTTTAGCCACACACAGACAGAAACTGTAATTTTAAATGCAGAGACAGGGAGAAGCTGATTTCAGAGCATCTGCTTCTTTACGCCTCATTAATATTCATCTGGTGAAGAAGTGTACAATACTCTAATTTGCCCAAAGTCTTAAACCTAGCTGTCTCTGCCATTTGCTCTTATTTTTGAAACTGTCAGTGTTATGTGGTGCGGATACTTAAGATACTTACTTGCAGATTGCGTATGTTATTCCCCTATGCATAGTACTTCAGTCTTTAAATATGTAAGTCCTTATGTAAAGATGTATGCTAAACTTATATTTTTATAATGTATGCTATAATGTACAGTTGTTATGATGTTTTAATAATCTTTCATTAAGACAAAAGATGTTTAATTTGTATTATATGTTATGTACTGTACATTTTCAATATTAAATATCCAAAAGTTTCTCTCTCCTGCAACAGTTACAGAAGAAATACACTAGAAATCATATTTCTACAGACATGATCCTGCCTGGTGACTATTCCTCTTTCCTAATGAGGGTTGAGAGTATGGGTCATCATGAATCCAGATCAAACAATAGAAAGGCCTTTTCTACATCAGTAATTTTAACAGGATCCAACAACCAAGGTGCCAGAATTTTGAAAGACTTAATCACATTTAATATCCTTATGTCTTCCGTTACCTATATTATTAGAAACAGCAACACCCTTAACAATACCCCATTCCTGCAGAATTACTATCATATACATACATTTTTGCTTTCAAGAACATGTCCATCATAATTAATAAGTCCAGCAGAAATGCTGCTTTTTTCCTTACCTGTCAAATGATGGCTTCTCTCCACAGTCAAAGGAATCTTGTAATTCCTTGACCAGGTTTGCTTGGCCGGGCAGTCTAAACAAACCTTCTTCCGTTAACCCTTGCTCCCTGATAAAATCCACACACTGTTCTACCAACATGGGAGCAAGATGTGTCCCATATCTCTTCTCATAACGTACTGTGTCTTCCAATTTCTGCCCAAATATGCCTGCCAAATCAAAATACACAAGCTTAGAAATCAGTTACCTATACCGCTACTAATATAAATATACAAATACTATATATTTCACTTATGTGATAATAAATGCTTTATTATATAATGAAGACAGTACTAGATAAAATTAAACCCTCTTTTAACTAGAATTCGCATTTGCTTTTTTTCCTATAAGTGTTCTTCGAAAATATGGAAACACTATGGAGCAGATTTACTAAGGGTCGAATTTTGAATTTAAAAAAATTCGAAATTTGACCATCAAAAATGGATCGAATAGGTCAATTTTTTATCGAATTAAAATCGTTTGAATCGTTCAAATGCATCGTTCGATTTAAACGATTTTATAAAAAATCCTTCGAATCTCCAGAACAAAAAATCTCTGTAAAGGTTCTAGGCGGTCCCCCATAAGCTAAAATAGCAATTAGGCAACTTTAAGGTGGTGAAGTGTAGAGTTCAAATTTTTTTTAAAGAGACAGTACTTCAAAATTCTAATTTTTTCAATTCGAATCGAATTTTGGGCTATTCAATAGTCGAAGTAGCCAAAAATTACTTCAAAATTTGAATTTTTTAAATTCAAATTTTCACTTCTACCCTTAGCAAATGTGCCCCTATATATTATTTGTATTTAGAATTCAGGTTTAAAATGCCAAAGTATTACCTCTAGCAGAGTAAAAATTACATAATGAAATATCCGTAGATGATACAGATGATGAGACAGTAGCCACTAGGTCCCAGTTAATCATGAAAAGGAAGAAGAGTGCTTGATTTAACCAAGCAATTCACTTAGATGTGTGTAATACAGACACACAGGTAACTTTTAGTAGTCCAGAATAGCTCTGTAAATTCTTCCCGGCCCTCAAGCCCCTGCTGCTTAACATTTATAGCCCTTCTTCCACCAGATATTGGAATGTGATGGGCTAGGGAGCCAAGTTTTAGTTATAAAATTACAAAATGCACTAAAGGATAAACAGGATAGAGCACCTACATGTAGCTATAACTGACTTCATTTTGTATGATATTATTGGTATGCATTTTGCAGCTTTATATATATAAAAAAGTAACTCAAAGCAACTGGACTTGCTGAGATATTTTAATGAGTTATAGCTACATGTAGGTGCTGTATCCTGTTTATCCTTTAGTGCATTTTGTAATTTTATAACTAAAACTTGGCTCCCTAGCCCATCACATTCCAATATCTGGTGGAAGAAGGGCTATAAATGTTAAGCAGCAGGGGCTTGAGGGCCGGGAAGAATTTAGTTGGTGAAAGCCAAAAGATATATATGTCTTAAATGATATTTCGGAACAACTAAAGAACACTGCATCCATTGAACCTTATCTGAACTATTTTTGGATCTCAAGAGTTTACAGACCAAAGGAAGATCAAATTAGGCAAAGTAATAATATCTCCCATGTATAATTCAATGCCCAAGTCCAAAAGCTTGTAGCAATCAATAAGATTGTTGCTTTTAAACAGGGAATCAGTAAATACAACCTGCTGGTTGTCAGTGGTTACCATATCTGTGCAAACTTAGAGGGGTTCATTTATAAACACTAGGCTGATATGCACATGAGCAGTTACCTATAGCAATGAGTATTTTTGTTTTGAATTTTTGGCTTTATTTCAGCCAGCTTTAGATTGAACAGTGAAAGCAAACATTTGATTGGTTGCCATGGGTTACTGCCTAGTGTTAATAATAATAATAATAATAATAATAACATGTATTTCTATAGCACCAACATATTGCATAGTGCTTTAAAGTAAATGTGTTTATACAACTAAATCACATGAATTACATACATATGGAGTTACATACAATCACAATCAATGCAGAAAAAAAGGTGAGGAAGGCCCTATGCAGAAAGAGCTTACAATCTAAAGGTAAGGGAGTTATACATAAGATGTGGCAATGGGCAAGATCGAATTAAGTGGGTGAGAAATGTGGTACTATATGTAGTGTTGCATTTGGCAGTTAAGTGTGAGGGTAGGCTTCTCGAAAGAAGTGTGTTTTAAGAGATTTCTTGAAAGCAGAAAGGTTGGGAGAAAGTCGGACAGACCGTGGGAGAGTATTTCAGAGCAGGGGAGCCGCTCTTGCAAAGTTTTTAATCCGAGCATGTGACCAGGTAATGAGAGAAGCTTTGAGTAGCAGGTCAGTAGAGGAGCATAGTAAGCGGTTGGGTGAGTATATAGAGATGAGTTCAGAGATGTAGGGAGGGGCAGAGTTATGAAGTGCTTTGAATGTCATGGTCATAATTTGAATTTAATAGGGTAGTTACTTAACACGAGTGAAATATATGAGACAATTACTATGGTTTACTAGACCTTGGTTCAAGAAGTGTTACTTTGAGTTTTCATATCTGCATGGAATGCGTGAATACGTAAAACAGTGCTCCAAAAAGTGGGAAGTGCCTTGCATGTGAATTAAAGTTATAGTTCACTGTTAAATTAAGAACAAATATGTCATTCTATACCATACTAAAAGTTAATATAAAGGTGAACTACTATTGTCAATATGAATGGTATACAGTCAAAATTAAAAGAAAACCATGGCCATGTACATATTGCACTTTTAGGGACTACAGTTACCAAACATACATCAATCTCACCTGAACTATCTACTGTATATACATGACTGCTGTGTGTACAAATATACAAATATGTACAATTGTACAAATATGGCATGAAACGATTATTAGAAATAATTCTCCATGAACATGAAAAATATTTTGCAAAACACCTTCTCAGGGATACCTTTAAACAATTTACAATATAAACACACATTGCAGGGAAACATTAAAGTCTTCATACAACTTATACTGTATAAGGGTCACCCCATAAGGTGTTGTCTGTCACTAATAGCATGTGACATGTTCCTACAGAACAATTTAATTTTAAGGAAAGGAGTGTTTTTATGGTAAAAATATAGATTACAGAATGTTGTGAACAAGAGCATACATTTTACACACTGTACTATTGTATGTCCCCAAATAACTTTAGTTAGAAATTCATCTGTTAATCTTCCTCTACAGATTCTGCACATTCTGTGAGAAGCTGGTTGTGGACAGGAACAGCAGTAGCCTTGTTGTTATGTTTTGGTAGCCGAGGATGAGGAGAGTATAACAGTGCTTTATAAACAGGTTGATGCAGCCATTACACAACTGCAGTACTTACTACTTTCACTTTCAAGCTGTACAGAAATGTCCTTCATCAAATGGAATGTCTGAAAAGTCATATCTAGCAGGAGCAAGACGACTTGCATTCCATATGCGTCCATCAGACAGTTCATATGCATATGGACCTCGCTGGCATCTAACTTCAAGTGGTATAGTAAATTTAGATTGTCCTTGTTTCAGTTTTCCTGGTTTCTTAATTCTGACTAAAGATCCTGGCTGAAAGTACACTTCTCTTGCACCACGTTTTCTGTCAATATAAGCCTTGCATTTGGCTTGGTGACGTTTGACAATGTCAGCAGTAGATGAGTTTGTAGTGTAGGAACAGTATTTTGTGGAAGTTTTATGTCTGCAACATGTAACTTAGCGCGCATCTGTCCGCTAGAGATGATTGGGTTGTTGCATAGCATGTTGCTCTGTAGTTATGTAAGAAAGCTGTTGTAAATACTTTCCAAGATTTCCCAGTAAGATTTGCTGTCTGAAGTGCTTCTTTCAGACTTCTGTTGAATCGCTCGATTTTTCCATTTGCTTTTGGGTAATACACTGATGATTTCCTATGCACAATATTCCTCTCTCTCAGAAAGGATTCAAACTCATATGAGACAAACTGTGGTCCGTTGTCTGATATTAACTCCTTTGGATTTCCTTCTCTGCTGAAGACTGTAGACAGAAATGTAATTACTGTAACTGATGTTACATGAGAAACAAAATCAATGTCAGGCCATTTACTGTAATAGTCTATCAAGGTTATAGCAAATTTACAGTTTATAGGAGCCTCTGCAAAAGGGTCAACAATATCAATAGCAAGTTTTTCCCATGCTGTATCAGGAAATGGTACTGGCTGAAGTGGTGGGGTATGTGTGATAGCTGTTTTGTCGTGATTCTGACAAGTAACACAAGAATGAATGGCAGTTACCACATTGGCATCCATTGCTGGCCACCAGTATAGTTCTCGTAGTCTTTGTTTTGTACGTACAATTCCTTGATGACTCTCATGTGCAAGTTGTATGAGCTTTTCTCTCAATGTCTCTGGTACCAATAAATGGGTAGCTCCACGGACAACTTAGTCATCTACTAAGGACACTTCGAGTGTAATCCTGTAGTAAGGTTGAAGATCAGGACTGAGTTTCTTCTCAGCATTTGGCCATTTGCTTTGTAAGATGTCCCATAGTTTTACTTGAATTAGACATGTGAGGCAAGCTTACTTAAAATCAGCAGCTGTAACTGTAGATGATAGTAAATCAGTCAATGCTACAACTTCTATGTCCTCATCCAGCGTATCAGAAGCTGTAGGTAAAGGTAAACATGACAAGCAATCAGCAGTAACATTTGTCAAACCTGGCTTGTATTGCATTTTGTAGTTGAAATTCAGTAGCCTTGCTGACCATCTAGCTATACGCATTCCAGCTCTTCCTAGTCTCTTTGTAGTAAGTAGTGTAGTTAAAGGGCTATGATCAGTGCATAAGGTAAACTCTCTACCCCATAGCTAGGTTCTACTTTTTTCTGTTGCCCAAACACACGCTAGAACTTCTTTTTCAACAGTTGAATACTTACGCTCTGTCTCTGTAAGTGTTCTGGATGCAAATGCAACAGTTTTCTCTGTATGATCAGCATGGATCTGTGTGAGAACTGCACCAACGCCATAGTCTGAAGCATCTGTAGTAACTCAGCAACAAAACACTGGCACACAGGAACTGCTGCATTCACAATAAACCAGCAAGGTTTTACCTGCAAGTTGTTCCTGTGTGCCAGTGTTTTGTTGCTGAGTTGGATACTGAGGGAGGCCGAATCCCCTCTCGCTGTGCACCAGGTAATCGTTTTGGTTGGAGAGCCAGGGTGTGCGGGCTGTACAATTGAAATTGCATCTGTAGTAACCACAGTGGGTAGTGCAGGATCAAATAAAGCTAGCGCTGGACTGTTCACAATTAGCTGTTTCACTATTTCAAAGCTATGTTGAGCAGATTCTGACCACACCAGACTTAAAGGTCAAGGAAAGGCAAATAAATAAAATTTTACTTTAATGAAAAAGAAATCTATCTCCAATATACTTTAATTTAAAAATGTGTACCG
>CM044431.1:91449701-91466011 GCA_024363595.1 Xenopus borealis
CATGATTACACTTTACAAATATATTCAAGGACATTATAGACAAATATCAGGGGACCTTCTTACCCATAAAGAGGATCACCGTACCAGAGCCCACCCCTTCAAACTAGAAGAGAAGGACTTTCATTTAAAGGAGCGTAGGTGGTTCTTCACAGTCAGGACAGTGAGGTTGTGGAATGCCCTGCCGGGTGATGTTGTGATGGCTCATTATGTTGATGCTTTTAAGAGGGGTTTGGATGATTTTTTGGACAGACATAATATCAAAGGCTATTTTGATACTAAACTCTACAGTTAGTATAGCTATGGGCATATATGGTTTGTGTTTGAAAGAGCGGAGATGTGTGTGTGTGTATGTATGCTGGGTTTTTAATTTGGAGGGGTTGAACTTGATGGACTCTTGTCTTTTTTCAACCCAATTTAACTATGTAACTATGATAGCCAATTTAATGTAGCAGTTATGGTGAATGGGATAGAATTGGAAATGGCCTAGCACTCATTGGCATATGTATGAATGTGCTTCCACTTAGCTTGTTACAAGCCCTTGCCCCTAGAGTTTGTTATGTTTTTCAGTGATATATATATCACAACTGCCTGGGTGCTGGTTATAAATTAAGATAAGGAACCGCACTCACAGGTCTTTCGTAAAAATCCAGTGGTTTATTTCAATGTTTTGGCTCCTAAACTCGAGCCATCTTCCTGAAGACTCAAGGGGGAGATTTACTAAAGGGCAAAGTGCTAACACTAGTGACAATTCCTCAGCGTTGCCACCCGCAGGGCACACTGCCAATCAAGGCCATCAGAAATCATGGGGCCCTGTACAGCAAAATTTTCTGGGCCCCTGGTCCCCACCCCTGATCCTGCCCCAAGCCCTTCCCCAGATCTCGCCTACCCCACACCACAGTAAAAAGTCAACTAAGACACCACTGCTAAAAACGGTAAACCCCCTCATTCACAAGTTTTTAAAAAGCCAGGGCCAGCCAGGGCCCTTTATAATTAAAAAAAAAAAAAAAATTTGAGGCAAGGGTTCCACATACATTTTTTAAAAAAAACTTAGTGGTCAGGGGCATTGAAAATTGCTTACACTTTTACGCAGGCCCGGACTGGCAATCTGTGGGTTCAGGCAAATGCCTGATGGGCCGCTTACTTTAAAATATAAATGGGCTGCTCATTTAAAAAATGCAAATGAGGTCTGTCTTTAATATGTAACTAAGCCAATCACTTTAGAAATGTAAATTAGCTGTCCATAATAGCCAGCCACAGCTAAGCCAATGGCTGCATTTGTTAGTGCACATGCCTGTACTGGCATATGGGAGGAACCAGGAATTCTGACCAAATTCAGTTAGTAATATTAGAGTTGCTTGCTATATAACCAATCCCTTATGCTTATGATAGGTATGTTGGCAACTGGAGGATCCGTGATCAGAATAATCACTTCAGCCTGTATATGGAACACTGTGATATGTAGCATTAATTGCTTAAGACAATTAATTCAAGTATGCCACACTTTGCATTTGTTGCAAGGACCAGTTCCATCACATAGGGTGTATAATATTGCTGGGAATTATATGGTAATGGACTTAATAATATCTAATTATTAACACTAGAATGCTTTGCATGCATGTGAATACATGGGCTGCTTTGATATGTTTGCTAGGGCTGCTTTTTCCTCCCAGTCCGGCCCTGCTTTTACACAAATAAAAAAAGAATCATTGGTGGTCAGGGCCCCATAAAAGTTTTTTAACAAAACATTGGTGGTCAGGACCCAGTTTTGTTAAAAAAAACAAAAACTATTGGTGCCAAGGGCCCCATAAAAGTTTTTTAAAAAATCACTGGTGGTCAGTTCTATAAGTTTAAAAAAAAAACTATTGGTGCCAGGGGCCCCCTATAAGTTTAAAAATAGTATTAAGCACACCATATACAGCACTGCTATGTCTCTCTCATGTTCTTCTTCTCCGACAGCTCCAGGATGCCCGCACTCAACTTTCTTTCTGCCATAGAGAAAGGAGCCCAAAAAGGAACAATATGCTTACAGAGGCTGCTGAATGATGTAAGTAAGAGAGAAGCTAATATTGGCTATGGGGCAGGGTGAGATTGCAAAGTTAGGGACCGTCTGCCGATTTCACACTGCTCATGAAAACTTCAGTTGTGCATTGTGTCACAGCTTGAAATCGAGTTTGCTGATTGTGGAACTTGCAGATAATCCCTAACTTTGCACTTCTCCACATACCATTTTCATCCGGCTTCGGGTCTTCCGTACAGGTGGGCCCCCCTTTAGCCCCGGGCCCGGGACAGGTATACCCCCCTGTGCCCCCCTGATGGAGGCCCTGTCACCAATTCACTAACAGGCACAGGCACCAATTCGCTAAAGAAAGAGAACATCACTAGTGCACTCTATTGCGACTTTTTGCTCTGGCAAACGATCATTACTCCGAAAATTCACAAGTGTGGATTTTACTGAATGTTACCTCTTTCACCAGAGTTGACTTTGCAACCTCAGACCAGGCAAAATGCTATAAAGAAGCTACATCTTCCTCAATCTTCCGTCACTTACATCATATCCTTTTTGCCGAAATTGCAATAAAGTGGAAAAATGCTGGTGACTTTTCCTTTTTTTATGCGTGCTTTCCTGCAAAAGTCCTAACTTAAATTTTTTTGGGTAACTGGTTTTCTCCAGACATATGGAACATTTTACAGTGGGCTCATGTGTAATGCATTATATTAACTCTCTTGTCTTTATTAAGGTTCCCTTGACATTTGTAATAAAAGGCAGTAACCTAAAGCATTTGCACCAGAATTTATAATAAAGACCTCCATACAACTTTAAATTTCCCGCCCTATGCAAATTGACCTAAGCGCATAATCACTAGCGAATATTCGCTAGGCACAAACGAACGCTAGCCGAACGCTAGCGCATCGCTATGAAATGCTCGCAGAGCATAAGTAACGCTACAGAAAAGCCACCAGCGTTCGATGCCCAGGAGAAAACTTTGTATATTAGTAAATTGGTGTATTTGTAGTGCATTTGCACCCGCTGAATATGCAAGGTTGTGAAGCTGACCCTGCCAAAAATTTGACCATTATTAAATCTGCCCCGAGGTTTGTATAATGTGCAAAAGGGAGATTTTATTGCTTTGCAAATTTGTTTCTTCCCACCTATAATCTCATACATAAAAAAAATATTTTGCATTGTAACAAAATTTTTGGGAATAACCCATTTCAACACATAGAGGCAAATTTACAAAATTCGTGTGATGGATTCGAAGTTTGATCGAATTCGATCGAATACAGATCGTACAATTTTTTTCAGATATTTGAATATGTAAATTTGGCCTCTTCGATCATTGAATGCCGAATTATCGAATAGATCAAATGATCGAATATTCGATCATTCGATGATCGAAGGATTTAAAATTTTAAAATCCTTCTAATGCCTACTTCGCCAGATTGAACCTAACGAATACCAATAGATTCGTACGATCGAACACCTTGTTCGTTTGAATCGTACAAATTTTTCGGAGGCTCGAGGGAAAAAGTACAATTTTTTCTTGAAATCGAAAGATCGGTATCTGATCATACATTTTCATTGCGAAATCGAATTTTGAACAAAAAGATAGCCTAAAACTATTCGATATCCATTCGATAGTCGAATGCTTATCGAATTTCGATTGGATTCGTAGAATTTTTGGGTGAATTATAGTACATTTGCCCCATAGTATTACCCATTTCAACAAAACATAGTAAGTTAGTTTGAAAAAAGACACTCATCCATCAAGTTCAATTTTTTTTTTAACCTGCCTAACTGCTAGTTGATCCAGAGGAAGGCAAAAAAAAAAAAAACATCTGAAGCCTCTCCAATTTGCCTCAGAGGGGGAAAAATCCTTCCTGATTCCAAGATAGCAATTGGACTAGTCCCTGGATCAACTTTTATTATGAGCTATCTCCCATAACTCTGTATTCCCTCAAAGCCATCCAACCCCTTCTTAAAGCTATTTAATCTTTCAGCCTTTACAACTCATTCTGGGAGAGAATTCCACATCTTCACAGCTCTCACTGTAAAAAACCCCTTCCGAATATTTAGGTGGAGCCTCTTTTCTTCTAATCGGAATGAGTGACGTTGTGTCAGCTGGAAAGACCTACTGGTAAATAAAGCATTAGAGAGATTATTATATGATCCCCTTATTTGTTTATACATATTTATCATATCACCCCTTAAAAAAAGTAGATATTTTAAATTTATAATAAAGGAGCACAGGGAGCAAGGAGTTAATTTGGGCCCCACAGTATGAGAAACTATACTGCAATGCACCTACCTTTTAAATGGAACATAATAGGTTAATTCACTTGTCTCTGTTACAGAAAAAAATCATTCTGCTCCATTTTCCCCAGAAGCAGAGTAAATAAAACTATATACAGGTCTAAAGAAAACATCAAGTCATAAATGCACTGGGCTGCTAGGTACCATATATTTATGTACAAAGCATAGCACAAATGTATCCTGCTTCTCTAGGACAGTATTTGAAGGCTAGCAAAGCTTTGTCTAAAAACATGTACCTTTAGATACAGGAAGAAGAACAGATACAAAGTTATGCCATTCAACCAAATATTTCCCTTTCTCACTACATTTATTTCATAGTAATATATACACTTTCTGCAGTTATGTAGAAGACCAGACTAAACAGCAGATCAGTGGAATGTCAAAAGAACTTGAAAGGCTCCAAGCTGTTCAGGAAACATTTTTTTGTTAGGAAGTCTCATTCTTTTTTTCTCAAATCTCTTCTCATTCCTCCATGACCCTAGTTGGTGATCATTTATCTGTTAAAACTAGCCTCATCCATTCCTTCATTTCTAAGATTGAGCAAAATGAAGCAGCAGATATTAAAAGGTTTAGAATCTTGTAGAGATGTATATACATATTGTGAAGTTTGGGGGATCACAGCGGGGGTTTTTCACCAAACATGCAGGCCACTCCACATTAAAGGAAAAAGTTGATTTATTTTCTTCAGTTCAAAATAAATCTTTCACTGACAAGCAATGGCATAGAAAACAAACAGCTTCAATTCAGCAACAAAAACAGTCCCAATATCAGAGCAGTGTACTTGCCATAAAAACTTGCATTGTCCAGTCTGCCAGGAGTGAATTCCCTGGTCTTTTGGAAAGTAACTTTTCCTCAATCCAACAGTGAGTCTCCACACGTGCAACACACAAACACTTCACTTCCTCTCACCTGCAGCTTACCATGATTTAACACCCCCTGGATGTCCAGCCCATCTCTGGCTGGTTAACCCCACGGTGTCTCTTAAAGGGGTAGCCTCTTTAAAACCTAAAGAATGGTGAAATATACCGGCCATCTACCAGACAACCCCTCCAGCTTGTACAATATATATATATATATATATATATATAATATATATATATATATATATATATATATAATTTTCCAAATGGACCCACACACCAAAGTCTTGTGAAATCAGATTACTTTATTAAATATCACTCGTGTATCCAACATTTCGACCCACATTGGGGCCTTTATCAAGCCAAGCTTGAATAATCCTGTGTGTGTAGATATATATATTTATAAATATATATAAAGTAACATAGTATCGTGCTCAACGGGAATACTTGTGAAAAAGAATCAAAAATGTATTGAAAAAATACGTTTCGAACACCAACTGTGCTCTTTCTCAAGGTATAACAAACCAGATTGTGACCAACACAAACTGCTAAATACCCTCCCCCAAAAGTGAATGGCGCCAAAAAACACTGGTTGTCATGGCGTGAACGTGTTGTTCAACTTTAAAAACAACATGACTGACGAGCACATCAGGTTATTCAGGTTTCAGTTCACCAAATTTATATATACACCACAGCTATCCAGCATCCCAGAACTAACTAGAGTGGTAGAACACACATAAATGTATATTGTGGAGAGATCTTGCTGAATTATAACTCACACCATGGTGCACACAGAGTGGTAGAACACATATAAGCAGGCCTGTCTAGCCATCTCTTGCTCCACTGTGACCCGTGTGTACACCAATGCGGTCAACTAGTACAATTAGTTCAACTACTATGCCAGGTTGCTCAATGTATGGACCACTCCCACATCAAATTGGGTACACAACTGCTCACATAGACAAAGCCCATATCAGCCTGAAAAAGGAGGTAATCTAGCTGGGAATGGCTGGTTATCAGTGGTGTCAATGCTACACCCAAACTTGTGGGATCATAACCAGAATTTGTTATTTAGACCTGATGGGCTCCAGGGTCACAACAAAATGAAAGGCTTTACAGTACTTTACAGTGGCAAGCTTGCAGTAAGTGAACTGACATCATACTGAAATTATTATCGAGAGTATCTTGCACTATCACAAATGGAAAACCAAAATAACAGAACAGAAGGTCCCCTAGGGAAATCAAACTAGTAATGTAACGTAATGTAAGTAACAAGGACCTCAGTAAATCCAAGCGAGTGGAAGGAGAAAATTAACCAAAAAAAAAGGGAAGGAATATCACACATTAGTCCATGCTCCAATCAGAGAATATTGTTTCATTCTGCCCAAAAACATTGCTATAATAGTCAATGTTTCAAATAAAAATGGATAAAGGCAATTGTTCATTCAGGCCCCTAGGGGATAGAGTGTCCATTCTATAAATCCATCTGGATTCCAATCTCAGGAGTTACAAATTTCTGTCACCCCTCCTCCTTTTTGGATGCACATGATCGATTATCATGTGACAAAATTGTGGCAAAGAATGTTTGGCATTTAGAAAGTGTTTTGTAATGGATTGATCTGCCTTCCCAGTAGCCAGAACAGGTCTAATGGCACATCTGTGGTTATTCATCCTTTCTCGGTAGGTAGTGGAGGCTTTGCCCACATATGCCAAACCACAGGGACACCAAGCTAAGTACATCACAAAAGAGGTTAAGCATGGCAGTCTATGTCTGAATTTGTAGTGATGCCCTGTGTGAGGGTGATTAAATACAGGCCCCTGAGCCATCCTGCTGCAAGTGAGACAACCCTTTCATTTAAACCAGGGTTCCCCAAACTTTTTTGCTCGTGAGCCACATTTAAATTTAAAAAAAGAGTTGGAGAGCAACACAAGCATGAAAAGGTCCATGTGGATGTCAAATAAGAGCTCTGATTGGCTTTTTGGTAACCCCTATATGGACTGGCAGCCTACAGGAGAGAAGGTTTGGCAGGACATCTGTTTTTTATGCAACCAAAACTTCTAAGCCACTAAGCCAGTAATTCAAAAATAAGCACCTGCTTTGAGGCCACTGGGAGCAACATCCAAGGGGTTGGAGAGCAACATGTTGCTCGCGAGCTACTGGTTGGGGATCACTGATTTAAACCTACCAAGTTTGTTCAATATACCCAATTGGGGGGAGGTTAAAAGCAGATCCACTAGGTTGCTGTCCCATCTGTTACCCATAGTGGGTTTGGAAATTTCAATAAATGGTAGTGAAGAGTCTGATCTCACAATGTCCCATATATTCATCAAAGCAGTTCTGATTTCTTTACTGTCTGTAGAAAAGGTGTTAGTAAAAATGAAAGGTGGAGTATTAGGAGTGTCCCGAGGTTGAGCTTTCAATAAGTCACGTTGTGTATGATGAAGAGCTTTGTCTTTCTGATTTATGATCAGCCTAGGGTTGTAACCTCGTTTGAGGAACCGTTCAGCCATCTCATTCAGCTGTAATAAAGCTCTGTCCCGATCGGAACTGCGAATACAAGTAGTGGAAGTAGGGTAGTGCGAGTGTGCATGTAAAATTGTGTTTCTATCGAAAGTTTTGCAGAAAAGAGCAGTTGCTAATCTGTTACCGTCCCTGTATATTTCCAAATCTAGAAAATGTATAGAGGACTCACTGTACTCCATGGTGAGCCTAACAGGAGTGGTAAATGTATTAAGATACATTAGAAAAGCTAATAGTTCTCCCGAGGAGCCCTGCCATAACAAAAAACAGTCATTGATGTAGCATTTGTAAAAAATTATGGACTTATTAAAGAATGGAGAGATGTACCTGTTCTCATACTCTGCAAGTAAAACTTGTCTTCAAACATAAAGTAATTATGTAAGAGAGCAAGGTCAAGAAGACAACAGATGAATTCAATGGGAGCGTCCTTATGGTCACACAGGATAAGGGATTGTTTTAGCAAACTATCTATATTGGGACATGCTGTCCGCTAGAATAAAAAAAAATTATCATACGACCTGTGAGTGTGGATGTTTGTGCAGTATTTATATGTTAATTGAAATAATGAAATGTGACCATGGTCTTGAGAAGGGTCTTAGGAACAGACCGAAACATTGACCTTTTTAACATGTGTTAAAATAAACCTTTGAGTTAACTTTTAGTATAATGCAGAGAGTGATATTCTGAGACAATTTGCAATTGGTTTTCATTTTTTATTGTTTGTGGTTTTATAGTTATTTAGCTTTTTATTCAGCAGCTCTCTAGTTTGCAGTGTCAGCAATTTGGTCTCTAGGGTACAAATTACCCTAGCAACCCTGCACTGATTTGAATAAGAGACTGGAATATGAATAGGAGAGGGACTGAATAGAATGATAAGTAATAAAAAGTGGCAATAACAATACATGTGTAGCCTTACAGAGCATTTGTTTTTAGATGGTGTCAGTGACTCCCATTTGAAAGCTGCAAAGAAACAGAAGAAAATTGCAAATCATTAAAAAACTATGAAAAATAAATAATGAAGACCAATTGAAAAGTTTCTTAGAATTGGCCCTTCTACAATATACTAAAAGTTAACTTGAAGGTGAACCACCCCTTTAATATTTTTTTAAATGATTCCCAGTGTGCACTTTGCTCTTTTTCCTGACAATCTATGTATGCAACCTGGGGTATTATATATATATATATATATATATATATATATATATATAGATGTCTATTTGAATTTTTGCTTTGAGCACCATAAAATTCGAAAGCAGTTGCTGTACCTATACCATCACCATGGAGGACTTTATGGAGAAAAGTGGACAAAATTAGCTTTTTTCAGAGACTTGGCAGTCTGAAATTGAAAAAGTATTATGGCATAACACTAATACAGATGAACCATCAGTGGAGTGTCCCAAGGATATCTACAATAAATTGCTGCATTTGAAAAAACGGGAAACTGATTTGGACTAACATGGACTTTTTTTATCAGATTATTTTCGTTCTAAACGTATACCATGAGGTTTTCGTATTAAAAACATACCGACTATAGGTCGACAAAACCCAGATTTCTGCAGAAAATGGACTGGGGTACTCAATCGCTGTTCATTAGACCTTATGGTCCTGGTGATTGAGGAAGCCAGCATGGAATGGGTTAAAGTTAGAAAAGAACTTGCTTCTATTGAAACAAATTATCAAACAACAATTAACGATGTAGCATTCATTGAATTCCAACATAAACTTAAGAACAATTTGGATACCTTTAGAAGTGAATTACTTTGCTTCAAACGCGAGAAACTGTGAAAAGTCGAAGATGACTATCAACAACACAGAGTGTACCGCTGGCTGGCAGGAGGTAATACACCGAGGAACTGGCGTGGTGGCAATCAAAGATGGCGCAAATATCGAGGCAGAGCAGTGAGCACCGTGGATAGTTCCGGAGATTCAGCAGGCGAGGATGAGATGATGTCATCAGAAAGCGCCTACAGATAGCCAGCGTTCGGTCCATTTTCCTGTGGACACGATGCCAACCGATCGAGGACCAAGAGAAAGCTGTACCCCAATAAGCACTCGGAGTTCAGGCAGAAACGAGGCGCATCAGGAGGGGCAAGAAACGGCTGAGGACGTCCTCCGAAATATCCAAAATAAGTCCTATTTACAACCTATCGCACCACACTCTGACTCCAGCGGAGGTTTCACTGCTCAATAAAGGTACCACTTTTATTCCTACTGTACCCATTAATGATTTCAAATGGGAGGTTGAATGTTATAAAATGGTTAGATAATTACGCCTTTTGGATCATTATAATGAATCGGTACATACTGATCAAGTATCTAAATGGAAGAATAAGAGCACCAATGATCCGGTCACAACTAATACTAATATCAATGTATTCTTACAGACTGTGGCACATGAGGTTAACACCCTCCCTGAATTTGTGTTTAAGAGCCATCCAAACCCGTCAGTCCCTGAAAGACAAACTTTAAGGACTAATAATACCATCGTAATTAGACCAGCTGGCAAAGGCGGTGGGATAGTTATAATGGACTATGTTGATTATCGAAATGAAGTGATGCGACAACTTAATGACATTACTGTTTATACGCATTTGCATAATAATCCTGTGAATAGATTCAAATGTGAAATTGAACAAATATTGGATAATGCTGTGAAACAGAGATGGATTACAGAGTCTGAAAGACAATACCTTAGTCCAAATTTTCCTGTATGTCCAATATTATATTGCTTACCCAAGATACATAAGAGTGTGAATAACCCTCCAGGTAGACCCATTCCCGAGGCAGCCTATTACATCCAATCGGTCTGTACTTAGACCATTATTTACAAAATACACTACAGGCTTTACCCTATTATCTAAGGGATACCCATCAATTGTTAGACATTGTATCTAAAATTGTACTCCCAGAGGGACCCCTGGTGTTGGCTAGCCTGGATGTATGTAGCCTTTACACAATTATTCCCCATCATGAAAGCATTGAGGCAGTACAATATGTATATGAGGGTCCACCCATTGATTTTGTGTGCCAACTTTTGGAACTAACATTGAAACTAAATTATTTTCGTTTTGAGAAACATTATTATCTCCAGAATGAAGGCACATCAATGGGTGCTGCGATGGCTCCCGCATACGCCAATTGTTATATGGCCTATTATGAGCAGAATAATATTATTCCTAAATTCGTGGAATCAATATTCATATATTTGCGCTATATCGACAATATTTTATTAATTTGGCAAGGTGAGGCATCCGGGTTATTGGACATGGTTGAATACCTTAACAAATTAGAATCTCCAGTTAAATTTACAGTCACATATAATCTGGAAAGTATACAGTTTTTAGATGTTGAGATCTTTAGGCAGAACAATACATTAGGGTACAAACTATATCGTAAGCCAACAGACAGGAACACATTATTGTACTCTACAAGCTTCTATCCTCCTGGTTCAAAAAAGGTGGTCCCCTATTCCCAATGGTTACGCACTATGCGTAATAACTCTAATCCATATATACGGGAAGAACAAATAATAGAAACTATGGATCGTTTTAAAGAAAGGGGTTACCACCGCTGTGTACTAACTAAATCTTTGGAAAGGGCACGTAATCAAATGTCACAGACACAGGATACTCAAAAAGCAGAACATACTACAGAACAGCAACATTTTATTATAACATCTAGTTACACTACGGGCTCACCTGCAATTAGGGAAATTGTAGAAAACAGTTGGCCCATTCTGAAAAGTAATAAAAAACACTAACACTGTGAATCAAAAACCGATGTGGGGTTATAAAAGAGGTCCTAATTTGAGGGACTTATTAATGCAAACAGATCCAATTAAATGCTATGAGACCAGTAAAAACATCCTTAGTAAATTACAATAAGGATTTTATAAATGTGCAGGTTGCTTTAATAGAGAGAAGGTTATCTGATTCCCAGTTTTTTGAGGTAAAAGAGAGAATCTGACTTATGTCAGTAAATTGACTGATTACTAGATAGGACAGAAAAGAATTCCCCTCTTTGTGCATTACATCAATTATCCATCAATTAATTGATGTATTAAAATTGATTACAAAATTATAAATAATTAATTTGTGAAGGCCGTGATTCGATGAAATTACTTAAAAATTAATCTTAGATTACACCTGGATTGCAATATGCGAAAAGGAAATGATAGAGGGGTGGAGAAGTCCCGTAAGATCTATCTGTTATTTTGCTAACTTCGGGACCCCACAAGATTGAGAAGGCTGCCGCACAGGGACTGTGGTCTCAGGTTTTAACTATCGCTTACTGTATGAGAGCTATGCTAAAAAAACCACAAATCCCCATGCGCATGGAAAGGAAACCAGATGGTAGATAAAAAGATTTCAGAACCAGGTAAAATGCAACGTGAAAAGAGAACCAATTAATTTCTAACAAAATATCCACCCAAAAAGATATATATTTAAAAGAGATAATTCTCAGTTAAAATAGAGCTGTATGCTTTGTCAAATGTGCAGGTTGCATTACATGTAGATATATGTCACCAGGCAAATACTTCAGGCATCCTCACACTGGCAAACAAATCCTTCTTAGGCAACGTATTTCATGCACATCTACACATGTAATTTATATTATTACATGCCCATGTGGTCTGACCTATGTTGGTAAGACACAGAATACCCTTAGAGAGAGAATGAGAAATCATAGGTCTTCTATTAAAAGGGCCCTGGAAACGGGTAAATCTAATTTACCACTACCCCAACATTTTTTAAAAATGGGACATACCCTTCCAACTTTCAGATTTATGGGCATAGATTTAGTTTCTGAACCTAACAGAGGAGGATATTGGGACCGTTTGCTAATGCAAAAGGAAGTATATTGGATTAAAACACTTAACACGGTTGCTCCTCGGGGTCTTAACGAATATTGTTCATTTAGTCCATTTTTGTGACCATATTACCTTAAATTATTATTGATATTTAATAACGTGTCTCTGCTACATTTAAAATTTGTCCATTATGTATCGAATATATTGATTTTATGTGGTTTTAACTTTAACTTTTACTATGATATTTTGCACCTAATTTCTATTGAGATATTCATGTTTTAATCATTATATTAAATATGCATCTTGTATTTTCTATTCCACACTTTACCTGAATTTCTGTTAGTCACATATATGGTACATCACAGGTTAATTGGTCTACTTGATTTTTGGGAGTGGTTCTGGTGATGGTTCACAAATGGTTGAGTGTATTTAATTCCTGTATTGATTTGTTTGTACATCTTGATAAAGGTCCCAGGCAGGACCGAAACGTCCTAATAAAAAGTAAGCTATAACTTTAAAAATCCCAGTGTGCTTCAGCATCATTCATTGATATATATATATATATATATATATATATACCAAGAAAGAAAGGTGGCACTCACAGGACTTACTGAAAATGAAAGTTGTTTAATGTGGGCACAAAAAAAAATCTGACGTTTCGGCTGGGTCACCAGCCTTTATCAAAATTTGTATATTATATACAAACATATATATATATATATATATATATATATATATACTGTATACTGTAATTTGTATAGATACCCATATTTCTTATTTCAATTAACATAGCACCCACTATAAGGTATATGAGTGATTTGTGTTTATATTTGTTATTGGAGCATCTTTGAAGATCTCATAGTAGTCAAGGACTTCAATTAGATTTTTCCTGTGGAAATACTACTTACTTCTACTGCACCAAGAATAATATCCAGTATGACATGTCTCCCATTCAAGTATGGAAATTAAATGCAGTTCCGGCTCCTTACAAGATACATTAGCATCAGAATGTTGACAATAAAATAGACACTACTAGGCCTTTCATTTAGGCATTCATTCCTATTCCTGTGCCTTCTCTGAGGGTCAAACTGTGTTTAAAGGAGAACTAAACCCTAAAAATGAATAGAGCTAAAAACGCCACGTTTTGTATATTGAACTTATTGCACCAGCCTAAAGTTTCAGCTTCTCAATAGCAGCAATGATCCAGAACTTCAAACTTGTCACAGGGGGTCACCATCTTGGAAAGTGTCTGTGACACTCACATGCGCAGTGGGCTCTGAGAAGCTGTTGAGAAGCTAAGCTTAGGGGTTTTTGCACATTATCAAGCAGAAAATGAGGTTGGCCTGTCATATAAGCTGATGCTACATAAATTAAATTCTAATGCTAGTTGCATTGGTTTCTGTGCTGCCATGTAGTAATTATCCCTATTAATTATCTTATACTGTGACATTTATATTCTATGCTTTTTATATATTTTGAGTCGGTCTCTAATCTCGGTAAATGAGAAGAGCACACAGCATGTGCAGTGAATCAGCAGAAAAGAAGATGGGGAGCTACTGGGGCATCTTTGGAGACATATATCTTTACTGCTGAAGGGCTTTGGTTGACTGGGGCTGGTATAGAAGCCCAAAACTTAATGTACAACATTTCTAGGCTACTTCTGAAGTTTAACTTTACTTGTCCTTTAAATTGTATGGTTTCGGTGATGGTGATTTTAGAAGTAAATAGATTGAAAAAAAAGTAATTACGTATTATGTTATCAGCGTGTTGCAACATACTAAAGATGTATTCATGCATGTTTCTTTAAATAACACCAAAGCGCACACAACACAATATTGTGCAAAGTTCAGGATACACAGAAGAATAAAAATAGGAGAATCCTGGTTTGAAGAGCATTATGTCTCATTAGACTATACAAGATTGCATAATTTTCAACATCTTTGATGTAGAGAGTACCCAAAAGGAATATGACTCTAATTGGTAGAGCAGATTTGAACTAGATCTAAACACTGCTGCTTAACCATGCTTCATTCAGTTACTGATGTACTACACATTAAAGCATCTTGACAAGTTTTATTCTTAAAGCAATATTGCTCAGTAAAACTTTTCCCACAGTTCTCCTCTGCCAGTTCAATATGCAAATTAATATGTGTATATCTGTCTCCATTGTGGCAGACATAAAGAAAGATAAGAGAGCTCACCCAACTTGAGTCGGCAAACAACAGTTTCTCTGTCCTTATCAAGTGATGAATGGGCAGGAAATCTCTATGAACATGAATCACTTTACAGAGCACTAATAGACTGTGTCTTCCTAATAAAATCCCAATTTTTTAGCATCCATTAAAATCAGTATTTGTAGAAATATGTAGATGAATTACCACACGCTTGACGCATTTCATGGCCTTAAGCCACTTTATCAGAAACCAGTCATCTACCTCCATGTTCTTTAATGTACTCATTGAAGGTACAGATGAATCCATTTTGGCTTATGCGTTTGACACAGAATAACTAAACCCAGATAACCTAGGTATCCCATTTAACACGTAACCTTCCGTCACAGCATCCCATTTAATTTAAGAGTTCAACATTTGTGAACAATGGTGCTTTGGTATGTTAATAAAAAGGTTAAATGAGTTAAAGGGGTTGTTCACCTTTGAGATAACTTTTAGTATGATGTAGAGATTGATATTCTGAGACAATTTGCAATTGGTTTTCGTTTATTATTATTCTTGGTTTTTGAGTTATTGAGCTTTTTATTCAGCAGCTCTTCAATTTGAATTTTAAGCAATCTGGTAACTAGGGCCCAATTTACCCTAGCAACCATGCATTGATTTTAATAAGAGACTAGAATATGAATAGGAGAGAGTCTGAATAGAAGGATCAGCAATAAAAAGTAGCAATAACAATACATATGTAGCCTTACAGAGAATTTTTTTTTTACAGGGGGACGGCGACGCCCATTTGAAAGCTGCAAAGGAACAGAAGAAAAAGACAAATAACTATAAAACTATAAATAATAAATAATGAAAAACAATTGAAAAGTTGCTTAGAATTGGCTGTTGTATAACATAATAAAAGTTACCTTAAAGGTGAACCACCACTTTAAGATGACTTTAGATAACACAGTTTCTTCAGTTTATTTCAAGTCATGACACATTTAACACACAAATCCAAGTGGCTTCATGTAGAGGCTTTAAACACAACAGGGATAATTTGCAATGCAGGATTGTGATAAGTGTTGAAATGAGCACAGTAGGCTTTTTTTTGCACTTTGCATACTCATTTTGGAACACAGCGGGCTGGATGGAGGCACATAGGCATTCCTCCACTCGCCCTAACTTTCACATAATTTAGACATGCCATTCGCAAGTTTTGAAGTATCAGGGCACAGATCAAATCAGAGACCTGTCCTTACTGCCCTCTAATATATTGTCCCTACTGATATTTGATTACAGTTTCATATCATCAATAATCTCCATATGCAAGATAACAGCAAGATTAACTAAATAGTTTTGGTTAAAGTTTCAAAGACATCCTTGTCGCCATTTGTTGTGTTTGGTAGCGGAGGATGTGGAGGGTATCACAATGCTTTAATAGCAGGTTCATGCAGCCATTACATAACAGCAGTAAGTCTTACTTTCACTTTCAAGTTGTACAGAAAGTCCTATGTATGCACAGTGCCACCTGCAGGCCATTTGTATAAACACCACATTCCCCCTATAGCAGGAAAGCATTTGGACAAATATGTAAACAGTAACAATTAAACCATATGTATCTTAAAGTAATATATACATTCTTTACATGACA